>CAJNDT010003668.1:1233038-1540538 GCA_905221615.1 Symbiodinium sp. CCMP2592
GAGGTCTGAAGATCTTTTTCGTCGTCGACGGCTGTGACTGTGTGCAGAGGCGCAGAGTGCACCTTCATCGAGTGTCTCAGTGTCGTCACAGTCACAGTGCCAAGAGCAACTTCGAATTGCCGTCAGTGACTTCAGTGTTCAAGCCCGATTTGTGTCACAGCGTCATGAACAACTAGACGTGAATGTAGTAGTGCCCAAGCCCAGACAACCGTAAGCTATCCGAGTGCTTACTTAATTAACACGTTTGTCAAGCTCGTGCCCTGCCAGCCATGACCCGCTTCCAGCAGAAGCAGAAGCAAAAGGAGAAGGAGGCCGCGGCTGCAGCCGCGGCGGAGGCGGAGGTACGGGAATCGGAGGAATCGGGGGCGAAGGCATCGGCTTCCACAGCTCCTAGAAGACTGCAGCCAACTTCAAAAGCTGTGCCTCGTCCTGTGGCTGCTGGAACCCGCCGAGTGCCTGACGCAGGACCTGAAGTTATGAAGAGAATTCACTTTAAAAGGGGAATGCAGGCTTTGGGGTTAAGGCTTATTAATTTTAGTATTGACCTGTTTGTGTTTATTAAAATTCACAGACCAGCAGCAGGAGACGGAGAAGAAGAACTCAGCAACAAGCAGCGCAAGGTGCTGTGGAATAATAAAAGAAGGTTGGCCGGTGGCGGTGGTGCCTCGTCGACACGGGCAGCGCCCAAGGCCAGGCCTGTGGCTGTGGCCGCGGAGGTGCATGCGCCTGCTGAGCCTCATGCAGTGCCTGCTGTGCCTGCGGTGCCTGCGGTGTCTGCGGTGCCTGCTCCACCGCCGATGGAAACAGCACAGGCACTCGCCACTTGGGTATTTATTGCCTGGTGTTGTTTTTTTTGATTTGGGTTTGAGAAATCAGTCAGTAGTGGGAGATAAGTTCTTGTTGTTTGTATTTATGTCCAAAGGAAGCCATGGCTGCGACCATCATGCGGACAGTCAATGAGAATATCAATCTCAAAGACACCCGCGCGGTGGCTACGGCACAGACATTCTTGATGCATCAGGTGGCTGAGGGGAAGCTGGCGCGTTCTACAGCAGACGAAATGCTAAAGTTCTGGCAGACAGGTGAGTATGAATGCCGTCTTCGAGGTCCGGGTGGTGGTACTGGGTCTAGTGCCTCTTCACAGCCTCCAGGTCCAGGGCCTGGAGTGCCTGGAGTGCCTGGAGTGCCTGGAGTGCCTGGAGTGCCTGCAGCATCAGTGCCTGTGTCTCCTGGTTCGTGCCTTGCGACTTCGGCTCCTGGTTCGTGCCTTGCTGCATCAGTGCCTTTGGCTGGTCTTGGTGGTACTTCGCTGCCTCTGCCTGGTGGTCCGTACCTGGGTGGGACAGTGCCTCTGGCTAGTGGTCCGTGCCTGGGTGGGACACTGCCTCTGGCTGGTGCTTCGTGCCTGGGTGGGACAGTGCCTCTGGCTGGTGCTTCGTGCCTGGGTGGGACTTTGCCTCCCTGCCCTGGTGTTGGTACTGCGCCTGGCCTCGGTGCGTGCCTTGGTGGCCTTCGTCCACCTAGGCCACCTGTTAACGTACCTGGAGTTCGCACTGTGGTCCCATTGATGTCTGCGAAGCCGCCGTTGGTGCCTCCTGTGACTGTGCCGTTGGTGCCTAAGGGGCCTCCAACTGTTTTGGGCCCGCCTGAGCCTGGCAAAGGCCAAGGAGGCAAAGGAGCACCCGCAGGTCCTGTGACTGTGCCGTTGGTGCCTAAGGGGCCTCCAACTGTTTTGGGCCCGCCTGAGCCTGGCAAAGGCCAAGGAGGCAAAGGAGCACCCGCACGTGGGACTTAGGGATAAAACATATTCCAGTCATCTCAGTTGCGATTATACTTTGGGAATCGTTTGTAGATCTTCCCGTGCGTCTGGGTGCCTTTGTCATTTTCACACGATAACACTCGTCATTGAATCCAATGACGATTCGGGGCACACCTTACTTTAATTTAATGCCCGGGAGTAACATAAGTCAAACATTCAGTCAGATCCTTCACTTTCAGCTTCAGGAGTCAGTCAGTGATTGATGCGAAGGTGTGACACCTGACACTTTACAAAAAAAGACATTCAGCTGCATTCAGAGTGCAAAAGCGGGTGCAGATTGTGTAGTTGCAGCATTCTACTTGTGCATTCTAACTTATGATTGTGCCAGCTTCGTGACTGTGACTGTGCGAGGGCCTATGGCGATACAGCCGCAGGTTACCCAGTCACGGATGCTCAAACGAACAAAGTCGTGTGTCTCTCAGAGTCTGACGGCCCAGGTCAGTGCCTGCCAAGGAGCCTCCATTGTCGAGGGCTTGGGCTAATGTGCTGGGAGCTTCAAAACTCAAAGTTTCCTGCGTTTGCCCAGGTGGCTTGTTGCAGCAAGATGGCCGACTGGCTGTGGTCCGTGTCCTGATCTCAGTCCGGCTTCAGTGCAGCTCGAGTTCCTGTCCTGCTTTGATGACTCGGCTTAACTTATCAGATCATGCACTCGTGCTGACCTGATTTCTTGAATTTCTTTTGAGTCCAAGAATACAATCTTTGACCTGGACTGGACCAGGTGCGGTGACTTATTTGTTTGACTCCGTGTGGCTAGCCATGACCTCAATCGGTGACCTATATGAAGTTACAATGCTTCAAGCTTGCATTCTTCAAAGTCACTGTGCTTTTCCAGGTACTCCATTCAAGACAGTGATTGCCCATGCCCTGAGCTGAGAGTGCAGCGAACACTCGAGCTCGGAGCCGCCGTGAGTGTGATTAGGCTTACGTTGGGTTGAGGGATCTTCAAGAGGTGTTTGAGAGCCAACAGCAGCACTTGACTCCCACATTTTTGTCCTGTGTTATTTAATTAGAAGGGTTTCCACAGTTTCTAGCAATTTCAGAAGCGGGCTCTCGTGAGGTTTTGGTTCATGTCAAATACTGTTCAAAGCTGAGCATGGCATCAGTCACAAGAAGTAGCACGAGTGCTGGACCAGTAGGAGTCTCTCGTCGTAGTGCCTAATGAAGGGATACCCGGCGTAGTTAGGTGCATGTGCCGGTCAGTATTGCTGATGCCAGCAATATAGGCTACTGGGTGCGTAAACCAGGAGGTTCTACGTTGATCAAAGAGAACAGCTTATGTGTGGCTGCTAACTGATGAGTTACTTGTGTCTGACAGCGAATGAGGTCATCAGGAAATCTGCACGTACTAACTTCACACATCGGGTGTGTTAATTTCGTACAAACATTACACGGGTCGGTGTGGCAGTGACTGTTACTTACGTTTGATTGTGCAGCTGCGCAGAAGTTGCGTCGTCCTACTGCGACACTAACAAATAAGCACGGAGAAAGTTTAAAGCGTTTGGGTTTGTCGGTCAGGGATTCGCGCATGTCATGCGACCATGATTGTGTATGTTTCACAACGTGGCCGAACAAATATCGCTGTGTACTACTTTGCCTTGATGCAGCCATTCTTGCATGCCCGCAGTGCGACAATCTGTGTCTGAAAAGGGAAGGGAAAGTTTTTTTGTCAGGGTTGGGACAACGTGACTTGCGCATGGCATCATGGCGTTGGTAGCGTGTTTGTTTAGGCATCGCCCTGTTGGCAGTGTGTTTGAAGTGCCGTGTTTAGGTAGCTGTGCCGTGCTACTGCGAAACGCGCATAAAGCGTTTGAGTTTCTCGATGCCTGGAGTGATTCGCGCATGTCACGCGGCCAAGCGTGTGTAACAGCTAACAATACCTGACTTGTGAATGTCCTCATCGTGTTGACATTTGTGAAACTCGGATAAAATGCCTTGTAAACTGCAGTGTTTATGTGAGTGTGTGGTCATATGTGTGTGTGTGTGTGTGTCTGTGTGGGCGTGTGTGCATGTGTCTATTACATATATACACGTGACGAATTGTCAGTTGTTTGCGTTGGTCCCACCCGTGCTCTTTTCATGTCGATCCGAAACCGCAGCCTGTTGTCCTAAGGTCCACTCGCACTCTGAGGTGTCTGTCTTCGGCTCATTTGTCAGTTCGTCCATCTTGGTGATGAGTGCCTGCTAGGATGGCGGAGTGTGCTAGCAGTGTGCCCATTGAGGCTTCCTTCACTCACGATTGGCAGTGCAGTCGGCATCAGCAGACCGAGTTCCAGGCACTGCTGCCACGATTGAGTTGTCTGCATGTCAGCTTCAGCATGAGCGAGTGCATTGCAAATTGCCGCATCTGCCACCGGCATTTGTCTGTCAAGTGCCTGGGTGCCTATAGATCTGGCTGCCTACAGATATGCCAGCCGACAGCACCCTGACCCACTCGGATTTGTTGGCGCGAGCACAAATGGCTACGGGCTACTATTGGGCGTCACCTCCGCCGCCTCCAGTGCCGCAATTCGGCGTCGCTCCGGGGCTTGGCCCGATGCCTACTGGTGCGGTTCCTGTGCCTGGTCACCCTGGTCCTGTGCCTGCTCCTATGCCTGGTACTATGCCTGGTCCTGTGCCTGGTCCTGGTCCTGTGCCTGGTCCTGTGCCTGGCATGGCTCCGGCGCCTGGTTCTTTTCAAGAGAGTGATTTGGATCTGGTGACTTGCACTTGCATTCAGATTCACTGCACAGTTTTCGGTCGCCGTGTGTGAATGGCAAACCGTCTAGCAACAGCCCAGGTGAAGAAGCGGGTGAAGGTCATGAACCCAGCCTGGCACTACTGTCTTCGAAGGCTTAAGGTGGATCCGTATGCGTGGATGGTGACTGGACCGCAAAACTTCAGATCTAGTTTGCATGCACTTTGTTTACTTACCGGACACGTGACTAGCCATTGCATCTCTTGTTTGCTTTGAGGCCGTGCAGTCGATGCTTGAGGACAAGGATTTGTATCCGCATGCCCTCAAGCTGCTGCCTCGTGTTCACAGCCCCTTGCAGGCACTCAGCCGGCAGTGCGAATAGACTAAACAAACAGTGTTGACTGCAACATAGACTCAGGGCAGATGCGCCACAATGAGAAGAAGAGTGGCAACAGTGGCTACGGGCGCGTCCTCTTCGACATCAGCAAGGTGACGATGTGGCACTTTGGGACATTGTTTAATTTCCCTTACATATTCATAAATTTTTATTTAGTTTAAGGGGTCCCAGAACCACAGTACAGCCCAGGTCATCTGCAAGTACTGGCGCGAGCTTTGTGAATGGGTGCAGACAAATGAGGGCCACCCGGCGGGGTCGTCCAGTGCCTCGAAGAAACCAGAACCGCGCGTGGAATTTTGGTCGGAGGGAGAGGACACGGACTATGAATCCCCGTCGGGTGGTGGCTGGCCCTGGCAACAAAAGTCGCAGGAGGAGTCCACAACGGCCGATGATGCCCCACGCCGGTGGAAGCAAAACAAGGCTGACTTGCCCGGCCGCACCCCCGTGTTTGGGACTGGGACTCCTCAAGATGGCGCTGATGCGGTGCCTGAAACGGTGCCTGAAACGGTGCCTGCCACGGCGCCTGCCACGGTGCCTGCCGAGGTGCCTGCCGAGGTGCCCTTGGTGTTTCCTGCCGAGGTGCCTGCCGAGGTGCCCTTGGTGTTTCCTGGGCAGTCAGAGCCGGTGTCTGCGTGGGATGACACTATGCCTGCCCGGTCGGAGCCGGTGTCTGCGTGGGATGACACTATGCCTGCCCAGTCAAATCCGGTGTCTGCGTGGGATGACACTATGCCTGCCCAGTCACAGCCGGTTTCTGCGTGGGATGACACGGTGCCTGCGCAGTCGGAGCCGGTCTCTGCGTGGGATGCGCGTTGGGACCAGTGGTACACAGAGGAGAAGCAGAAGGAGGCCGAGGAGGAGGCCAGACAAAAGGCGGCAGAGGAGGAGGTTCAAAAGGCCGCAGAGGAGGAGGCCACACGAAAGGCCGCAGAGGAGGAGGCCAGGCAGAAGGCCGCAGAGGAGAAGGCCAGGCAGAGGGCGGCAGAGGAGGAGGCCAGACGAAAGGCCGCAGAGGAGGAGGCCACGCGGAGGGCGGCAGAGGAGGCCAGACGAAACGCCGCTGCGGCCTCAACCGAGCCTCGGCATCATCTTTTCAGTGAGCAGGAGTACGCTAACCAAGCTGAGTGGTACCGTGCTCAGGAGGGGTGCTTCACAGGGCCCATTGATGAATGCTTTGGTGCAGATAAGGACCCGGAGGAGGCCAGACGACGGGCCGCAGAGGAGGAGGCCATGCAGAGTGCCGCGGATACGGCGAGGCACAGCGCCGCAGAGGAGGACAGGCAGAGGGCGGAGGAGGCCTGGCAGTCCTGGTCTGGCTGGTCACCAGCCTGGTCTGAGCGTGCCTGGGGCTGGGAATGGGATGGCTGGCGTGGCCGTGACTGGAACTGGCATGGGCATTCTGATGGGTGGGGCCGGCAGTGGAACCAGCATGGGCAGCGTGCCACTGAATGGGAATGGCCGCAGCCTGTGCCGCAGCAGCCTGATGTGCCTGATGTGCCTGATGTGCCTGACAGCACTGTGCCTGACAGCACTGTGCCTGACACAGCAGATCCTGTGGCTAAGCCACCCAGCATTTGGGACACTTGGTGAGGGTGGCTGCCTGGTCACTGTGCCTGAGCGGCCCCCGTCAAAGCTCCTTGTGGTTGGTGCCTGGTCTGTGCAGTGACTCTGAGTCTGAGTGTTTATGCTTATTAAAACTCGTACAGAGTGACTAAGACTACTTTGACTTACGACGAACTGCAATGTGATGAACTGCAGTCCAGGCGACCATATCCACTTGGTGCTTTAAGAATAGCTGTGTGCCACAGCGGCTCCAGCCAATCGTCGCAAAGCGACCTTGACGACAGAGACAAAACACTGCTCCAAGCGTGCATCTAGTCTATCAAATTTGCAGTGATTTCATCAATGCTGTCAGCTCAGCTCACCGTGGGCCAGGCAATTCCAGTTGGACTCCTCGTGCGTGTGCTGTGCTCAGTGAGTGCAACGTGTTGTCAGATCGAAGCTCGCAGACTACCTATCTTGCAAGTCAATCAGGTACAGTGACTGGGAATCGCGCCTGTGGACTGCCAATGCCGCCAGCTCAGCCAGTCAGTCATGGCAAGCTGTCGGACTTAGACTTAACTTAGGAATTATGTAATTTAGGCAGCATAAGGTTCAATTCGGGGTTTGGGGATTCAGATTTTCAACATCATGACTTTTTTTTTTTTTTTTTTAGCGGCATGTGTCTGAAATAAATGAAAGGATCGGTGGTGTCACTGTGTTAGGATGTTTACTGTTGCGATGCGACTCTTTTCTTACTACATTACTTGGACGACTGGCACTGCCTACTGCTTGTTCGTCTTCTACACTACCGCTAGTACTACCACAACTACTAGACTAGCAGCACTACTGCCACTACTACTACTACTACTACTCCTACTCCTACTCCTACTCCTACTACTACTACAACTACTACTACTCCTAGTACTACTACTACTACTACTACTACTACTACTACTACTACTACTACTACTACTACTACTACTACTACTGCTACTAACTATCCACAGGCGTCGGGTGGCCGATGATGCATGCCTTTTAACTACGGGCACTGCATTTGAACATGTTCACAGGCGTCGGGTACCCGACGCCCGGGCGTCGGGTACCCGACGCCCGGGCGTCGGGTACCCGACGCAAGATTGCATGGTCATTACTAATACTACAGCGCTATTGTTGATAACGGTGCACTGCAAAGGTGCATGCCCTTTTATTATTTGTTAGTGTTACTAGCAAGACTGCTACTATTGCTGCAGCAGTTCCACTGGCGTCGGGTTATTCTTACTATTCCTTCCAGCAACAAGTACACAGCTGTCGGGTACCCGACGCCCGGATGTCGGGTACCCGACGCAAGTTTGCATGGTCATTACCAATACTACAGCGCTATTGTTGATAACGGTGCACTGCAAAGGTGCATGCTTTTTACTATTTGTTAGTGTTATTAGTACAGACTGCTACTATTGCTGCAGCAGTTCCACTGGCGTCGGGTTATTCTTACTATTCCTTCCAGCAACAAGTACACAGCTGTCGGGTACCCGACGCGCGGATGTCGGGTACCCGACGCCCGCTAATGAGTTTAGCAGCAATTGTGCTGCTGCTACTGGTACAATATTAAAAGCAAAGCTAATACATCGTAGCAGTCGTTTCTATTCGCGAATATGTATTATTCATATTACTTATCATAATGGAAGAATTATTGTCAGTAAAAAAATAATAAAGCAACGGCAGCACTGCATTATGAAGCCGCCTGGCGTCTTGAAGTAGTGGCTCAGCCGGCAATGCACGATGTAAGCATGCGTCGGGTACCCGACGTCCGGCCGTCGGGTACCCGACGCCTGCATTCATACTACACTACTACTACTGCGACTGCTACTACGACTACTGCTCAATATTCCGACTTCTACTGCTAGTATTACTTCTACTACTACTACTACTAGTAAAAATGGAAGTAGTAGTAGTACTAGTTGTAGTAGTCGTAGTAGTTGTAATTAGCAGTAGTCGTAGTAGTAGCGGCAATAGTAGTAGTAGTAGAAGTAGTAGTAGTTAAGCAGTAATGGTAGGAATGGAGGCGTCGGGTACCCGACACCCGGACCCCGGGTACCCCACGCACGGTTACATCGTGCATTGCTGTTGTTACTATTAATCAAGCTATTCTTGTATTAGTAATTTGTGAGCTGTAATAGTAGTATTTATGCATGCATGTACCATGTGTTCCTGCGTCGGGTACCCGACGCCTGTTCATTGCAGATGCAATGCCAATAATAGTATGAATATTTTTGTATTAGTAATTTGAGTTGTACTAGTCACAAGTATCTAAGCATGCACTATATATAATGGTGTTGCGTCGGGTACCCGACGACCGGGCGTCGGGTACCCGACGCTTGTGGACATGTTCAAACGCAGCGCCAAAGAAAATAGTAATAGTAGTAATGGTAGTAGAAGTAGTAGTAGTAGTAAAGCTACTACTACCACTTCTACTTCTTTTGCTACTTCTATTACCATTACAGACTATTACCATTTTCTTTGGCGCTGCGTCTGAATGAACATATCCACAGGCGTCGGGTACCCGACGCCCGGTTGTCGGGTACCCGACGCGCGATTACATGGTGGATGCTTAGATACTAGTATTTAATGTGGCTAAGTACGACTGATATTACTAATACACGAGTACTCATAGTATTATTGGCATTGCATCTGCACATTGCAAGAACAAAGCTCACAACCAGCATTAACGACAGTGGTGCACGATGTAACCGTGCGTCGGGTACCCGACGTCGGGGCGTCGGGTACCCGACGCCTGCAGATGCAAGAACAAAGCTAATAGCCAGCGTTAACAACAGCAATGCACGATGTAACCGTGCGTCGGGTACCCGACGTCCTGGGGTCGGACCCGACGCCTGCAGATGCAAGAAAAAAGCTAATAACTAATTAACAACAGCAATGCACGATGTAACCGCGCGTCGGGTACCCGACGTCCGGGCTAACTGCTATAATAAGACTATGGTTATTATTATTAAAATGACTATGGCTGCTTATATGGCTATTACTACTATTACTACTATTACTACTACAACTACTACTACTACTACTACTACTACCACCAAAACCACCAGTGCGACTACTTGTGCTGGGTGATAAGCAGTCCAGGAAGAGTGATTTATTTGAACGTGACTGGCGCAAGAACAATTCACGGCGATCATTGGCAAAGACGGGACGACAAGCGCATGTCGTTTGACAGGGTGGCTGCAATCTGAAGGAGGAGTTGTGACTTGCGAGTACGGCAATGACGAGTGGTTAGTAGCTGAGCTGACTGTTCGACAGAATCATAATGTGTTTGGCGGCCCTGTGTATGTTCACTGCTGCGTTCTGTTACAAAGGCAAAGGCAGTGTGACTAGTTGTGCAACCTTGGTCATGGCGTTGGATCGGGGCTTTTAGGCTTCGAACGTATTGTGTGCTAGGTTTTTTTCCGGTAGTACCCTAATATAATTTCAGTTGCCGAGTTGGAACCATGCACATCCTTTGCAGTCCTCTCAGCTAGCGTGGAGCGTATGTCCATGCAGACATATTCGCACAGCCAGTTTGCGTTGATTTGATTCGCCATGAGCGTTCGTCTTGGCACTCACACCCACGAAGCATCTCAGCACGTCGTTGTGTAGTGACTACTGTTCTTTTGAAACATGTGCCTGAGTTTGTGCGCCAAGGTGAGACCTGGGATTTGCTGGAGATCTTTTTGACAGGCGGTCTGCAGATTTTGTTGCTGAGAAAGTTTTGCTGGCTCTGTCTGTCTGCGAGTGGCACTCCTTGAGCGTGACTGTCGCTTGTGGTCAGTGCCAGTAGCCGTCCCAGTGGCTTAAATTATATGCCATGTCACAATGTTGTGGGAGAGCCGTGTAGTAGAGTGAGGCAGCAATGATGTGCAGTGACTTGTTTAAAAGAAACTTCACTGTGTGCCCGCAGAAAGTGCCTCTTCGGCAGTGCAATGGGCAAGGGGGGGGCACAGGCCAAAGCCAAGGCTCAGGCCAAGGCTAAAGTCAGAGGCAAAGCTCGTCATCGTCACAGACAAAAGGCCGACTATGAAAAGAAGAATCGAAAGGATTGCTGCCGACCACGTGTGCATCTTCCACCAGGCAGGGCTCAGGGCCTATTGTCTTGCAATGCTTTGATTCATTGTTGTGCCAGGCACCTTCCTCATCTTGCCGTTAAAGGAGCCAGAGGTGGAAATCAAGAGTGAGAAGGGCGTGTCTGTGAAGAGAGAGCCGGGGGTGACTCCGACAGTCAAGAAAGAACCAGGCGTGAAGAGAGAAGCGGCCATGCCTGTGACTGCGAAGAGTCTAGTCTAAGAGAGCTCAGAGTGCCTGGAACAGGTTATGAAACCGATCTGCGTCGAATGGCATCGGATGGCAACATAATCATGGACGTCGAGGATCACCCGTGGGTTCAAGAAATTTTGAAAAAGCGACTTGTCTAAGGCTTGAGAGTTACGGGATTTAGGCTTCATTGTCGAGGGTGAAATGTGCTGCGGTTGCCTCCGCTACTTGGGTGTTTTTGCAGCCTAGGCTCAGACGTCTACGTTCAGCTTACGAAGACCTGGAACGATCCTATCGGGAACAGAACGACTACGTCCGAGAGTGCATGACAGTGTCTGCTTCCAGTGGCAATTGGTCCCTGACAATGGCCAGGAAGCCGCCTTTTACGAAGGATGGGCCATGTTATACACGTAAAGACAGAAGCCTGTGAGGGAGTGCTTTTGCCATTCGCGCACACTCACACACCGTCAGGAGCCCATGGACCTGAAGGATTTCGATGTGACTGTGAACGACGACAACTCTGGTCAAGAGCGTAACAGCTGAGTTCTATTTCTTGTGAGACATGGACCATCAGGCGGTAGTGTCTTACTGGGGCAGGTCCATTTCTGTCAGTGTCTGTGGATGCGGGCACGACTGTGGACGCGACGACTGCTAACTCACAGAAAAAAGGAATCAGGTGTGCTGCGCGATATGGTCTGTGTTCCTTCCATCTTGAGCACATCTCTCAATTTGATAACGTGCATGTCTGGGCCTGTGTCGTTTTCAAGCAACCAGCTTAGTGATTGGTGTGTTTTCCGCGTCGTTGTCCGTGACCTCGGTGTCTTTGCCTTCATCATGGTCCTCGTCGGTTACCTCGTGGGCCATGCTCGCACTTGTTCGGGAAGCTTCTATGAGACAGTGGAGGAGGCCCTAGCCAAGTCCGTGCGTGCGGAAGCGCGGCAGCTGCTGGGTCTGTACTGTCTTTTGTGTTTTTTGGCTGCGTCTTCATTGACTGATACTTTCGTGCCTCAGGTTGGGCTTCAAACTTTCCGACGGAGTTCCCATGAGTGCCAAAGTTCACAGACAACAGCAGTGGAAACGTGCCAGTGCCTTGCTGAGTGCCCGTGCCTTTGGGTGTGTCGTCGTACACTGTTCTGATCCGCAACAGGCAGTTCAAAACAAGGAGCTCAGTCTCGGCAAAGACTGCGGGGGCTCACCAGGCAGCTTCTTCCGGACGTTGAAGCCGCTGGATGACCTGAGCAAGGTGGCCTACTTCAATATCGAGCTCTTCACCACTTCTGTGGGAGTGGCCGAAGTGGCTGTGGAACGTTCCTTGCTCGCTCACTAAATCGTTCAGCACTTGTCCGTGTGTTTTTTTGGTGTGCATGTGGGTATTGTTCTGAGGTGCCTGGAACTTCTATCAGCATGTGGATCCCACGGATCAGAACATGGCATGTCACATGATCCTGAAGAACTCGGTGCTTACAAAGACAGGCTATCAACCGAAGGACACCTTGCTGACTGATCTGATCGACAGAGACTGGATCTGCATCCACTCTGAATTTCCCAGGACATGTACTATTCCACCCAACGCGCGGCAGCTCTCGTGGGTTTCGTGCTTGCAGATGGCAAGTCGACCGAGCC
The DNA here is from genome assembly GCA_905221615.1 of Symbiodinium sp. CCMP2592. Classification (NCBI taxonomy): domain Eukaryota; class Dinophyceae; order Suessiales; family Symbiodiniaceae; genus Symbiodinium; species Symbiodinium sp. CCMP2592. The sequence goes on from CAJNDT010003668.1 coordinate 1,245,396, forward strand.
ACCTGGCTTCTCCTGAAGTTTCACCTCAGAAGTGTTAAAGGATCCGTAATGGCAAATGCTTTCTCTGCAGGCTGCGAGTCCACCACTTCAATGCACCAACCTTGCCTAGTGGCATGGTGCATGTCGACGCTTTCACAAGCCCGATTGCGGCTCCTTGACATGAGCTTTTAATTGTTCAGTTTTCTGTTGTACTTAGGGCTGCTACGTGACTGAAACCAAGGACTTTTAGCATCAGAGCTCACCTGTGCCTGATGTTCTACAGCCCAACGAGATTGTGGTCAAGGTGGAGATCCACGTGTCTGAGAAAGAAGATTTTGCTCAGTGGCTGACCAAGAAGCGTGTCTTGAACATGGAGGAGACCGTGCAGAGCTTGAACCACCGACTGGACATGCTGGATTGCGAAATGGAACAAATCATGAACGAAAAGGAGGAGATCGAAAGGGATTTGGAACGCAAGCGGGCTAGGATTGCGGCGGCAGATTCAGTGGCTTCCCCAGCGCTTGCCCCCCCAGTGACTGCTCCAGTGTCGAAGAACAGTGCCTCACGTGAGAGTGGCTCCAAAGACGATAAGCTGGAAGCGGATGACAAACCTTCCGAAACCCAAGTCGTGTCTCAGTAATTCTATTTACTCGAGTCTCTGAGTCATTGGGCCCTTTGTGCTTGTGCTTAGACTGACAGTGACAGAGTCATTGGGCTCATCGAAAGGTGCTCGGTTTTGAACGGTTTGCTGGCTAATCACTTTCATCAGCAGTGTATTCAGCTAGTCATTTGTCACTGACAGGTGCTGAGTCATTGGACCCATTGTGATTTTGGAATTGTTCGCTGGCTATGAGCAGTGCATTCAGTTATATAGTCATTTGTGACTGACAGGCGCTTGCTCTTTTTAATTTCTCAGTCCAGCCACCCGACAAGCTGCTGCTGCGTCAGAAAAAACTGTCAGCCCTTGTACTTATTTTGTCATTTTTATGCCGGCAGTGTTATGGATGGCAATGTTCATGTTTTGTATCGGTCGCAGTGACTATTTATTATCTCAAGATGCTTTAGTCAGTGACTGCAGCATAAAACCTGGCATGGACTTGGCCGACAGCGGAAGTGATGCTGAGTGCCTTCTCCTGGCAGAAGCAGGGAATCAAGACACTGCCGTTGACGTTGCAACCCCTGTGGCATTGGTCACGGCATTTCGTGTGATGTACATGGCAGTGTCTCATATTCAAGAGCTGAGAGGGTATGATCTTGTGAGTCAATCCTTGCTGGCCCGTGGCTGTGCTGCAACAACCCACTTTTCCGGTGTGGGCTGCGTCGAAGTGGCAGCAAACCTGCTGCACAATGCAGTTGCAGCCAGTGCCTTGCAGCATTACAGCATGCAATGTTACAATGTTGCCTTCGATTACCTATGCTCAGTTCGCAGTCGTTCGGCTAAGGTGTTCAGGGTGCCATGCCTCTACGGTTCGTGGCTGCTTGTGACTCCAGTCGGCACTGTGCCAATGTGTTGATTGCCAGAGGTCATGGCTGCGTGTTTCGAGACATGCGTGACTACTGTCCAGGCTTGCCTACGTGGAAGGTGCCTTCCAGATTGTCTTGGCAGGAAAGGTATCAGAAGATTGTGGGTCTTTTGAGGTTTGGTCATCTCCGATGCTGGCACAGCGGGCACGACATATGCGGAAGTCCTTTCTTCGAAGGAGACGTGTCTGGCAGTCCTTGTCAACCCTGGTCTCGCTTTAATCCTCGTGCCTTGGGCTGGAGAGACGAGCGCTCACTGCCTTTTCTCATTTGGTGTGCATTGATTGCCCGAAGAAAACCTTTGTGGGCAGCACACGAAAATACTGAAGGTTTTCCAGGCCTGTGTGTATTACACGAGCATCTGGCAAGCTTGTATCACATATGGGAGGTGCGTAGCAGCCCAGAAGATTGTGGCTGGTCCGTGGTGAGGCGTCCGCGTCTTTATTTTGCGCTAGTCCGTCGTGACTGCCTTCTGCCTGGAACGGACGTGGCTGACAATTATCAGTTTGTCTGTGAGCAGCTTCGTGCGCACATGGCTTTGCACGGTGCTCCGACAATTGCGGATATTTGCCGTGCCTCACCAAAGCAGTGGCTGGTGATTGAAGAAAATCGAGCCAGGTCTAGGAGGAAGATGTCACCGCCGGTGACCGTGTCTGGTGTGTCTTGGGCATATCTCCTGACACGAAACCAGGCAAACTTTGAGAGCAGGTACAGGTCGCTCTGGAAGGAAAAGCTCGGCACCGACCCGAGCACCGATGAAAACTGACCATGGTTGGCTGTTGTAGAGTGCTTTCAAATTTGCAGGTGTGAGCTGGCCTACTGCTGCCAGGACCCAGACCGCCGGCCGGTGACTTCGGGTGCCAAACGGCAGATCCCGACCATCCGTCATGGAAGTGCCTTGCTGTGGTCTCCGATGCTTCAACGGTGGCTGATTCCCAACGAACTGTTGGTGGCCAGTGGCTTCCCGCTCTTGCCTGCAATAGCACGTGCCAGTGGAGTTCCCGTCGACGAGGTGTCTTTGCAGTGGCTGACACCCAGTGATGTAGGCAATGGAATGCACATCTTTCAGGTCGGAGTATTTTTGGCGAGTATCCTGAGCTGTGTTTCTGCCGGGAAGTGCGACGCACCGATGGCCTAGTTTCGATGGAAGCGCAACGAAGCCACTGCTGTTTCACCGACCCGGGCCCCGTCACCGACTAGGACCAGAGGCGACAATCAAGCCAAGTTTCAAAGTGCTGCAGCAGACCAACCCCCAACATACCTGGATCAAGTCGAAGTCGGTATCTGCAGAGTCCAGTTGTTGAGAAGGCTTGTTTGTTTATGAGGAGTCGCTGTATTCATAGGCATTATGTATCTTGCCGATAGCCAAATGATCTAGTGAGTCGCTGTCGTGACCCCGAATATAGCTACTTCGACTCGATCCGGTTATCTGCGGGGTTCGTTGTTTGCATCATGCCTTATCGTAGCTTTCAATGTTCTGCGCATCTGCCACGTTGACTCAGCTGCTCTGTTCATTGGCCAAGCTCAGACTCAGATTATAATCGAATCAAGCCGATCTGCTTATCTTGGCAGGGACCCACTCCCAGGTCCGGCCGTTGACTCAGCTGCTCTGTACATCAGCCAGCTCAGACTACAATCGAATCAAGCCGATCTGCTTATCTTGGCAGGGACCCACCCCCAGGTGCGGCCGTTGACTCAGCTGCTCTGTACATCAGCCAATCAAGTCGATTTGCTTATCTGGCAGGGACCCACCCCCAGTTGACTCGGCTGCTCTATTTCGTCAGCCCAGGTCGGACTATCGGTTCAAGCCGATCTGCTTATCTTCGCAGGGATACCCTTCCAGTGCACTGGGCCTGGGCTTGGGGCAGGTCAAGAACTGGAAGGAGTCACAACGACGACTTCTATTGCCAAGCTGCCACTTGTCAGGAGTTTCATTTGCAGGAACCCACTCACCCCCGAGCCTGGCCGATCTCTCAGGTCTGGCTTTGCATTCATTCGGCCGTGCGATTCTTCAGAGGCCCACTGCTCACTCGTGCAAGCAGCTCGTGCAGATCAGTTTCCTGTTAGTCTGGAGCTATTTATTTGATGTCGCTTGTGTTGCTGAAGTGTCTGGCTCTTCGTCAGTGATTTTGATTAGAGTGCCGACGTCCGGCGCCATGGGCAAAAAAGTCGTGAATGTTGAGAAAACTCACGAGGCCGGGCGGAATGACTTCGAAGTTTCACCACTACCAAAACCTGTCCTGTTCAGGGCCAGACAACGGTCCAATGCGGTGTTCTCCGCAAGCTGAAGGAGATTTGTGTGTCTCCATGAGGTGGTTTTGTTTGCGTGCGTGTCAATGTCTGCACGTTGTGACTTTGTGGCAGGACATATCTCTTGACCCCGATGTCTCGTCCTTCAGAGGACGTGACGACGATCGTGTGGTTGAGCTGATGGAGGTGTTTCGGTCGGGCCAGTACGACATGTCATTGCTGTCGCGGCCACAAGTGCTTGTGGATGGGGCTGGCATCTTGGCCTGTGTTTCCAGCTGCATGCCAAAACAGTGACCGTTCAGCTGTGCAACACTGCATCTCAGGAAAAGATCTGGTGGATGCCAACGGATTGTGTCTTTTGGCCGACGGGTACCAAACGGTGTCTGCGTTGTTCCTCAGCCTGTACAGTTCGTTGCTAAAGCTTTACTTTCGGATGTGTTGACATTTCGATTCAGACGTGACATGCCCCAGGATTGAGTTGCAGAATTTCTACGATTGTGACGAGACTGTGGCTGACCCGAACGTGTCTATGCCAGACAGCTTGTCCAAGATTTACGAACAAGGCAGGATATCGATATCAATGCAACCACCATTGACTGGCACAGACTGACTGTCAACACTTTTGAACTTGTCAGGTCTCCTCGTCGATTTAGTCACTTTTCCAGTGTATGACCGCGATTCCCATGTTGGTTGGCAGACACTGCGGCATGATGAGTCACAGAACAAGTTCAGAATGAGCAGTGTTTGGCAGAAGCTCGACGTGGTGGCTAGGTTTAGCAGAAGGGTGACTGGCGCCGACCCGGAGCTGATTCGGAAATCACTTCTGAAGCTCTATGGCAACTCCAAGAAGACCGTTGTGAACAGGTGGATGCGGTCATACGCAAGTTTGCCGACTAAGGTGCCTTTCCTTGTATATTGCCTTCTGAACGTTTAAACAAGTTCGGAGTTTTCTTGTCGGAAAGAATCACTGTCGTGTCTTTCCGAGCAGAGCAGACACATGTGCATGAAGTGAACAAGTGCTTGTTAACTGTCTGTTCGAGTGGATACGTTAAACAGATCAAGGCCATCATCACAAAGTCGCCATAGCCTTCGTGATTCGTGCCGAGCAAGAGTCATACTAAACTCACATGGACGATGTTCTGGAGCTGCTGATGCCCATGTATTGCTGTAGTTTTCCGGTGTGGGTAGCTCGGCTCAGATTCAATATTGGTCCGGTGTGGGTTGCTCGGCTCAGGTCTTGGAGCACCTGCGTACCTTGCGGACTGTGCCTGACGTCTGGGTGTTTGACAATGTTTTCTTTCTTGGGCCAGGCCAGTGTCTGGTGATTGGTGTCGCTGAAGTCATCATTATTTCCCTTCCATGCATTTGGGTGCCTGTGCAGGCCAGCAGAAGCTGAAGGCCGACGACGCCATCCGTGTCTTGAACATGGCCGTGAAGATGCGAGAGGATGGGGCCGAGATTTCAGAAAACATTCTAAAGTCCCAGATATGCCCAGCCATGCTGTCCAAAAGTGCTTGGGTGAAGACCATGCACTCAACTTTTGGTGGCTGCGCGAAAAGCAGTGCCGCAATGGTCCGAGTGACTGCAATGTTAGAGACGCGGTCCGGGCTGAACAAAGTGCTTGCGTGCATGGCAAGCAATGTTCCATTGCACGGGGTCTCCGACGAGAACCCGGGGATTCACGAGTGTCGTGTCTTGGCTTTGCCATGAGTGTTTCAGTCATGTGTTTGTGGTGCTTTGTTCAGACCCATGAGTCAATCAAAACATGTGCACTGTCAGTTGAAAATTCAGGTACTCTCTACCTGGAGTTCCAGAAGCAGAAGGCCGGCGGGCCTGGCACTGTGGATGCCTCTTCCTCGACGGTGGTTCCTCGGCAGAAGCCTGTGAGCCTGTGAATATCTTATGTGGGCACTTGTCCATGTCTGTCTGGCTGTTTGTTTGTCTCTGTCTCTGTCTCTGTCTCTCTCTCTCTCTCTCTCTCTCTCTCTCTCTCTCTCTCTCTCTCTCTCTCTCTCTCTCTCTCTCTCTCTCTCTCTCTCTCTCTCTCTCTCTCTCTCTCTCTCTCTCTCTCTCTCTCTCTCTCTCTCTCTCTTCATGCTCTCAGGCTGTCAGCTCACAGGGCGATGATCCAGTGGCTTCGTTGGCGTCTGTGCCTGACAGCACCGCTGCTGCGGCGAGCATTGACGGTTCGCAGACAGCAGAGGACATGAAGGTGGATTTTATGGATCCAGTCGAAAAGCAGGCACAGGAGACGCTTCTCAAGAACATGGACAAGGTGCACCGCTTCGTGGGTGCGAACGCGGTGTCTGATCTGAAAAAGACTGTGCCTGGCTACCTGACCCCGCAGCAGCGTACATGCTTCCTGCTGGATTCACCAACCAGCAGAGCCAAAGTTGGCTCGAGCTTTGTGCAAGTTGTCAAGGAGGTGGTTGACAACAACAAGCTCAGCCAGTTCAGCATCGCGGTTCTTTGCGGGTGCCGATTGGACTACATGAGTGTGCTTCAGGCGAAACTGGCTGCGACGTTTCCGAGTGCCTGCATCTTCGTGACTGCGCTCACTGCTGGAGCTGATGTTCAAAGTGACAAAAGGCGCATGAATTTCGCCTTAGTGCTTCACCAAGGCACAACTGACTTGCCGGCAACGCCTACCATGGTGCCTGCGCTGAGAGGGCGTGCCAAAGCCTGGGAAGGCATTCGCCTTCGGTGCCTGACTTTGAGTTGCCCCCTTCGTGACTTAAAGGAACAGGAAAGGGCAAAGCAGGTGTCTGAGGACTCGAAGGTGCCTGTGAAGCCGGGTGATACCCGCGCAGATCCCACAAAGTGCGAGCTTGATCCGGATGATTGTGAAGGGCAGGGGCAGGACGAGGCGATGAGTGAAGAAGAGGACACGGATCCTGCGCCACTCAACCTGGGTGCCTCGTTCCAACAGCGTGACTTCTTGGTGGACCTCTTTACCTTTGCCAAGAGCGCCTCCTTCTACACGCCTATCCTTCAGTGCCTGCTGTGTGTGTCTCGGTCCGTGACGACGGTCATCTTGACAACCACGGCACACCCAGGCTCCAGCGTGGCTGCGCGGTTGCTTGGTCAAGAGGTCTTCGCGTGTCTGCCAACTGTGACTTCGCATGCGTCCTTGCATGGCATGAAGTTGCAGGAGGAGATGTTTTACCGGAGTGCGTTGGCTGAAGCCCGCGTGACTGCGGATGCCGGGGACCGCAAACGCTCCCATGTGTCTGCAGCCATCCAGTTGATTGAAGGAGGTTGCGTGCCTGACAGTGATGTGTTTGACTTGACTGATGTCGAACCCCCGGAGACTGATTCCTTTGCGGGCCTGGACGTCTTTCACGGTGCTTTGGATACGAGAGTTCCGTTGCTACTACAGAAGGAACTCAGTGACTCCAACCTGTGCCTGGACTTGCACCAGTCCTTTGGGCGTGGCTTGGTGACTGGTAAGCCGTTGGCCGAGGGTGAAATCATATGCACCGCTACGGCGGCCAAGTTCACCTGTTACGAGGCCTTGGCGAAGTTCCTGCGCTTGCCTGGGCATGGTTTCCTCGCTGACGGTGTGGTCAAGGTTGACAATGCCAGAGTGAAGGGATCACGTGCCTCCGTGTACTGTGTCTTGCTGGGTGCTGCGAGATACGTGCAACACTTTCAAGGCCGGGAGGGAACAAGGGAAGCGGGTTGTGTTGCTCTTTTGCATGTGTGTCTGGCCAGGCATTCGCAAGCAGCCGAACTGTGCCTGGCAAGTGGACAGTGCCTGCGGAAGTGGCAGTGGCTACCTCAAGCTTGTGGCCCCTTGGTCCAAGCTTGTTCATGTGATGTCTGCAACAAACAGCCCGTTGCTTGTATAGCTTTCGTTTGATTTGAACTGGAGGTTCGCACCCACAACGGTGCAGGCGTGGCTCGCAACAGTCAACTGTGCACCAACTACGGTTTGGCGTTCGACTTCGCCCAAGCCGCAGAGATGTTTGAAGACGATCGTGTCAAACGATTCCGTGGTGCACTTGACGCCGTTCTTTCCAAGAGCCAAAGCCAGGCAGGGAATCCAAGTTGCACAGTTCTAGCCAGTGGTCACAAGTAATTAAATTTTTCTGTGCAACGTGACTTGTCTTAAGAAGGTGGCTACGTCTTCGCAAGCACCACCTGCAGTGCCTGCAGTGCCTGCAGTTGTGACTGCGCCACCAGCCCCTGTTCAAGCCAACCCGAAGCCACCTGTCCCTGCCGCAACTCCTGCGCCTGTGCCCACACCTCCTGTGCCTGCGCCTGCACCTCCTGTGCCTGCGCCTGCACCTCCTGTGGTGCCTGCACTTGACGAAAAAGCGAAGCAGCCAGCCCCAGTGACTGCAAACCAGAAGAGCGACAGCGAGGCCGGGGTGGTCACGAATCAATGTGCATGTTTGTGCCATTGATTGTCCGGCCCCTTGTCAGGTGCAGATCGCGGAGAACATCACTGACTTCAAGTTCCTGCTGCGCATGACACCTGCAAGCTTCGTGCTTGTGTCTGGGGAGGTGCAAAACCGTCGGCTTGCTCCTCGCACATGCCTGTGGTGGACACGCTCAGCTGTTTTGGAACGCGGGGACTCAAATTCACCTTTTGCTGTCCACTTCAAGCGAAGCAGTGACTGGGTGTTCTACTACAAGGGCAAGGACCAGGCTTTCGGCGTCGCGCAGCTGAAAGACTTGATCCAGGAGAAGAGCGTGGCGAGCATCCCTGGGCATGGCAGCTGGCTGCTCGGCGTGTGTTTGTGCAGTTTCTTGTGTTTGTGTGTATGTGCGTTTGTGGGAATGGTTGTGTTGGTTTCTGCTTTGCCAATGTGTATGCATCAGTCTGAGTCTGTGTGTATTGTTTCTGTTCACTTGCCCAGCTCATGAAGATCGGCAGGCGTATGTGTGTGTGTGTTGCGTGTTTGTCACTGGAAGCATTATGTCTGGACTGTTGCAGCTGACAGTTGATTGATGTACTACGAGGCCAGCGGGACAGTGCCCTCCCACTTTCAATATGGAGAAGACAACCTTGTGTCTGAAGTGCAAAGATCCCGCCGATGAGAAGATCCTTCAGACGGCCAGCAAGTGCAGCACTGTGTCTCTCATGTGGATCATGAAAGCAGCTTCTGAGCAGGACGGGACCATGTCATGCCAACAGTGGACATGAGACAATCTAATTTGCCTTTGCTGTGCATCATGCTGACTGTTTACATATTTAGTTGCCCGCAGGAGCTTGCAGTGTATGGCGTCGCCCTGGCCAACAACAAGCAGATGATTGTGATGCCGGACCGCAACGTGCTGAGCTGAAGGGATGGTGGTGACTGCGGTCCAGCAATTTTCCAGCAGAATCGTGCATATTAATGAAGAGAGACCGTTGCTTTCTAGGTGTTGAATTGAACTAGGAAACCTTAGTGAGTTAGTCGATTAGGTTTCAAGTTGTATTCCAAACTTGTTGCTTTGACTCCGTATTCTATTTTTGGACAATGTTATGATGTGCAGGTTTGATATGTGACTACCACCACTCATTGTGCTTCCAATTGCATTTCCAAGTTCTTGGGTTCATTGCAGCAGGCACTCCCTGGTGTGCAAGAGCCAGGATCGTAGTCCGATGACCAGCACATTCTAGTGTTTGGCAGATCCTTCTATTGTTCGACGTGCAGTACAGTTGCTGGTCCGCTTTCGCTGCAGCAGCTTTAGCAACACGACGTGTATCTGGCAGCCACCATTAGTGCTTGGCATCCCTTTGGCCATATGCCGTGTTTGAGCTGTCCTTCCGGCCACCCCAGTGGAAAACTCAGTCTGTGACCTGCCCAAGGTGCATTACCGGTATTAATTTTGAATTCGATGTGAAGACATGGTAAGTATGATAGTTTCGATAGGAGATTCTCCACAAGGTCACTGAGTGGATCGAAGGACAGCACAGGGAACCATGTACGTGGCTGCGTCAAGTCGGTGCCGAGAGTCAAGTCAGAGCAATTAAGGATGGGATTCCGAATCTTTATTTACTGCATGTGATGATGAATTTCAGTAAAATAAAAATATAGCACATTTTCCAGAAGCCCATCTCCAGTGAGTCAGGCAGCGAAAGCAGTAGCTTCGCAGGGGTGCTCTGCGAGATTCTCTTCAAAAAAGCTTGTATGAGCGACGTTGCATATTTCTGCGTGCAAGTCGAAGTTTGTGTCTTCGCATTTGTGGTTTAAGTTATGCGTCACGATGCAGGTTCCAGTGGCCCGCCTCATTGCACAGAGTGACGAACTCAGTGCCCACTGTCGCTGAATGAGTTTTGGCCCAACTTCCAATACAGTGTTCCTGCCCTCGTGCAGGTGCCAGAGGCAGCCTCATTTCGCAAAGTCACGATCTCAGCCGTTTTCGATGGATGCGCATGCTTCTGATACAGCTTTGTTGCTTTACTGCAGGTGTCACAGTCACAGGCAGCTTTGCCTCATTGCACTTCAATATCTCAAAGCCGTGAACTCAGTGGAGCCTCGTCCGATGGCTCTGTGCTCGTTTTCATCATAATCGGGTGAAGCACAGCCGAAGCAAAGGAAAACACCTCTTGCCATCCCGTGTCTCAAAAAGTGGATCAAGTGTCAACAGTGTCTAAGCTTGACACGAAAAACGAAATGCAGTGTCAGTGAACTTCGGACCACACATACACAAAGAGGGTGTTAGGAGTCTGATCTTCTTCGGTGGACTTCTCATGATCTAGGTCTGTTTGCTTGGGCCGTGCAGTGTAGGGTACATTACATTGCCATGACGAGCAGCCCAACGACCAGCTTGCCACCTGCTGCGTGTGACTATTATGAACCACATGACATGGAGGAGGATGCTGATGCTGTCAGTCTTGCTGCAAGCAGTGCGGCGACATCAGTCATGGAAGTTGTGGATGGAAAGGTTGAAGAGCCGGAGAGTCCGGGACCGTGCTTGGTGGTGGCTCCAGCTCAGCAGTCCATGGCAGGAGACACAAGCGACTCAGAGTCGGATGGGGAAGCTCCCTTGCAGCGTCCTGCCACAGGTGACGACAACGAGGATGATGAGGCCTGTGTCCAGAAGACTTGGCTCGTGGGTTGGCACTTTGGGCTCTGCATGTCTGCAAGCTCAAAGTCAAGTGCTTGTGGCAAATGTGGTGGCCAATGTGCAAGCCTGTGAGAAGAAAACAATGAAGCACGTGTTGTCGCAGATTCGACCTGGATGTTCTGTGAGTGGCCAAAAGGTGTCTTTTCCTATCTTTGCAGCCAGCCGGTTTCTTGGTCTGGGCGCGTATACCGTGCGCAATGTGTGGGAGAAGCTGCAGAGGAGCCAGTGGCAGCCCCAGTCCAGCTACGGCGGTCGACAACCGAGACGTGCCTCGAGTACTGAAGAGGTGCCTGCGACAGGTGGAGACCCTTCAGAGTCCGAAACGAGCCATGGCATTGTTCAGCGAAAATTTGATTTCTGATTCTGTGTACACTACTGCCTAAGCCCCAAACCCTAAACCCCAAAAACCCCAAACCTTAAAGCCTAAGCCCCAAACCCTAAGCCCTAACTACAAAAAACCTAAACCCTAAAGCCTAAACCCTAAACCCTTAAAACAGGCAACCCAGGCATAATAAGCAAGACTAAACAAGCCTCGTCTCGGAAGGAATGTTGAAGACGATCACGTGCCTGAGAAAGTGCGGGCCATGGAGAATGTGTGCCTGCTTGCCATTTCCTGTGCAGTTGAAGGTCAAAGTGGCTGGGCTTATGAGCGCCAAGCCGCTCGCTGGAAGGAAGCCGGCGTGCACATTGGCACCGCGTTACACAGCAGACGATTTTTCCGGGAGGTGACTCACGTGGCTTCATTAGTCCTGTCCCAGCTTGAAGGCCTCCAATGGTCTGTGCCTGTGTTAAGCACCGGGTGCCCTTCAGACTTTGCCCTCATGCTTGATCCAGTGTCTTTGGGTTCTGGCTTCAGTGCGAAGCACGAGACGGTTCTCATGGTGACTATGATGCTAGTGAACAGCACTGGAAACCTCATGGTGCCTATGTGTGCCTCCCCCACCCTTGGAATAGGTGATCACAGAGGGGATAAGTTGGTCGACCTGACTTTGAAGTGTCTGGAAGATCATCCAGGTGTCTTCGATAGAGAGACCCTGAGGGCCCGACTGAGCCTGGTGGCTGGAGATGGCGGAATCGTGGCTGGTGGAAAGCAGCACCGCCACAAATCAACAGGTGCGGCTGAGAAGCTGTGGAAACGCATCCACGGTGACTCGGAGCCACACAGCTTGAATTGCAGAAGAGTTTTGAGTTATTTTGTTGGAAACTGTAATCTGTGATAATCGACTTGCTGTCTATAAAGCCGTGCCTGTTAGCAGGTCAGCAATGGATTGTGTTGACTGGGATGCTTTTCACAGAGATGACATCAGCTTCAGCCGGGCAGTTGCGAGAACGCAGGCTGCCGCCGAGCTTTTTGCTCTTGCGAAAGATTTGGACCATCTCTTCAACTATGGCGATGGCAGGATTATTTTTCGATCCTTGCAAAAAGAGCTCGACGTGGCTAGTGGTCAGGTGCGACAGACTGGTGGAACACGAAAGGTTGGTGCCTTGTCCTTGGTGCCTGAAAGCATACTGCAGCACCTGAAAAGGATAACCGTGGGTCTACGACTTCGTTACGAGTGGCGCAAAGAGGGCCATGGTAACTTTACTTTGGATCGCCTTACTCAAATCTCAAGACGACTGCTCGATCCTGCATTTCTTACCTTCACCATGCTTATGAGTGATGTAACGCGTGGCCCGGTCCGGCACCATGCCTTGCTTGTGCAAGGTGCATTGGAGCCATGGGCTTGCAAACGTGCAGACAGTGCATATGTCGACGAACTTAGTGCCTGTTTGCGTGGCTATGAGTGGTTGGAGACGTGTGTTCAAGTCACGACCTTGCTGGCTCAGCACTGTTCTTTGGCAGAGAGAGCTTGTGCCTAGACCAATATTATGACAAAGCAAATTTAAACTTGTGAATTTGTGGGTGTGTACTGTATGTTGAAGTGGTGGCCTAACCATTGAGTCGTTCTTGTTCGTGGCATGGTTGTGTTTTGCTAAGGTTTCCTGGTTGCCTGGAGCTCTGAGAAGAAGCATCGAATGTACACAGGGACTTTTTTGAAGTTCGCTGCCAAAATTCTGCTTCAGATACCACCTTCTGTGGCTGATGTGGAGCTTGCGGTGGAGTTGCCTGAGCAGTACACCAAAGGCCGTGCCGCAGGACCCCATTGCCAGTGCCCTGGAGAATTGCTTTCCTTGAAGAGCCGGGGCAAGGTCCCTTCTGTGAGACTTTGCAACTGGACAGTGCATGAAAAGCGAAAGTGTGGTCGCAAGTGCAGCAAGCTGTGCGGGAAGGTCCTTCGAGTGCCTTTTTGGGTAGCCCAGTCCTCCAACACGAAAGATGGTGCTTTGACAGAGAACGTGCCTCGTTATCAAACTATTCCCAAAGTACCGCCTGGCCGGTCAAGACCGGGCTTGCTGCGGGCTCGCTTGGTGACACATTCCCTGTCTCCGGAGGCGAAGCTGCACAAAATGAACAGCGGTGGATGCAAATGCCCTTGTGCCTGGACTTCACGTTGCCAGGTTACTCTGTTTGCAAACAGCAGGCCAACACAAATATCGAAAATTTAATGCACTAGTTCACAACTGCAATCTTCATCTGTGGGAGTGCTGGAACTGTGTGAATTGAGTTTTATTGATTTACAAGTGGTTTCTCTTTGCACTTCAGATTAAGGTTAGGAATGTCTGGGCTCAGATGATACTGTCGCATCGACACCCGAGGTTCCGACAGCCATGTACCATTATGTCCTCAAAGTACTTGATGGAATCCGTCTGGCAAGAGGATTTGTTGAACGCTTGCAGAATGAATTTCAGGAAATTATTGGCACCGTGGGTGTTAATGACGAGATGATGTTGCTGGTGGAGAAGATGCAATCTTGCTTCGCATGGCAGCGATTGGTGACTTCACCTCCATCCCAGACGGATTGTGAAAGCTTCCTGACTGTTTGGCAACTGCTGGAGCCATTTTTGGCTAAGTGTCTGTGGCCTGATCCGCAGGCATATCCGTTGCGTAGCTTGAGCTGGGATTTGGCGGTTAAAGAGAAGGACCGTCAGTATAGACTGTTCTGCAAGCGAGTGCGGCTAATTGCTGCTGCGTCCCAGGGAACAGAAATCAGCTCGGCAGTGCCTGAAGACGTGGCTGCAGAAGCAGCTGGATGGTGGGAGACATCAACATATGTCGTGCGTCCAGTGTGGGTGCTAGGTTGGGTCAAGATGTTCCTTCTGAAGATGCTGCCCCCCAACACGATCAGAAAGATTCAGTGGGACATTACAGACCGAGTGTCTCGATTTTTGCTGGGTGACATGCTGCCGGCTGCTGCTTGGTCCAGGCATGAAGTTCCGGTGCCTGAGGTATTGGAAGCCTTCAAGTATGGGAGAAGAAAGAGAAAGAAGACGATGACTCGGTCTTCAGGTGGCTTGCGGAGTTGGAAGGGGAAGGTGGTGCGAATTGTTGACATGCTGCGTCGAATACGACCGGAACGTGTGTCTGCTACCATTGATTCTCATCCGTGCCTGATCTGAAGCTGCCTTTGTCAAACGTTACTTGTTATTGTTTGTGGGGGGATTCAGTCAGATGTCGGTCTTCATTTCCGATGAGTGAAGCCTGCCAAGCTAAGGTACTTCGCTGTTGGTTTCGTGCCTGAAGACGGTGCCCCCCTTGCTCGAGCTTCTGCGTGGCATGCCGTCAGACTTCACCACAGATGCCGCCTCCTCCGTGGGCCAGAAGCCGCGTGCGAGCGCTTGGGGTCATTTGCCCACCAGCAATGGAGGGCACAGCAGCACTTGTCGCCACAAAACTTGATGGATCGTGTTCATCTTCAGAGTGCCGGCGTCAAGTGTCTCGGGAGTGAAAGGGACCGATTATTGGTGTCTCAGGTGTCTGAGTTCCTGTGCGAAATGAGCAGATTTTGTTTGTTCAGTGGGAGTGCATGATTTGAACATAGTGCCGGGCATTAGTTCTGATTCAACATTGTCCAAGCTCAGGCTGTTGCTGAGCGCAAAGATGTCTCCGCTTCACCTTCGACCTGTGACTGCCCAAATCCAGTCCCACTTGGAACTCCTATCAGCATCTTTAGTACCATTTTAAGTTGCTGGCAGAAGTTCTACGATGGCTGTGATTCACTGTGACTGCAGTGCAGTTGAACATTTTTTGCATAAGGATGGCATGACTGAAAGTGGCCACGATGCGGAGCTCTTCAACATCCTGCAGGTGAATGGGCTTGAAGTTGGAGATGTGTCTGTGTGCCGGATTCGCAGCAGAGTGGCTGACGCAACTGCCAAATCACTTCCGTCGACGTTACCACCTGAGCTTTCGACAGTGCTGCCGCAAGCCTTAACGGCACAAGGACTGCAGTGCCTGCATGTTGTCTGTGACTGTGGCAGTGACTGGGTCTTGTTGGTGTCTTTTGCTGGTGCCTCGTGCTGGTGCCTCGTGCAGGACAAGCTCAAGCTTTGGCAGTGTCTGCGGGCCTTCAGCGACTCCGGCACAGACAACCGGCTTCATCGACATTGCGTGATGCTCTGCAGTCGCCTCTCGACTCCGAATCATGATATAATTGCAATGGTGTTGTTTAAATAGGCAAAGGGGAAACAAGGGTCTAGAGTTTAGGGTTAATTACTAATTTCAGTCAGGTACATGGACACTGACGCTGGCAAGAAGTGGCAGCAGGAAAGGGACTGGGACATCAAAGGAGATTGAATTGTGGCTAACTGATACTGATGTTCTAAGCACCGCTGGTCTGAGGAATGTTGTGGCTAAGTGATTGTACAGTGCCTGAAGAATCACTGTCTTGGTTCATAATATGCTCAGCAGTCCAGCCAGTCCAATCTTCTCAGATGATGTCGCTGTCATGCAGCGCACCGTTGAGACCGCTGCACTAGGGATTGGGTCTTCAAAGAGGATTGACTTGTGGCTGACTGATGATCTAATCTAAGCACTGCTGGTCTGAGGAATGTTGTGTCTAAGTGATTGTACAGTGCCTCAAGAATCATTGTATAATATGCTCAGCAGTCCAGTCCAGTCCAATCTTCTCAGATGTCCCTGACACACAGTGCACCGTTGAGACCGATGCCCTCGCAAGAAAGAAATGCTTCGGGGAATCAAGTCACTGCAATGCTGATTTCAGTATTTACGCATCACTTGTCCAAGCGAAAGTTTATCCTGATCAGGTTTACCTTGGTGCTGGTAACTCGATCGGTGAGTGCCTCAGCTCAGGGTTCCCAACGACTGAGCGTGTGCCACTGAGTCGGGGCCGAACAGGTGTCTTGTAGACGAGCCAACCACGGCGATGCTGTCACATGGAATGGCGAGAGTCTCAGCATCAAACGACACATATCCATTTCCAGTTAAGCTACTACTACTTCCGGGTGTTATCATTGAAGTTGAAGTGTTTCCTTTGTGAAAGTCAGCATCATGATGATGCTTGAATGTGCCACGGACGGGACATGGCAAGAGTCTGCCTGTCAGGTCGGGCGAATTCCATTATAATATAATCGGCGAAGGCTGCAAGATATTTCTCTTTCTTGTCTCGTTGATAGATGACATATACCCAGATTTCCTTGAAAAGGGAGCAGCAGCTGCGAGCGATAATTGTGCAGGCTGACACCGGCAACCTTCCTTTGAGTGACTGAAGTAGACTTTTTTTGCCTGTGTTCATGTCGTTCCCATTACATTAATTAAGATGTGTCCGAGGCTCATGGCATGGTGTGGGAAGGAGTCCAAGCCTGCGAGTCGACCGGTCACCGACCCAGCATGTGCTGTGTTTGTGTGTGCATTCGTTCGCAATCTTCCAACTGTGAGTGAGGTGCTGTCCATTGATTGATTGATCGACTCACACATGATTTGGACACCTCCGATATTTGACCGAAGCTGTGACTGTTTCAGTGCCTGTTCTGTTCTGAAGACATGGCGGTAGCAACTCGTGCCGGCGTGTATGAATGGCGTCATGGCGCTCGACAAGAAACCTTGTTCCTGTTCGATAACTGGCGAACGGGCTTCAAGCGCCGAACTCGTGGCTGCGCCGGGATTTAGTTTGATTTTTGAGTGTAGTGTAAGAAGTTAGAGCATGCTGACTGCTGATGTTTCGGTGTGTTTCCTGTCTGATCTTCCAGCGTTTGCTTGCAACTATGCTCACTTGCATCCAAGGTACCGGTCGCGTGGCTTACGGTATGCAGGGTACGTGGTGCCTGGCTGCCGATGGCCGTGACATCTTGCTTCGTGACTTCGCTTGTTGCTCTGACGTCGGCGTGCGGAGACACGAGATTTGTTTGCGGCAGGACAGTGACTGTCATGGCCACTTCACTGACGGCATCCGCAAAGTGTCTTTCGTTGGTGTCATCACACTGAGCTCACCGAGTGCATTGCCGACAAGCGTGCCTGAGGGCTGGGTTCTCATCGAGGAGAGGAACTTTCAGCAGTGATTCAGTGACTGCAGCAATTTTGTTTCACAGCGCGTTCAAAGGGCCTTTGAGAGTTTGTCTGATTTTAAATAGGACATCACTTGTGCCTGGTTCAGTCTGTGCAAGTGCACGTGTGTGTGTGTGTGTGCATGTGTCCCTTTGCGATGCTACAGCTTCCGTGAAGCCATGTTCAAGCAGTCCATGTCTGGTCACAGTGACTTTCTGTTGCTGTGCCATTGTACACGAATCGACTGGACCACATGGCTCAGTAGTAGCAATAGTGGCCATGTCTGGTCACACTGAGTTCCGTTGCTGTCATTGTACACGAATCGACTGGACCACACGGCTCCGTAGTAGTCGCTGTGGTGCTAATATGGCGGACGAGTTTAACTCTGATGTGTAGTTGTTGGCCGTGCGACCAAAATGTGCGTGCGTTCCCAGATTCTGACATCGTGTCTCATAAACTGTGTGTCGCTCATGCCGCGCCTGCTTGCCCCCAGTGGCCCAGGTCTCAGAGTGTCAACATCTTGCAAGAGGCTGGTCCGTGAGCTTGTCTTTACACAGCAAAAGGTGCGGTACAGCGCATTTGCTGCATGCTGGGTCTGGAAAATCATGCACATTCAATATTTTGATTAGCCGGCAGCCAAGAATAATCAATCCGCCGCTGGTTGAACTGTAACACGTGACGTGTGATTCGAGTTATCCTGAATCTGCCTGCTGCAAGGTCTTAGTGCCTGTACGTGCTGAAAACTGAGTCTGGAGGAAAGGAGGCCTGTGACTGTGTGGCTTTGCATGCGCTGCTAGCAGAGTGTTTGCTGCCAGGTGGTTGTTCATGGTAATAGGTTCCGGTGTCTAGTACACTGCATGTGCTTCGTGCTAGGTGTGGAATCTCTTGCCAATGTGCATACTAATGGCGAATGTTTGCCTCAGTTCCTCGGGAGTCGTCGTGCCTAGCTTCAGTCGTGGAATCGTGCCATTCTGATTCTGAGTCCTGTGACGTGAACAAAAATATCTGTGCAGTCCAATATTTGCCCTTACTTACTTGCGACAGCGACTTCAGGAATTTTGATAAAGGAATTGTTGTGAAGAGTTCGTCTGAGAACTGACCTACGCCGAGAGCTTGTAGTGCGGCAGGCGAGGCTTTACAAGGGCTTGAGGCTTTAGTACAGTTTGGCCTGGACATCTTTCAATTCCGTGTTGGTGTCTTGCAGTCTCTTGCGTTCAAGAAAGCTGTGCACTTGACTTGTGACTTAGAGTTCGGATCTGGGAGGACCGTTCGTTGTAAGTGGGCGTTGTGGCTCGCACTCGCAAAAGCCTAGTCACTGGCCGACACAAACTTTGTGTCTGTGAAAAACTCTGACTGGCAAAAGTGCCTAAGCCATGCCAATGCCAATGGACCCGGACTCCCAGAAGGTCTTTCGAAAGCTTGCGAAATTGCTGTCGGAGCGACAAGCCAACTATGTCCTGCAGATGTGGCTGAGATTGTACTACGACCAGTGTGTGCACCTCAATATACTAAATCAGAAATTCTTTTGCTTACTGCGATTCGTCCCAAAGCCCTGTGACTGTAATAAATATTAATGACCAAAGTCCAGCTAGCTGTCATCCAAGGGAAGACTGCCTGGGCGACTACCTAGAGTTCCGCATGTATTGGATCGAAGAGTCTCTCAACAACGAGGTGCACACCGAGTTGGCGAAAAGAAGCAGGTTGCTCGAGCTCAAAATCTTGAGGAAGATCGTCACCGTGAGATAGTGACTCAGCGACTTAGTGACTGAGTGGCGGAATGACTTCGGAGCCGGACCGAGGCCGAGGCTTTTTACAAACACAGTGTGTTTTCACCGTGTTTGCGCAAGTAATTTGTATACGAGTAGGAAGTGACAAAGTGGTTGCACAGAATCAGAATGCAACCCAGTCAGCAGCCGGCAGTGCGGCAGTGAACATATTTATCTCAGTGCTTACTGAGCACTGAGGTAAGCATGGGCCTGGGCCATGTGACTCTATGCTAGTTACATATGTATTTAATTTATATGTATATATATATATATGTATGTACATATTTCCACTCCTGTGTCGATTCGAGGAGCCTGAATTTGCCTGCGGTGCCGTGCTGTCCTAATTCAGTTTATCGGCAGCAGTGTGTCTATGTGGGAATGAAACAGTGCTTGCTCATATAATGACTAAGTCTTTATTTGACCGCTACTGCCCACAAGTCGGGACTGCTGATGCTAACAGAGTGCACAACTCGACCTGCCTTCAACAGCAGCTAGCAGTGGAAAGTGTGTGTGCCTGTCAGTGCCTAGCCTCGGTTAGAGAGTTCTTTGTTTTGGCCTTGAGCCTATGTTATGTCGCCAGGTCTGAGCTCCTGGACTCTGGACTTGACTTGCCACACATTGAGAAGGCCCGCTGTGTAGAATAGAAGGGCATTGATTCATTGACTTCCTGCTCATCCAGGTTGCTTGGTGTGACGATGTCTGAGCTGCCACTTCGGGCGGCCAGTACGGGCCTTGCCTGGTGCCTGATTGATTTGTGCTTCATCATTTATTAATTGAGTTCTCGTCAGGTGCAGTTTGCTTGAATGAATCATCCAAGCAGGCTGCACATGACTGAGGGTATGTCGATCTTGATAGAGTCATTGTTTCACAATCTCGTCAGCTTAGTGTGACGATGTCTCAGCTGTCGCTGCCAGTGCCTGATTGATGTGTGCTTCGTAAATCAGTGTCAACTTTGAGCAGGCATGGAGGGTGCCTATTGGGATCCAATATGCCCCCTCCATGCGTGCTCAAAGGCGCAGTTTGCTTCAATGAATCATCCAAGCAGGCTGCACATCTGGTCGTGCCTGATTGTCGTTGAAAATAAGAAGCAGTCAGCCTGCTTGAATGATTTGTTGCCGGTAGCAGTCTGCACGTGTGCCTCAGAACCGTCTTGGCGAATGAAAAAGTGTCCTCTCGATCTCGACTGCAAGCTTGGCTTCCCTTTGTGTTGACTGTCCCCCAGTAAATCCCTCTATACGAAAGCTGTGTTAAAGCCACCACGCCCCAGTCTGGGGATTTGGGAGTTTCCAAAAATAGGGGACCCTAATATAGTACCCTGAATAGTAGGATCCTTATAATAGGGACCCCAAAATAAGGTACCCCTCATTTTCGGAAACTCCCATTTGTGGGTTCTTCGTCCACGCGCCTTGAAGGACACGTTTTTGCCCGCCCACGTCAAGATGCAAAGCTTCCGTTGAGTTGCGGAGTGTTTCGGTTTTGGCGCGGCCCTTCATTCGCAGCACGGTTCAAGCTCAGAAGATGATCAATACTTTCGTTACTATTGCTATGATTCTGATTTTCGGTAGTGCTGATCAGAACAAGTTTCGAACCCGACACCGGGTGCAAAAAACTGTTAAACTACATCCTTCTGCGCGCCGCACTGCTGAGGCGAGCCACCAGCCGCATCAGATTCCACCTCCGATGCCGTTGCCCGGAAGCATCTCCCTAAGCCCCCAAACCCCCAACCCCTAAACCTCTTAATCCTAAACCCTAAACGCGATAAACCATTAAACCCTAAACCGAGATATGGACTTCTAGGATTCAACTTCGATCCTTTCCTGCGGCTCTTTGCACGTCTCAGGTTCCAGCCCAGCTGCTCACCACCGATGGGCCCCAATTTCAATGCTGGGCCTCCTCTCATGTTGGCAGCCCAGAAAGCTTTCGGTTTAGGGTTTAGGGCTCTTGGTTTAGGTTGAGATCCCGGAAAATCCTCGTCATGGTGGTGAAGCTTGCGGTCCGCGCGTTCCGGCGTTCTGAGCATTCACATCCATCAGTTGCAACTGTAGACTGCAGACTTGATGCCTCAGCCTTCCGAACATCCAGGTTGCCCAACTATACGACCTCGGCCGGTCGTCCGTGGCAGCCTTACATTTCTTTGATGATTGCTCTGTCGCACACACCGGAGTAGTTGAGTTTCCAGTGTTGAGAATCAGCCGGCTGTTCTCGAATATTTTCCGACACCTGTGAACAGTGAAGGATTCAGTTTTGTGTCCCAAAACCTCTCCTTCAACATGTCAGGGCCTGTTCTCAGGATTTTGGAAGGGTGGTGAGTGTCGGTGGATTCGCGTAGCGGGTGTGAAGCTGCAAGCCTTGGCTCCTCACTACTACTACTACTACTACTACTACTCCTACTACTACTACTACTACTACTACTACTACTACTACTACTACCATTACCACGACGACTACTCTTGGGCTCAAGCCAAGCGTGCAGAGCTCCAGGGGGGCAGGCGCTCTGCCGATGGCCAAAGTCGGGGATGCATTGCTCCTGGAGCGGTTCCAAGCCCTCTCTTGCAACTGGGATTCGGGAGATGGCCGGGGATGTTCGAACTCCATGGAAGCAACTTGGCCGATAGCGTTGTGCCAGTGGCTGCACCATGGACGAGAGAGTGTAGTATCAAGCAGTGAGCCAGGTAGTCAGCAGATGATATAAGTAGTCGTCGCCCCAGTCCTAGTCGCAGTCGTAGTAGTCGCGGTAGTAGTAGCATGTAGTAGCTCCGGTAGTTAGTAACAGGTAGTCGGAGTCGGTAGCGGGTAGGTGGTAGTTGGTGAGTAGTTGGCAGGTAGCAGGGAGAAGGTAACAGGTTAGTAGGTAGAAATTCGGCAATGGGGAGTTGGGAGTCGGTAGTAGGTAGCAGTAATAGCCGTAGCAGTATGAGCCGTAGCAGTAGCAGTAGCAGTAGAGGCAGGAGAACAAGCAGTCGTCGTCGTAGTAGTACTAGGGGGCGTCCAGGCGAACTTCACTTAATTAAGCTCGCCAGTGGTTCTGTCCGAGTGTTGTGCCCAGGCATGCTGGATCACCTCCTGCCAACATGTTCTCTGCGACACACACGCAAAAGCCAGCTTTGCGAGCTCCGATGTGTGCTCTCCTCAGCCGAAGCAGATTCAGCAAAATGTCTGAACCTTAGACGCTACGCCAGTGAAGCGCGGTTGCAACACAGAGGCCTTAGCAATTAGAATAGGGTTTCGGGGTGCATTATACGATAATTACATAACAGAATTCCCAAAACCCTATTCTAATTAGTAACCCTTATAGTAAGCCTTCTAAGAACCCTTTAAAGGAACCCTACTGTTCTAATGATAAAGGCCCCTTATAGTACCCTCAAACACCCCCAGAAAGCCCAATACCCCTTCATTAAGGAATATAGCTTAAATTATAATTTGAAGCCTCTTATAATTTAAGCCATATTCCTTAATTAAGGGTATTGGGCTCTCTGGACCTCCGTACATGCTCCGGCAGGTGCCCCGTCTGTGGCTTCCACGGGGCGAAAGTGATTCGCGCCAGCTTGGGGAGGCTAGAACAGAGAGTTAAAAGCACATATTATGATCTAGGCTACTATTACATAGTTTTATTCTTATACTATTTTGTTATAATATTCTATAATATTGCATAATGCTATATAATGCTATATAGTGCTTTATAATGTCATAAAATATTATACAACATTTTCCTATCGTCCCTATGTGCGTGTACTTTAGAACATCCCTGCTCTACTGATTTGAGCCGTTCGACTCGGGCAGACTTCTATTCTGGGTTTCTGCCCAGAGATCCCAATACCCCGTAATTAAGGAATATACCTTAAACCATAGTATTAAGAACCCTTTAGTTTAAGGTAGATTCCCTAATTAAGGGATATTGGGATCTCTGGGTGGTGGTGCACGGATTTTGGGATCTTGGAAAGAGCAGGCATCGGAACGAGTTGTCTGAACGACCCCTGGCTTGGAAGTCTGCATTTCAGCCCATCTATGAGTCTGAACCTCGTAAACTCTCGTGCTTTGCCTCCCAATCTAGGTTCACCCCAAACCTCGCCTGCATTGCCGAGAGCGAGTGCTAAAAATACTCTCAACCTTTCTAGACCCTAGGCCCTCGGGACAGCCGAGTCTGTACCTCGTAACCATGAACCTCTAACCTAAACCTCTAAACCCCAAACTTCTAAACCCTGAACTGAACTCTTTCCTAGACCCTAGGGACAGCCGCGCAGAGACCAAGAAGCGCCTACTTCCTGGCTTGGCCCCATCCGAGTCTCGGATCGGATCCCATGCAGTCGCACAGTCTTGCATAGAGGGTTCTATAAAAGCCCTCTGTGCATGTCGATTTTTGCTTCTCCGGCGCTTTTGATGCCTAACCCAAAGCCCTCAACGTTCGCTGCCCGTAAAGAGAGGAAGAGGGTTTATGAACAGGTTTGTGTTGATGGGAAACGTCTGCGCCGTGATTGTGTGTGGAATCAGCCAGACAACTTCCATCTACATGTGTGCTGGAACACTTCTTTAAGTGGCATGCATCCTGAAACCATTTACAACACTAAACCAGTTTGACTGGCCCATGCACTTTGAACCGAAAGACCTCGTCTGGCGGAGTCCCAGTTGCGACGGCGCAAACTCGATCCTGCAACGCACGTCCAACAAGCCCAGGAGATCATGGATGCTGCGGGGCGTAATCTCGAGTTCTGGGTGCGTCAGAAGGCGAATGCTCTTCCTAGGTCCCAGGCTGCTTCCTGGAGCAGTATGCGCATCTAACATTCGGCCTGAAGTATCCAGAGAAGGTCTTTGGACATTATGACATGTTGGCTAGATGGATGTATGAATGCATGGCTCATAGAAGATCGGAAGATCGGCATTCCGTTTAGATGTTATATAGAACTAGGTTGGATTTTGGGACATTTTCTATTTTCCTTATTTGGGTTTATAAGGGACCCTATATGTAAATATTTTTCAGGGTGTTTAAAGGCCAGCCCAGAGAATTTTTGGGTCCAACCCTAAGCTCAGAGCCCTCGGCCCCAGTCTCAGAGAACAGGGCTCCTGTGGCTCGACACAGGCACCCCTGGTAGTTTCAAGGTGCCTGGGTATTCGAAGAGGAGAGATGGACCCAGATTGAAATCGAGGTGTGCAAGTTTGTGGGTATCAGCCTGCAGGGTATCCTTTCAGATGGCTTGAAGAGGGTTGGTCCCAGGTGACCAAGATTGGAGGGAGAGATCCACTCTGAGCCCGCAGGCTTTGGAGTCGTCTCGACGGCGCATTCGGTGCTCGAAGATGGAGGAGAAGAGTCCTCAAAGGTTCAGCTTTTTGTGCCTGAGTGTGGAACCTGTTTCTTTAGAGCTTCTTGGCCTTCTAGCTCCTGTGCACAGGAGCGCATGGCCAGTGTCACAAAGACTGCGGAGGTTGGAGGGCAAGTGTGTGCATGAAGTGATAGTCGTGCTGCCAGTGGCCAAATCGGTGGCGACTGCGTTCTGCTTACACGTTTACACTTGGATTGCTCTTCATATTGGTCGAAAGACTAAGAAGTGGCAGCAACGTCACTACCAGCGGTGTCACTACCAGTGTCTTCTGGTGTCTTTGTGTAGACTTCTCGCCGTCTTCTGTTCGTGTTGGCCTCTTGCGCTCGTCCTCGTCCTCGTTCTCGTCTCGTGATCGTCTGCGTCTGGAATGATCATTTTTTGGGTCGTCGTCGTGGTTGGGGTTGTGGTTCTCGTTCCTCTTCTTCTTCTTCTTGCTGCAGCTGATCGTTTTTTTTGCAGCGGTTCGTGGTTGTTTGTTGTGGTCGTTGTCGTGGTGGTGGTGGTGGTGGTGGTGGTTGTGGTGGTGGTGGTGGCGCCGGCGGTGGTGGTGGTGGTGGTGGTGATGTTGGTATTGTTGAAGTTGCTGATAGCAGGGGCGGTATTGTCGTCGTGGTTTTCTTCTTTGGCCATGTCCCTGGAAGAGGAGCATATCCAACAGAGCCAGAAGCAGCAGAAAGATCTGGCGGCGGAGGAGGTGCCCAACTTTAAAGAATGATACTGAGATGAGAAACAGCTTGTGTCCGGACCCCCTTCCTTGCTGATTGCGGCAATTGACGTGCAGGCAATCATACGCTATCTTCTGGTCGTGCCGTGCGTGAGTCTGTCAGAAGTAAAGCCTTAAACGCACCCTGTCAAGTTCTCCGCTCTCATAGGCTCTGGTGGCTAAGACCATAGGACCTGTAGGAGTACTGAAACAAAGCAGAGTGATAGTGGAAGCGACCGGCCAGGTCCAGGGTTTACGTTTCGAGTGTTGAGGGGTGCAGGGTCTTAGGGGTCATGTGTTTATGGTTTGGAACTTAAGCGTAAGAGCCTCAACTTCATCATGATTGCATGGTTGCATCCTCTGCCATAGCCTCACTTCTAAAGGGTGTCGGGTTCAGGGTTGAAGGGTTTAGGCGTTCAGGGTTCAGGGTTTGGCTGCTTGCTCCAACTCCGGACGAAGTGGAAAGCCTGTTGCAAAAGGGCCGGGTTTAACGTTCCTTTCTGGCCTCACGCGCAGGTGGAATTGCAAAAGCGATTGCAGATGTTGGAAAAGGCGCGCCCCCTGCTTTGTGATCTTCGAGGTTTCAGGTTCAGTGACATGTGCAAGACAGCAAGGTGCAGTGTAATTAGTGGAAAATAGGATGACATCAGCTAGTTGGGTGTAGCATGGGTTCATGATGTGAGATGTTTTTTGTTTTATTTCTTGGCTGCGCTTGCTAGGCTTGCTGGCTGTGGGTGTCGCTCGTGCAAAGTATCTCCAGCACTCTCGTCTGCTGGGCCCGACTTGTCGACACCTGCTTCAGTCTTAAGCCGACTAAACTACTATTTGCTTAAGAAACCCCCAAAAAATAAAAATAATAATCCCTATATTACCCCCATAAGGAATATTTTTTTTTATTTTTTGGGGGCTCTTAAGCAAATAGTAGTAAAGCCGACTAAAGCCCCAAGCTGCTAACGCTACCAGGCTGCGTTTTGCGAGTGTCGAAGTCGTACACATCCCCAAGCCCTTCAAACCCGGCCCTCGCCCCCAAATCCTCAAGAACTTCCAGTCGGAAAAACGGTGTCAACCAAATCCTAAAACATCCAAAATGCCTCCCAAAACAAAAAGTTCACACATAACCACTTCAGCCTCGGACCTAAATCCCCTAATGGCAAGCTCGGCGGACTTAGTATCTGAAGCCATGCCTGCCTTGTGCGAGTGCATGAGTCGAAATCCCCTAAGCCCGCTCAGGAGCGCGCAGAAGTGGGGCATCAGATCGAGACCT
Organism: Symbiodinium sp. CCMP2592; assembly: GCA_905221615.1. NCBI lineage: Eukaryota > Dinophyceae > Suessiales > Symbiodiniaceae > Symbiodinium > Symbiodinium sp. CCMP2592. The sequence continues at coordinate 1,271,638 of CAJNDT010003668.1, forward strand.
TGAAGCTTTGTCATAGTTGGGTAACATTTTACATTTTTATGGGTACTTTAAACCCAATTATTGGGTTTTAAGTACCCAGAAAATAATAATAAGGAATAGAAATTTAGATTTCTAATCCTATCCCAACCATGAGCTAGGAAGCGCGAGTTCATGGAGGCCGACGAGCAGCGGAGCCGGTTGGATCTCCAGGCGCCGAGGGTTTGTGAACGGTAGCTTTCCTAGTAGTAGGGTACTTGAAGGATCATGGGACTTAGTAAGTAAGGTTATAAGTACCTTCACTGGGGTTATAAGTATAGTTACCTGATTTATGACCCTACTTACTAAGTCCCATGATCCTCCAAGTAGGGAACCTTTAAACTTTTTTTGGGAAGTATAGTCCCTATGTAATCCCTATATAACCAAGGAGGTTAAGCTTTAGTTCCCCATGACACCCGACATGTAGGCTTTTAGTATAGGGGCCTTAATAATTAGGGTAGGGCTTAGGGGCCGATAATACTGTACCTGTTTATGTAATGTAGGGGCCTTAAACCCTTTCAGAGCCAATGGGAGAATTTTAAACTTCTTGGCCTCATTTGGTCAATCTTTCAAATTTTGAACCTTTTTTTGGGCCTGGTTACTGAAGAAGAGTGTATCAGAATTAGAAGAGTATTTGGGGGTATACTATACTATAACCATAATAAGGAACCACCAGACTAAGTGTACGAAGCGATCCCTCTGTAGTTTTAGGTCTTTTGCTCAACTGGGTGCGACTGTTGGGTTCCCCCGGCATCGTCGAAGCAGAACTAGCGGCAACGGGTGTCATCGAGGCAGTAGCCCGAATGCATTCGAGAGCCCGGGCTGCTTGAGGAGTTCTACATTGCCCAGACCTTGAAAAAACCCCTTAATTAAGGAATAGACTTTAACTTTAAGTCATAGTAGGAGCCCTAATATGAAGTAAGGTCTATTCCTTAACTAAGGGATTAGACCTTAAATTATAGGGGGCTTATGATTATTTAAGGTCTATTCCTTAATTAAGGGGTTTTGGAAGGTCTGCGTGCATCCTTGGCCGTTTCCTGCTTTTTTCGCCTTGCCCTGGGAACGACTAGCTGCAACTTGACCCAACCCAAGAATCCAAGGGTAAAAGGAAGGACCCTTAATTTAAGGACCCCTAGGTATATAGACCCTTACTATAGCTATTATATACCCATTATATGCCCATTATAGGGTAGGGGTCCCCATGAAGGGCCCCTCCTGTTCCCCTTTGAAAGAAGCAACCTGAAGCCTCAAATTCTGTGGCTATGGGCCCTGCTGGAGAAGGTAGATCCGAAAACCAAAAGCCCCCACATGGCGACCCCAAGCTCTTCTAGGAGGATGGGGGAAGTGAATAAACTAATAGTACCTGGCTTTGGGGCATTCTGGAACAGAACTAGAGTTACCTTTAGCTATAAAACCCCAGTGGAGCCAAACCTGTAACCTCTACACCTCAAAATCGTATCCCTATAATGCAGCCTCCGCCTTCCCGATCCTGCGGACACCTAATCCCTGTTATGCAAGCCCCATCCCGATTCTGCGGGTACATGCCCCTTCCTCGTGTAGACAGTCTGAGTGCGAGCGCCCAAATCCTAAACCCCAAACCCTGAGCCCCTAGCCTCAGCCCTGAACCCGAAAAATCCTGAACCCCTTAAGCCCTAAATCCGAAACCCTATGCACCAAAAATCCCCACAGGTGGGTGGCTCCGTGCAAGAGGTCCTCCGGGGCTTTCCCGGCCCGGGGCGCCTGGCTGGCGCGCCGCTGCCGCTTGTCGGAGCTGGGGGCTGAAGATTGGGGATTTAGGGTTTAGGGTTTAGGGTTTAGGGTATAGGGTTTAGGGTATAGGGTTTTGGGTTTAGGGTTTAGGGTTTTGGGGCTTCCTTCCCTTGCGCTGTCACCCCGAAAGGCAATTTCAAAGGTCCGTAGTATCTCCAGGACCATGACCTAGTCATGACGGTTGCTACTGTTGAGATGGTCGTGATGATTAACCTAATACTCGTCGTCATCGTGTCGGGAAGATAGCAAATCCCCAGAGTTTGATCGGAGGTCGCGCCCATCGCAGCCTCCCGGACTGGCTTACAGCTTCGAAGGCTCAGGGGGGAGCATCTGAACCATTCCGACTTACCACTATACCATTACAAATATAATATACGATTATTTACTATTACTACCATTATGAGTAATGAGTAATGTGATTTTATTAGTAAAACTTGTATGGGTGGTTGTCAAAATAGGGGTCCCTTTTTGGGTACCCCTAATTTTTATCTGCCGTATTATATTAGGGACACAAAAAGGCACCATAGTTTTGACCACCACCTATTTGTGTTTGCAGTCCTACCCGACGGAGCGCGGGCGAGAGGCGAAGAGGTTGTCATGGAAACGTCCGCTGCGCAGGCGCCGATCTTGGGCGCAACCGGTGCAGATCCCGATCCCCTGCCAGGCTTGGTAACCGAGACGAGGCCGGTAGGCCCGGTAGGTTTAGGGGTTACGGGTTTGGGGGTTTAGGGTGCAGGGGCATTTTTTGTCCTCGGAGCATTGGAGGTTGTTCTCTAAAATCTTGTGGGGAGTCGAAGGGTCGGGCCGTAAACCCTTAACCCTAAGCCGCAAGCCCTAAACCCTAGTTCTGTGCTTTTATGCTGCTAGATGCCCGGCCCTCTTTCGATCCCCAGCCATCACTCCGCAGGCTGGCGAAGATGACTTCTTCGTACGTTCACAGCATGTCGAGCGTTGGTCCCAGAAGGAGGGCCCGTGTCTTTGCTTGTTGATGATTCGTATTATTAGTATCATTCGTTTTCATCTGCCTTTTGAGTTTGGGGCTGAGCTTTCAGTATTAGTGGGAGGTAAGTGCCTTGCTACTGACGTGATGTTCGCAGGGTACAGGAAAAGGGCATGCTCATTGATCTACGCCGAGTCTATGCAGCCGACGTTTGAAAGTTGAACCTGACACCGCTGCACCCTAAACCCGAAACCCTAAACCCCACAACCCTAAACCCTAAATCGCATCCTGCTTCAGGGCCCCACAACCCCTGAAACTCTTGAGCAGGCCCAAAGCAAATAGCTCCATGCACGATTCCCCGAACCCTCCGCAGCTATGAGCTCCCAAAGCGAAAAAAACCCTCAAAGCGCGAAATCCCAAAGTCCTCAACCCCGAAAGCCCCAGACCCCCCACAAGCCTCCCCGATTTTTCCGCGCCCCCAAGCGCCCTGAAGCCCTAAACCCGGCCGCAAACCCGAATTGAGTACTTAATGCTACTCCTTAAGGGTTCCTGGCTGGGAGCGTTGTATTAAGCACCTCCACCTCGACACTTTGTTCATTAAATCAAGCCCCAAACAGGGCAGTATGGATCCCGTTCAAGGAACCCCTTAAAGGAATTCTTTTGTAAGCATTACGGCCCCTTGGTGAATTCCTTCAAGCACCGAATCCCGAGAGGATCCTCCGGCGCCAGCGAGCCCTGCACCCTTCCAGGGCAGCGGCCGGGTTGACATGAGGTCTACGGTTTAGGGCTAGGGTTTGGGGTTTTGGGGAAGAGCCCAGCTTGTGTGCAGGTTTTGTGAGGGCCATATTGACTGTTGTAGAGCTTTTGGAGGGTTTTTGCACGACAGAGTCTACGTGTTAAAGTTTGTCAACGGCTTGTAGAGGGTTTCTACCGGCCAAAGCAGTTAGTAGCATGATGTTTGTGAGGCTTCCCGACAGTTTTCTGGCAAGGAGAACTCATGAAAGGGCTTTAGAAGGTTCTCTAAGGCTCTATAATTGTCAGAACGGGTGTTAAGGTGTTCGGGTTATGAGATCAGTGTACGTCTTTCCCATCCTATAACATCCAAAGCCCACCCGAAAGGCGCCGTTGTTGCACCAACAACGGGTTCAAGGAATCATTTGGTGAAATCGTTGCATGCGGACTCATTTCTGTTTTTCACGTTTCTGTTCCAAACCCTTACTGACTGTAAATCTATAGCGTCAGACTGCCTCCCAATGTTGCGACAAAAGCTTCTGAAATTATCATAAACCACCGGAGCACCGACATCATGCCTTCATCTGTAGACATATACACACGGACAGAGGGAGCGACAAGCACACGAACACAAGTATGTTATATATATATATATATATATATATATTGGAACAGAGCTTGGGTTCAAATATATATATATATATATATATGTGTGTGTGTATATACATTTATCTATACAGATATATACCTCGCACACACACACACGCAAACACACACACACACACATATACATATATATATATATATCTATATATATATATATATATATACATATATACATATATATATATAGGCACGCATACATACATACATTTGATCCCATCCTCTCGCCCGCACCTTGCATCGATCGATACTCACGAACAGCCAAAGCTCTCCAACAAGAACCTCGTCCTGACTCGCTCTTGCAGTGAGGCCGTCCGCGCGCCTTCTGCAGAGCTTCACAGCACTTCGCTGACTCAAAGGGGCTGGGACAAGGTCTTTTGTGGTTCTTCCGGCGGATTCGGATTGATCTGAGACCGGTCTTATGGCAAACTGCTGCAGAACTTAGGCTTCAGACTTGAGGTGTGGTTTAGAGTTCAGAGAAGTCCAACCAAGGCTGCAAACACCGGGCTTCTTGGGTGGAGCCCGTCCTGGGCGGCGACGCATCACCTGAGAGGGAGCTCTCGTTGGGCATATGAATGCCGCTCATACCCACAGCGTATGCGGAAAGTCTTGAAGAAGCAAATAAGTAGCAAACCAAGTCAATGCCGTGGACGCTAGTTCGCATGCGACAAGTTCGATAGGACATAAAAGCTGTCGTATCTCATGCAATTTATGTAGAAGGCCCTATCGCTCTCTTGCTCATACGATGCACTTAGACATGTCTGGCAAGTCATGAACATGAAGCGAGATAGCACACATGCACAATCACAAGCAGACATCTGCGATTAGACATGCATGAAGTTTCATATACATGAGAACAGGGGAACATTCACATACATGCTTGCATAGACATAACTACACCTGTGCATGCATGGCTAGATGTGTACAAATATATGCATATATATGTAAACATATGTACATATATAGGTGATGTATGTATGCAGGTCGGTATGTATGTACGTTTGTCTGTATGCACACACACACACACACACCTTTACAAGATATATGTATGACGTGCATGCAGGTGTTAAGCTATTGTTTTTCATAACAAGAGTGAATTCGTAGCGACAATGCTCTGCTCTAGTTGGGATGGTTCGGAATGGGAGGAAGCTTCTGATGCCCGATAGCGAGACTTCTGTCTGTACATATGTCGTTGCATGAGGAAGAGCAGGACGTCCGGTGAATCTGCTGCCTTTTCGGGGCTGATGTGCATGACCCAAAGATGAGGGTGCCCGGAGCCAGTCTTGTGCCAGAAGCAGATTCGGTTGTCCTGAATTTCGCGACTAGTCCGACATCTGACGGGCCATTACCGGAGATTGAGTCGCCGTCTGTACTACGCAGGAACAGGGTGCTGCGCAGGAAAAGGGTACTACATGCAAGTTATGGGTGTGGCTTCGCACGCTGCAGGGATGTGGGGGCCGCAGTTTTGAGTTGGGAGATGTGGGATGTGCTGCGCTAAACGCGACAGAGCGGTACTCTATGTAGGACAGAGCTCCCACATTCGTCAGCCGGATCCAGACTCTGAACCTTAAGCCCGAGCTGTGAGAGTCTAAACCCCTTTGAACCCCTAAACCCAAAACCCAAAACTCCAGACCCCCAAACCCAAAACCTTAAGCCCTGTGCCGAAAATTTCAGCTCTTCCAGGAAACCCAAAACCTTAAACCCTGCGCCCAACATTTCAGCCCTTCCCGGCCCAGGCTACCGGAACTTCTTGGCGTGCCACCCTTCTCCGCTGGACCGCCTCCCCTCTCGAGCCTCCCGCCTCCGCTAGGCGGCTGGGTTGGGGTTTACCTTAACCCTGAAGGGCCTACCTTTGTAAGGACTTGTATAAGGAAATCATAATACGGAACCCGAAAAAGGTAGAGGATTTAGTTGCAAAAGGGTTTAGGGTCCACTAGGGGGCTGGGTGGGGTAGAGCTCCGGTGCAAAGCCGAACATGTTGCTTCGGACTCTTATTTGCTTGATCCCTTGCTAGCTAGCTGGCTTACTTACTTGCTTTGTGAACAGCATGTCTCCTGCTACAGTTGCGCATGCGTGCTTGAATACAAGAAGCGTTATTTAGGAAGCCCTGCCGATCTCCATTCACTATAGGGGCCTCAATAATGACCTATACTATTTTGGGGACTAGAGTATAATGGGCCCCAAAACCCTATTCTAATTATTACGGCCCCTATAGTACAGTTCCAGAGTTTAGGGTCACAACCTGTGTGCTGCAGATACCCGACGCAAACCTGGCGACTAGTAGCTCCCATCACCTTCAAGTACACTCTGTTGCGCACTTCTCTGCAGAATTCATGGAGCCAATTTCCACAAATCCGCGCAAAAGCAATAATAACAGTGCGAACAAAATTAGCAGCAACCAGAAGGGGAAGGTTTGACAAACCACGCTGGGCCGCCAGTCCGCCTTGCCTGGGGGGCGGCCTAACCGGAATAGGTATGACAGCACCAGTGGTGCCATTGGAGGGATGGTAAGAACATTTAAGAATCGGTAAGAGCAATGCTGCTGAACTTTGCCGTTTTACTACACCAGCTGTTGTCAGAAGTCTTCAAAGCCCCAGTGGACATCTCTGTGTGATGTGGGTCCGGATGGAGGTTGAGTGTTTAGGGTTTTTTGATTTGGCGGACGCGCCCAGTGTAATACGCCGCTAGCGACGCTTGCAGCCGCAGATAAAGCCGTGCTGCATAGTTCGCTTCTGAGAGAACCGCACGGAGACTCGCTACTATAGGGACCCAAGTAATTACCAATACTATTTTGGGGGTTCCTTCTTATAAGTATAGTACAACGGGCCGCAAACCCTTATCATAATCATTAAGGCCCCTCTATTATTCCTCCCTGTTTGCCAGGCCCACCGCCACCGATGTCAACGGTGCCAATGGCCTCCCTCCCAACCGCCCCATCTCCAGTGCCAGCGCCAACGCAGGCTTTTATGGGGGGTGGGCAGGGAATCTACAAGCGGATCCTAGGGGATTCTTTAATGGGTTTAGGCTTAGAGTTCAAGTGCTGGCGCCTGGGCAGAGTCCTCGGTTCTGTGCTCAGTGGGGTGCTGGCATCCATCAAGTCCAGATGTAAAAAGGTTTAGGGTTTAGGCTTTTGGGTTGCTGAGATCCATACTTGGTTGACAGCTGTTGTATGGATACTTCTGGGGTTTGAGACTCCTGCTGGCGTGCTGAGGGTCAGAAGAACGGCCGTCACCATCTTTGCTCGATCGGGCAGCGGAGTCCCTGCTAATTTCGAGGGCTCGTGGGAGTCGCACCTCTTCAGGTTTCGATAAGTGTGTTGAGGGCTCTTCAGGCCGATTTAGTAGCTTCAGCGAACTTGGTAGCCTGTCTTTGAAATGGCGTCAGGTGCTAATGAGTCCAACGGGCTGTGGACGATGGCAGTGTGCGAGTTCCCAATATTCAGGGTCTATATTTGGGGGTCCCTTCTTCTCGGAAACTTCCTTTCGGGTCTCGGCGGGAGTACATATGGCCAGTTCGCCCTCTAGCAAGTTCGGATATCTGCTCCGTCACAGCTGACAGAGCAAAGGATGCCTCAGCACATCAGCTCAAACAAGTATCTTGCATCTATCAAGGGTATGAGGCGGTTCTTCACTGCAGATTAATATGAACCCTGGGCCTAAGCCGTGAACCTAAACCCTCTGCCTTCGTTCATGGTTGTCTCAGCGTATTTACCAACCTTGGCCGCCCAACCCTGCATGGTGCGAGAAGAGTAGGGCCACTGGGGTAGAGCTTAATATAACTATGCTCAGGTTTTGGGGTATAGTTTAGTAACTTAATTAGCTTAACTTCAACAGTGAGTAACTTCTGTACAACTGCGTTCCCTAAACCTCGCCTGGATTGTCCGAGTGTGAGCGCCGAAACCCTAAACGCTTGGGTTCGCCTCGGCAGGTGCCACCTGCCGAGCCGGCTCCTGCACCGGAGACGAAGAAGGACACCACTTTAATACTTTTAGGGTTTAGGGTTTAGGGTATGAAATAAAAGTCCATGCCTTTCTTCTCCCTGGTTACTTCAAAGCCCAGGACAGCCCCCGATCTGCCGCCCACTCGGTCAACACAGGGCCAGATGAGGATTGTGATGAGGCATACTAGAATTTCTAGAAAAAGGGGTTCTATTATAAGGGTTGTTATGAGGATTATTTCTTATGTAATACCCATGATGCAAGCCACTGCAAATGCCAACTGCCACTGTGGAGTACATCCGATATGTGCAGTGCTAGCAGTAGCACAGCTGCAGAAGGAACTACGACGATACTAATAAGCGGAAGCATCGCACCGTGAGAACACCGTAAATTGCAGCCTCATGGTCGGCTAGAGACACAAGCAGTCTCAACGGTGCAAGTAGGAGTAGTCCGAGTAGCGGAGTAGTAGCCAGTCCTCGTAGTAGCTGTAGGAGTCGCAGTAGTTGTAGTGGTGGCAGTCGTGGTGGCAGCCCTAGCTGTAGCAAGCAGTGGTAGTAGCAGTAGCAGTAGCAGTAGCAGTAGGAGTAGGAGTAGCAGTAGCAGTGGCAGTAGCAGTAGGAGTATAGCTGCAGTGGTAGCAGTGGTAGCAGTAGTATCAGGAGTAGCAGTGGTAGCAGTAGTAGCAGTAGTAGTAGTAGCAGTAGTAGTAGTAGCCGTAGCAGCAGTTGTTTCGGTAGTAACAGCAGTAGCAGTAGTAGCAGCACCACCGCCTGCCACCACCACCACCACCACCGCCACCACCGCCACCACCGCCACCACCGCCACCACCGCCACCACCGCCACCACCGCCACCACCGCCACCACCGCCACCACCGCCACCACCGCCACCACCGCCGCCACCGCCGCCACCGCCGCCACCGCCACCGCCACCGCCACCGCCACCGCCACCGCCACCGCCACCGCCACCGCCGCCACTGCGACCATCGCCCCCACCACTGCGACCACGATGACGACGACTACGTCGAAGACGACTACTACAGCTACTACTGCCACTCAAGCTAGGGCTACGGCTACCGCTGCCGCTACTGCCACTGCAGCTGCTGCTGCTTCTTCCACCACCACCACCACCACCACCAACACCACCATTGCTGCTACCCCCGCTGCTGCTACTACTGCTACTACTTCCACTGCTACTACTACTGCTGCTACTACCGCTGCTGCTACTACTGCTACTACCGCTGCTGCTACTACTGCTACTACTGCTACTGCTACTGCTACTGCTACTGCTACTGCTACTACTACTACTACTACTACTACTACTACTACTACTACTACTATACTACTACTACTACTACTACTACTACTACTACTACTACTACTACTACTACTACTACTACTACTACTACTACTACTACTACTACTACTAATACTACCACGACTACTGCCCGCTACTACTAGTATAGCTGTTGCTACGACCAGCCAGCAGGAATCAGCCGTAGTCTGAGCATTCGTCGTTTTTCGTAAATAAAGAGGTCATCCTCAAGCTGACCGGTGCTTGGGGCGCCTTGCGCGATTCTTAGACCTCTCAAGCACCGCCACAGTTGCTTGTCATAGGTCTTAGTCTTCAGAAGGACTTTGGACCGGGCTTGCAACGGTTTCATGCGTGCGCCTTCGCTTCGCGTTCTCGACCACCTCCCACCGTTGTGCCGTACTAGAAACCCTTTCAACGCATGCCCAGAACCGCAGGGGCTATACAGGGCTTTGAAAATCTCATGCTTCGATGTCAAAAGGGGTTTGGGCAGAGGGCTCAGAGATGAAGGTAACCATGGACTTCGAGAGTGCCTGTTCCTGCACCCAGCTTTCACTTCCATGAGGGCCAATGGGAAGAACGGACCCAACGATGCAGGCCTGCTGTCGGGTGCAGGGATTCGGGTTGGGTGGCTTCAGGTTTCTAGTTTTTTTTGCCTGTCTTAGAGCACACGACGGGCTCGCTGCGCCTTTTCACATGAAGAAGTATCGTCCACAGCACATGCGCATGTGCGAGGCGCTTTTGGTATCGAGGTGGCGCGCTCAGGGATGCTTTGTGCAAGGACAACAGCCGTCACGAAGACCGACCGAAGACTCCTACTAGCAGCACTGTAGTCACTGTAGTTCATAGTGCTACTGCCCTTCCTGCTGCGACGACGCCACGACTGCTGCTATGCTACTCTGGTACTACTGCTGTTTGTACCACCACTCCGTGACTGCAGCTACAGAGCGCCAACAACGACTGCTACTGAAACCGAATCAGTCGAAGCCTGCTATGGCTATGTTCAGTGGCATTCGTGCAATCATACACTACTGGTCCAAGGTGCTCACACTAACGTCTTGCGCTATTTCGCAACGCAAGGAGAATACAAGGTTCTGTGTCCGGGTCAGGCTGGTGGCTCCACCGGCGAAATATTCCGATTAATTCGGTCAGCACGTGAAGAATGACAGAAACTCCCAGTCCCCAAAATTCCCAAAGTCAAGGCCTAACAGGATGGATCAGACTGACTAGGTTCGGGGCGCAGGGTAATTAGTTAAGCCCTAAACCTCAAAGCTGAAGAGCCCGAAACGAAAGCACCCGGAGTGCCGAATCATGCCCAAATTGTGCTCCAGAGGCCCCCCCCCCCCCCACCAAAAAGCAAATATACTAATGATTACCAAGAAACGAACAAATGACGAAACCCGAAACCAGACATGAAGGCTTCTAATGCACCCCTGAGGCGTGTGCGCCAGACGTGCTGTCAAGACAGAACCTCCTCGACCTACGGGGCCCTCAGGCACTGGGGATCCGGACAAAAATAATTCACGGTTTAGGGATTAAGGCTTTAGCATTAGGCGTACACCTTTTTGTTTTGGGGTTTCAGGATTTCACCGTCGTCGCGATCGTCTCGACTTCGGAAAGACTATTATAGATCCCCCGGAAGAAAGGGGAGGGAGTTTGTAAGTCAAGGGTCTACATTGCTTAAGCCATTTCAGGTTGATCATTGCCAGCATGCCATCATGCCACCAATTTCGAGTGCGGCCTGCTTGTCGGCCAACGCTGCTTTGTGTTTGCCGATTATATCACATGGGAGTCGATCAATAAGCCAGTCTTTGTTCCGGTTGTTGAGGGAAGTCTTTCTTACACGGACGCCCGAACCACCCGATAATCGCAAGCTGGAGGGTCCCGAGACCCTTCGACCTGTGAAAGGAGAAGTGGGTCAGCAGAGCCATATGGGATTTTCCGAGAATTAGGGGTACCTTAATTTGGGGTCCTTTTCCGGATCCTACTATTTGGGATACTGTATTAGAATCCCCTATTTCCGGAAACCCACATAGCCTGAAATCAAACTCTGTTAGCCCGTGAGTGACCCTTCAGGCATTTTCCAACCCTCAGCTGTCAAACCTTTGGGTGACCCTTCAGGCATCTTTTGACCATGGTCCCTTAGAATCTGGAGGCTTGGATTCAGCCAGCCATAGTGCGGTAAACTCTCCCCTCCCCCAACTCCAAACCTGCATCTTGAAATCAACACCTACACCGTCGAGGGGCCGGGAATGGCAGCAAGGAGCCCAGCTTGTCGGAGTAAACTCCAGTGTGCGACCAGATTCAGATTTCAACTAGAGAAGCGAAGGCATCGAAAATTAAGACTGCTTTCGAGAAGCCGTTGATGTTCGAAAGCTTTGAGATCGAACGCTCTCAAGCTCGAATGCTCATCAAGCTCTCAAGCTGTCTCTGACCTGTGTGATGGGCTGGCTAGGGGCAAGAGCGCGGAAACGTTTTGAAAAGTTCTCGACAGCTAGCATTGTAGTAGGTAGGACAGGACGATGGCGGTCACTTCCACCAGCCTTGGTGCTTTGCCATTGCTCCTGAGCAAGACCACAACTATTGAACTGGTGCGTCAAAAACAATGCTTAAATAAAGCAGCTCGATGCAGCAGCGTGGAGTTTGTTAATCAGCTCCTCTTCAAGCATGCGAAGGAGGTTCTGTGGGTTGCGGTGATGGTCACGTCCCACTGCGCCGGGCTAATAACTTTGAATCATGTCGAGATCGCATAAACGAAAGGCAAGCAAGCATGCCACTCGGAGGAGCAGGGCAAAGTAACGTGGAAAGTGGCAGCCACAAGAGACTTTGACGGCGTGCATGGTGATGCAGGAGCTTTCCTTTGTTATCTGCTGTATTCTTTCGGCTGCGCTTGCGCACGCCAGGATCGTTTTGAGGGCGCGAGCAGTCTTTCGAAATATGTTCGCCACACTGATCCTTAACCCCTAAACCGTAACCTCGTCACTTGGTCCCTCTTCGAAGTCCCCTTCCGGTTGCTTTCCTGCGACCCACCAGGACCCCCAAAAGTGACCCAACAAAGGCCATGCCTGCCATGTGCGTACCACCAGCACGAGCCTGGCCTGCATTATGAGGCACCGAAGGCTTCTCGGAAGGATGCTTGCCTTGCGACCTAAACTCACGCATACAAAAGTTTTGACAGGGCCTTCTTTGGGCGTGTCTCTCCAGATTCTTGTCGCCTGGCTTGTGACGGTTTTTATGCAGTTGTAACGGGTCAACTGTTGTGGGAGCTTGCTGCATTTAGCCCCCCGAGGCTCCAAACCTGTGGTACGCTGATACTCTTCACATGCCTTCATATGGTGCCTCAAACTCAACCCTCCTTCAGAACAGCCGGCGTTTAACCCTCCTAAGCTCGAGAGAACCCAGGCACTAAAGACGCACAGCAGCCAAGAAACGGTAAGTTGACGTGCCCCAAAACTGCAATATTGAGCCTCTGGGGTGTCAACGGTGAAGGATTCGACTTTTGAGCTTCCTGCCTGTCACTCTCTTGCCTAAACCTTAAATCCGTGGGCCTCAGGGTTCGAGTTGCAAGAGTCCAGAACCAGCCGAGGATGAGGATCCTGGAGGCAGGGGCGACGCTGCCGACAAGTAGGGGCCGTGGCAGCTGCAGCAACAGCAGCACTAGCCGGTTTAGGGTTTTGGGTTTAGGGGTTTAGGGTTTAGGGTTTAGGGTTCTAGCGTTAGCAGCAGCAGTAGGAACAGCAGCCCTAGTGCTGCCCCTAGTGCAGCAACACGCAAGCTGGACCGTCTCGCGGCAGCCCTGGCTGGATCGGGGTGTTTTGGTTGGGATCACCAAAGGCCTACGACAAACAGATCGCTGGCTCCACAGCGGCCAGAGCCCTGGCACAGTGGCGCACTGATCGTTGCAAAGACGATGTTGACGATGATCATGAAGAAGCCAGGTAAGGCTGTTGCTGAGAATTGTCGTTGGAGTCGATGCGATAATCATGGCTGTGTCTGTGTGGTGTTCCTGTACATATATTTGTTGGTCTTCCTACTCTGTTCATAAGTCTTCTCCCAGCTGTTGCACGCAGACCTGTAATTGTGCAACAGTGGGCAACAGTCAAGGCCCGTAGTCATGACAGTGTCATGAAAAGCATGCGGCAGTCACTGTTATGGTAGCCGTCACTACTGTGGATGGAGGAAATCTTGCACCACTTTTAAGATATGTTAGTTAGCTTCACCCCGCGCCCCCTTCTTAACATTGCTATGAACACGGGGATTTACACAATCGTTCCAATGACATAAATCTTGCACCGCCCCAAGAGGTCTGTCGTCAATGTTAAGAAGGGGGCGCGGGGTTGTTGCTTGGATGTGTATTCGAAACAAGATGTGTAGGTGGTGAAAGATTTCCTCCATCCACCGTACCACAAACTAAATGCAGCTGCTTTTGCTGCAGCTGCCTGAGCCGCCTTAGCTATTGCATGTCATAGTCACCAACAAGTCGCACTGTAACTTGCGACACTGTGTGCACTTCGGGCTAAGGCTGCAGAGGATTTCCCGAGTACTGGGGTTGCTTCTGCCAATCATCTCTTTGCCTGTGATTTGTCTGCCTGTCTGCCCAGGAAAGTGGCTCAAGTACAGCTTGCTGACTTAATTCGTGCATGCGTTAAAGGCAATTCCTCGGCCTCGCCGTTCAAGCAACACCCTGATAACGGAGCTATGGGCAAAAGGCCCATGACGAGAGGCTATCTGACGACGAGAGAAGAAGCAATGCGGACTCCTCTAGACTGCAGGCCTACAGTAGAAGCCAGAAAGTTGGAATATCATTATCGTAACCCCTTTAAGGTAAATTATAGGGGATCCTACCATTAATCCATATTCCAACTTTCTGGAGTTCCCTGTAGTTCCTGGTTCTGGACGTATGCCGACCGGCCAAGGCCCCAAAATTCAAAGCCTGTTCGAAGCGTTGATGGCCTCCCCGTCCGCGCAGTTTCAATGCGAGTAGTGCCAGGATGGCCGTACCGGGATGCGCTGGAGTCGCCCTTTCATAAGCATGAAAAAAGCCCTTAAACCCTAAACCCCAAAACCCTAAACCTCTAAACCCTAAAACAAGAGCACCTTAACCCCCCTGCCCCTGTGTGCTCGTGGTCCTAGTCGTAACAGCAGAAGCAGTAGCAGCAGCTGCAACTGCTGCTGCTGCTGGCATTCTTTTTGTTGTAGCCGGTATGACCGCCGAAGTCGTGTCTATTGCAATTATCGCTGTAATTCTTAGCAAGTGAAGCCATGTTGACGTCGTTCCATCACAACACACCCCAGCCCTATTCTAATTATTCGAGCCCCTCTGGTACATGCGGTTTAATAGGGTTTAGGGTCCTTGCAGATCCCTTGCCAGAACCCCTTAAAAAACAACTATTCAAGCCCCTCTGGTACATCATGGTGCATGGTCGGCTCACTCAACAGCAGCGGCTTGTTCGCCGCCGGTTCCCGTGCGGTCCGGGCTCTGGCCTCAAAGTTTTTGTGAGGAGCCCAAGAAGCACCCGGCTTAGACATCCAGGGATGTCGATACATGTGGAAAACCTACCGTTTTAGATATTCTTCTTAACGAGCTCATAATGCAGAATCCTCAAAATCTAGGTTTCTCCAGGTCAACTCGTAGGGTCCGTGATGCAACAGGGTTCGGGATTCATGGCGTCGTGTGGTTCAGGGAGTCGGTGCTGAGGCCCTGCTGGGCGGCCTAGGACCTAGTCAGGACTGCTCTATGTAGGTTTAGAGTTTAGGGCATCCATATGGGTAGTTGTCAAATTTGGGGCCCTTTTTTGGGTACCCTAAATATTAGGTGCCGTCTTATAACAAGGACCCCAAAAGGGGCCATAATCTTGACAAGCACCCACATGCTTTCATGCCCGAGGTTTCTCAGTTGCCACTTAGCAAAGGAAACCCCAAGCGCTTGTGAGAATGGTTGATTCGGGTTCAGAGTTTAGGGGTTTAGGGTTTAGGGTTTAGGGGTTTAGGGTTTAGGGGTTTAGGGTTCAGGGTATAGGGTTTAGGGGGGCCAGCTGCTGTCAGTTGATGAGTGGGGTCTCGGCATGTTTAAACCATGGTAAGGGGTTTAGTTGAAGCCTTGTCATTGTCTGCCTGGTGCCAGTGTTAAGCACCAAACCCTAAGAGCCACACCCAGTCTTCTTTTCTTCTAGTTCTCTTTGTTGTGTTGTATGGCTCGATGACTACATCATAGCTAAGCCCGCCAACCTTCTGCGATGGAGCCAGCGGATAACACCCAAAGTCCGTTTAAACCCTGAGCCTGAGCCTGAGCCCCAAAGTTCCTCTACTTCTCAGACCTCGCCCACACGCTCCTCCCAAAGGAATTCTAGAGGCTTTCTCGGTTGAAGGCAAAGGGCCCGCAAAAAAAAAAACACAAGTTCTTCAGCGGCGTCTTCTTGTGATCCTTCGGCTTAGGGGATCCATGCTAAGGGAGCTGCATGCAGTGCGTCTCATATCGCCACAAGAACAGGGATCACAACACAGACCCCGATGACTAGGATCTCTGTTATCAGGAGCCCGGAGCAAGGTACCCATAGATAACTTTAGGGTTCAGGGTTTACAGGATTTAGGGTTAACAAAGTGTCGAATGCCTGAGAGAGACAGAGAAGGGTTAACAAAGTCCCCACACTCATCTTACCATGGCGTCTCCTGCCGGAAAATGGGAGTTTCCGAAAATTAGGGGTACCCCTTATTTGCTGGCTTTTAGTAAGGATCCTACTATTTAGGGTGCTACATTGCTACATCAGGGTCCCCCATTTTCGGAAGCTCCCAAATGCTAGCGGCCGAGCTAAGATCCCCACACCCCATGCGGCCGATGGAAAAGTCTGTTTGCAGGGTCACGCACTGGTTCCATTCATAGGTCAGACGGTATGTGTGTATATATATATATACACATACACATGCATACATACATACATCCATACATACATACGTACGTACGTACATACATACATACATACATATATATATATATATACATAGGTTCGGGGCTTAGTTATGAACGCCAAGTCGGAGCGTCACAACTGAGGCACAAGGCCTGCAGCCTAAGTCAGGTCGGGATTCCCACTTCGATGCATCTCTAAAACTTGCCGCGGAAACGCTAAGACGCTGGGTGGTTTGTCTATAGGCTCTAGGGTTTTGTAAACTCGAATTAAGTCTTCTGATGTGCGCTGGTGCGCACCTCATGACGCAGCATGTTGGCGAACCCTTCGTTTGAGGTCGCTTTGCAGGGTGAACTCGGCGCATGGTCGCTGCGGGACGGCTGTTTGGGATGTATGGCTAACCTACAATAAGAGACGACTCTAGCTTAAAGGTGGCCAACTGACTCCTGCAGACGCCGACTTCTGATTATCCGACTCTCACTGTTTATGGCCCCTACCCAAATCTGGCTGTGACTGATAGATATACAGTCCATGCCGCGGCCATGCCGATGATGGAGAGCCCAAGTGCATGCCTCAGTGAACAGTTTCGGAGGCCACTTCCGTGTGAATGGAAGGCATAGAAGCCTTCGGAAGTGCCTTTCTCCAGCCCCTCTACCACGGGGCTGCGGTTCGATTGCTTGTTGTGGGTACTCCGGGGCCGACCCGTCGAAAAGAAAGGAAGAACTGGTAGTTATGATTACGGTTTAGGGTTTAGGGAAGTCATGATAATGTGCGCAACCAGGCACAAGCAAGAACGGGGAATTAGAGTTTGCTGACGGTTGGGAATTGTAGCAGAAGATAGTGTTGGTAGTTTCAGTAAGAGGAGGGCAGTGCAGGGCTGGTCGTCATGGTAGTTGAACAGGTCTAGCACTAGGACCTTACCGTAGCACTCGTACCTCAGTCTAGAAGTCGTCGTGGTAGTAAGCAAGACTTGTTGTCGTATTGCAGTAATCGCAGTAGTGGTGAGCGTTATCGTCGGTGTTTCGTTCGTCGTCCTGGCAGTTGTTGTGATTCCGGTAGTAGCTGTGGTGGTGAACATGGTATTGTAGTGGGGGGGGAGAGTGTTGTAGCGGTAACCGCAGTAGTAAGTAGTAGCATAGTAGCAGTAGTAGCAGTAGTACCTAGTAACTCGCAACTAGTAGTTGGTAGCGATTAGCTATCTAAAAACTAGTAGCCAGCTACTAGTAGAAGCAGGAGTACTCCAGTGGTATTCTTTTCGTCGTCGCCGTCGGGATTGCCCTGCCCCAGTGGTAGGAGGATGAGTATGACTATGAGTGTTGCGTAGCCTCGGGCATTGCTTTCCAATGCTTGCCCCAAAGAAACTACTACGACGAGCCCCCAACAAGGAAGCCATCGCATAGCCTGATCACTGACAGGACGTGGGTGTTCCTGACATGTTATAACAGCAGGTCGCAGCTGCAGCCGACAGAACGAGTTGACCCAACACCTCCGATGGCAGCCCCCAGCAGGCCAGAAGCTTGCGGCGAGTATCCGCAGCGAGCAGAGCACGTGCACCGTGCGGATGCCCAACAGGTTCTGCATCCATGCTGCTCCAAGTCGAGCTGTCAGGGCCGTGAGTCCCATCTTTGACCAGTATACGGGAGGCTCTAGGGAGTGGAACGTGTGAGAGCCCAGTACCGTGGAACTAGTTGCCCTTGTGCTCCTAGCATACGAGTCGTCGAGACGTGATCATTCAGGGCAGCCTTCGTCAACTAGACTTGTGATGCGAAGTGTAGCTGTCAGTGTTCAGTGCTGAGGCTTTCCTGGAAAGGACAGGACTCTGGCGCCCGTTAGGTGTCTCTGTTGCCCCGAAGCTGCCCAGGTATGGAAAACTTATCGTGTCTCTCAGCAAGCTACTCTCATGGGTTATGCTATTTCGTATTACTCCTGCCTGGAAAAGCTTGCCGCAAAACCGTACTCGGTATTGCCTGCGTGTTGAGATGCCATGTGGCTCCTTCTGCCCCGCGGCCGAAGGGCTCACTTGGGCGGTCTCCAGCCTCCCGGGTCAAGTTGTGGAATGGCGCTTTAGCCAGGCAAGCCAGCCGGCATCACTGCTGGCGCAAACTCGTTCGTCAGGAATATACGGGTAATAGACAAGCTTAGGATAAATGTCAGCAGGCGCGCCGAACGCACCACCACAGCAACAACACAAACACCCACGAGTTTTATCGGAATCATAATCGTAGCAATGCGACATCACAAGCAAGATAAGATTCCCCACGCGTTTGATCCCAGAAACTCCGACACTGAAGCCCCGTTTCCGTGGCAGAGTCACGGGTACGAAAGCAGGGTCAGGGAGGGTCAGGAAGTAGCAGTATAGCATGTGCGGTTATGAGTAGCTCGTCCTAATCCTAACAGTACGCCCTCAATCCACGATGAGAACGGCAAAAACATGACACTGGAGATGGAAACCGCCCGCGGTTGTCTTATTACTGACAGTTGCGGTGCTTGACTAGCCGCTTCTGACTCTGAGCGCCCAGCCGATGCGCAGTGTAGCGAAGGGGGTGTTGTCTGAGTAGGCCTGCATTACGTTACATTATAGTACGTTACGTTACCGTACATTGCAGTATATGACTCATATTACATCAGATTACACGTGATAACGCGAAATTCACTTGCATTTATCTTTGCGCTATGAGAATGCCTGCAGAAGGAATGTCGACTTGGTCCGTTGGATTTGGGGACTCTGGATTTAGGATTTCGGATTCCTGCGGGGTTTAGGGTTTCGGTTTAGGGTCTATCGACGACGTAGCGTCCAATGTTCCCTAACCTCCAGACTCTTCGCACTCCAGGGGTCATGGATCTTGGATCTTGCACTTCGGGGTATGTAGGACCTACTTACAGGATCATGGGACTTAGTAAATGGGGCTACTATACTTATAAGTACTTATAACCCCAATTACAGGCACTTATAACCCTACTTACTAAGACCCATGATCCTCCAAGTACAATGTAGGAGTCTAACACAGAGGCCAGAAAAACTAGCAATGCAAGGCCCCTGCGTGCCCCTGCATGAGGGCTCTGAATCTCGAACCCAAAATGCCTAAACTCTAAACCATAAAGCCATAAACCCTAAACCCTAAATGTGAGGGCTCGCTTTGATGGCTTGAACACTTGCCGTCGAGGTTTCTGGTCGAGGGCCGCGGCCCTCGCTTTTGGATAAATATAAGGTTTAGGGCTGAGGGTTTAGAGTTTAGGGTATGGGGTTTAGGGTTTAGGGTTTCGGATAGATATGTAGTTATTGTATAGAGCCCCTGGTGGAATCATGGCCCGTTCCATGCCCATGCAAAAAGACTACGGCTGCTTGAAAGCCAATGCTTCCCGGCCCAAACCCCTAAACCCTAAACCCCTAAACCCTCGAAGCCGTGCCTGCGTGAGCGAGTGTGCGTGTCGAAACCCCTAAACCCTAAACCCCATACCCTAAACCCTAAACCCAGCCGAAACCCCCGAACAGGAATCTTAAAAGTCTAGTCGGGTACAGCATAGTCAAGTATGGTGTAGCATAGCACAGCAAAGTATGGTGCGGTATGGTGTAGAATACTAGGTATAGTAGGGTACACTATAGTAAGTATGGTGTAGTATAGTATGGAAAAGTGAGTATAATAGACTCGGCGGCGTCCACGACCGGGTCATGGGTCCCAGAAGCGGTGTCCTTCCCAGTTCGCCCGCGAGATCAAGCTTCTCGCGATGTGCAAAACGAGCTAGCTGGCTTAGGGCCAAGAGGGTTGATAGTGTTTGGTGGGTTTAGGGTTTAGAAGGTTCAGAGAGTTTAGAGGGTTTATAGGGTTTAGGGTTTAGAGCAGCGTTTAGAAGGTATTCCGGGCTGTTAGGACCGTCACCGTTAGATCAGGATTTACGGTGGGATTCGCAGACAAGGTTTTAAACTGGTTTTGGGATTGTGTTGAGGAATTTCGAGTTAAGCTCTGAGGCGTAGCAGGGAATAGCAGCAAGAGCATCTTTTTGTTCGCAGCGGCAGCAGTGGCCGCAGCAGTAGTAGTAGTAGTAGTAGTAGTGGTAGTGGGAGTGGTAGTTGTTGCTGTAGTAGTTAGGAGCAGTAGTTCGGAAAGTAAGTAGTAGCTGGTAGTAGTTGGTAGTAGAGTAGTAGTAGGTGGTGGTAGTAGTAGTAGTAGCAGCAGTAGTAGTAGCAGTAGCAGTGTAGCAGCAGCAGCAGCGGTAGCAGTAGTAGCAGTAGGAGTCGTGGTGGTGGTTGTGATGGTGGTACTGGGAATGGTAACGGTGCGGGCAGTGGCAGTGGTAGTCGTAGTTGTAGCTGTCGGGGTGGTGGTGGTGGTAGTGGTGGTGGTGGTGGTGGTAGGAGCGGCGGCGGTAGCGGTGGCAGTGGCAGTAGGAGGAAGAGCATCAGTAGGAATCGCCGGAGGAGTAGAGGAGGAATAGGAGCAGGAGTATAGGAGTAGGAGCATAGTGGTATGCGGCAAGTGTGGAATCTAGCCTGCATCAAATCGGCCTTCTGCTGTGGCACTGAAGCCCAATGGGGTAAGAATAGCCGTGACACATGTCCTGCTTACCAAGTCCTATGATGCAATACCTAGAAACCCGCTATGAAACGACCCTAGGGTTGGGGTTTAGGGGCTTCAGATCTGAATCCCAACTTAAGTTCTACATCTTAAATCCCTGAATGTCAAGCGGAACCGGCCAACATCCCAAATGCCAAAATGCAGAACCCCTATCACCCGTGAAACAAAGCAAGCCTAAAGCCCAAACCCTGAAATCCGCAGGCCTAAGGCGTAAGCCCGAAACCCTCCAAAGCTTGATCCCTAAACCCGGAAACCTTTATTCCCCTAAGCCCCTCAGACTTTAAAATTTGAAACCCTGAACCCTAAACCCTAAACCCTAAACCCTAAACCCTGTAACCCCTAAACCCTAGGACCTTAAGCCTTGATATCCCATCCTAAACCCCTAGACCCTCAACCCCTAAACCCTTAAACCCTCTAAATGCTACGACGTTAGACCCTCATTTTCTGAACCCTAAACCCCTTAAACCCTAAGACTTTACACCCCCATTTCTTTGTCATAGTTGGGTAACATTTTACACCTTTATGGGCACTTAAACCCAATAAGGAATAACAATTCCAATTTTCATCCTATCCCAACCATGAACTGGATTTCCCATCCTAAACTCCCGACCCATGGCCTCGGCTACGCAATGGGCGCAAAGGTTGGCTGCCAGCTCCTGGGCTTCGATATGGGGGGTTCAGGGTTTCGGGGGAGTTTGGGGTTTAGGGGTTTGTCAGGGTTTAGGGCCAATTTAGGGTTTGGGGTTCAGGAGTTTGGGGTTTTGGATTAAGGTTACGCTGAGAGCCCAGCGAAAAAAGTGTAGGGTTCAGGAGCAGGGTTCAGGATTTCTTTGGGTTTGGGGTTCAGGGTTCAGGATTGAGTTAGGGTTCAGGGTAGGCCGCGATGCCAGGATCTGGCTAGCCCCAAGCCCAGTGGCGAAAAGGATTCGGTTAGGACTTGAGTCCAGCAGAAAAAACAAAACAAGCCTTTGGCTAGGGATTTGGGGTTGGGATTCAAGGTTCAGGGTTTAGGGCTTTAAACTTGGGATGACCAGTTGATCAGTTTTTGCAATCTGGGGTAGCCGTGTGGCAGGAGTCCAAAGCACAGTCGGCGCCTCGATTCCTTGCATATGCATAGTCCAGGTGTAAAGAGGGTTTAGGGCTTAGGCTTAGTGTCCCGGTCCAGGGCTGAGGGTACTGGGTTTAGGCTTCGGGGCTTCATGACTGGTGCCGGGCGAGAGAAGCTTGCTGCAAAAGGGTTCAGGGCTTCGGGTTCGAGGTATAGGGCTTCGGGTTGCTTTTAGGGTTTTGGGGGTCTGAGTAACTCATAGTAGTAGTAGTAGTAGTAGTAGTAGCCGCCACGGCTCAGACGTTTTGGAAGTTTCGCGCTGGCTTTGGAACAGGCTCTGGACTCCAACCCTTCGTTGCTAGAGGTCTCAAACAGGCCTCTCTCTGAACGACTAAGGGTTGGTGCCTCACGCTGAGCCATGTGCCATGTGCCAACTGTTTGCGTCTGAGCCGCCAGGTCCCAATTCCTGGACCCAGTACCCTGTCTCAACACGGGCCCACTGGGCAGGCGGTAGGGTTTCCACTAGCCGCGTGGTGGAGGGAGTCACTAGGCTTGCCTTGTGACGAAATAGCGGATGGCGCTGCTCCCAGTGCACTCACACAATTATTCTCAGATCAGGAAGAATTCTTTCAAGCATGTTTGCCGACAGGTGGCTGCCAGCCAGCAGCCTGTCTCTTACCGAGGTCAGGTTCTGACCCCGGCTCTTCTTAGGCGGATGGGCAATTGCCCGCCACAGCCTGGCCCCAAGCGGTCTTTTGCACCACGATCTCGGGCAGGTCAGGCCACCAGGCCCCTCCGAGTACTGTCCTGGAATGCCGGCCATCTTGGCCAGCAACAATGGTCGGAAGTCAAGTCATGGCTCTCCACTGAGGCCAAACTCGTCTGCGATGTGTTAGTCCTGCAGGAGACACACTGGCAAGCCACGGCCGAATTTAGTGTTGCAGGCTGGTATTGCGTCTCGTCTGCATCGGCGGCTGATCCGAAAGCCTCTAGGCGAAAGCAACGCGGGGGCAAGGCCCACAAACAGCCACCTGCAGAGGCAATGCCTACTGACGATAAGCCGACCCCACCCCGCAAGGAGCCCTCAACAACTCGCGCGGACGGGGTCATGGTCTTCCTGTCCCCACACATCTTGCCCAAGAGTGTGCGCTGGCAGGAACATGTCATAGGCAGAGCCCTGGAAGTCAGGTTTGACTGGCATGGGGCCCGCATGACGCTAGTTGCTGCCTACCAACACGTTTGGTCCCCGGCCAAGCAGGTGCAGACTAACCGTCAGGACAGAGCGCACGTCCTGAAGGCTCTCGGCCGATGCGTGCAGCGAGTGCCGCACAGAGACACGCTCATCCTGGCAGGAGACTTCAATAGCTCCTTACAAAAGCAGCCTAGGCTGGTAGGTCCCGGGACCATCTGCCCACAAGAACCGAGGCCCGACGAGCCAGAGCTAACCAACTTTCTACTCAATCATCGCTTAGTTGCTCTCAACACGTGGAGGCCTCAGCCGACACATACATTTTGGCAAGGGGAAACGCGCACTCAGATTGACTTTGTGCTCACGAGGGAGGTCTCTGCTGGTGGCTATGCCAAAGCCTCTACGCCGCTGGCGGATTTCCCGCTGGGCAGCTGGAAAAAAGGCGGGCACTTGCCCATAAGTGCCACTGTCAAGCCAGTTCGGCACTGGAACCTGCCTGCTCCTCAGCTACAGCAACATCACTACGACTCTGCTGCCCTGCAAGCAGCTGTCAGGGACAACACGTTGCCAGCCCAGCAAATGCTCGAGTGGGTCAAAGCACGCCTCACCCCGGACATGCAGCCGGCGTCTTGGGATCGTCTCCTTGGCGAAGCGACATCTAGGTTTTTCCCTAAGACTCCGGTGGCAATGCCAGATAGTCCGGAAACGCGCATAGCCAGACGCATGTGGCGCTCTGCACGTGGGAGCAATGCTCACCCCAGGGCAGAGTCATCGCCGGATGATGAGGCCCGACAAACCCTGTGTGAGCAGCATAAACAAGCGGTTAAGCAGGCTCGAAAATGCCAAACAAAGCGGTTTCTTGCTGAGGTGGATCAGGCTCTGAGCCAGGGCGACCAGCACCTTGCATATCAGACTCTCAAGCATCTCCGTCCGTGGAAACCGGCCTTGAAAGCACAGCTCAAGAACGAGCAGGGCTTCCTGCTCAGTCCCGCGAACGAACTGGATGAACTGGGGCAGTATGCAGCCAAGGTCTTCGCGGCGCATCCACAGCTTCCGTCAGACTCGGGACTGTTGCCCCTCTTGCCACAGACCAAGTTAGCGAAGCACATTGCCTCGATCAAACCTGGCAAGGCAGTTCCAAAAGGAGCGGCACCGGCCGCAGCCTGGAAACTTTGCGCTCAGCCGGTCTCGGAAGCACTTTCACAGTACTGTTCCAGTCTGGCGCAGGACCAGTCCCTGGACGACGATCTGACTCGCGCGGATCTTTGCCTCATACCAAAACCGGGTAAACCGGCAGACAAGCCTTCCCAACTAAGGCCACTGGGCATCCTTCGCCCGGATGCTAAGGGACTGGCGGGCACGGCCAAGGAGCTCCTGGAGCCTCTCACAGTGCCGTACATGAAGCCACTGCCCCAGTTTGCGTACCTCCCTGGGAGAGGTCTCTCTGACGCACAGAGTAGAGTGGTTCAGCACTTGAGGGAAGCCCGGCAACTCTGTCGCAATGCGAATCTCACCCGAGCAGATCAACAGCGGGGACAATGTCCTGTGGGTTTAATCGGCGGCATCACTTTCGCTCTTGACCTTTCACAGGCATTCGACACTGTCTCTCGCAGTGAGATTCTGTCCCTGCTCGATGAACTGGGCGCGGACCCCTCCCTTCAGAAGCTCATACATGGCCTTCATCATCGGTCCAAGTACAGGCTTCACTCTCAGGGCGCCTACAAGGACGTGGAAACCACCACGGGCATTAAACAAGGCTGCAAGTTGGCCCCCACGTTGTTTTCTGTGCTCACGGGCCGCCTTCTTCATAGGTTGATCGACACGTTTGGCTGGGACAATGTCCGCAAATACTTCACAGGATACGCGGACGATTTCACCATGCATCGCACCATCCGCAGCAAAGCTGACGTGGACGCAGCTCACAAGATGATCCTACAGCTTCTGTCGGAGGTGGAGAAACTGGGATTGCGCGTCAACCCGGCCAAATGTGCCATACTCGTCAAGCTTAACGGCAGGGAGGCGGAGGCCATGCTTCAGAAACACACCTGCTGGCTCCCCGACTCGGAGGGCAAGCTACAGAGGCATTGGCGCTTAGGCAGGCACAAATCTTTCCCTGCCTACAGACTTGAGACGCAAGTCAAGTACCTGGGCATCCAAATCTCCTACGGTAACTTTGAAATGCAGACGCTGCGCTTCCGCATAGCAGAGGCTGCCAAAAAGCTCCAGCAGGTTAAGCGATTCGTTTACAATCGCCGTACCGCGGGGCCCATGGCCAGGCTGAAGGTTTGGTTCACCACCGTATGGGCCACTTTGGTCACGGGACTTCCCGAAGTCGGCCTCACGGAGGAGACGGCCAAGGCATCTCAGAGGATGGTATGCGCACAAGATACGCTCAGTCCTCAATCAACCTGCTCATGCAAGCCACGCGCCCACAGCAGACCTGTACCGTCTGCACTCAATCCAGGACCCGGTGGCTAAAATCCAAGCTAGGATGACTTCCAGACTTAAGCGATTGTGCAAAAGACCAAGCAACCCCGAGGCCATCCCCTCAGCCCTGCCGGCGAACATTCTAAGCGCATCCTCGGTGACGCGAGGCCCATGGGCCCAGCTGGGTCCCTCAGCAACGAGATCAGAAGCACACCGGCAGCCGTCACGGCCAGCTACATATGGTGATGTCACGCAAATGAGTCACGTTGTACAGGACCTGCAGGACATGCTGAGAGAGGTCGAAAACCTTCCGGCATCTACTGAAGCCTCGCAGCAGAGACTTCATTCCTGCCCTCACTGCGGGTCTGGCTTTGTCTCTGCACACGGCTTACACATGCACATTACGCGAATGCATCGAGAACACGTGTCGAGGTACATTCCCCCCTCCTTTGATCGCAGTCGGCATTCTAAGGATGGTCTACCTGTCTGTTCTGCATGCGACAAGGCCTTCCATCAATGGAAAGGCCTACGCGACCATCTCTTGTCGGGGCCTGCACGCAGCCGGATCGCCTGCGCCAGATCTCCCTCACCACGGAGGAACAGCTGCAAGGTCAGGCCCTCCAGGGCTTGGCGGCCTTCCGAGCTAAGGTGCAGAGCTCGCCAAGCAACCGACTCAGTGCCCTTGCCACCCAGCCCGAAGCTCAGGAGCTCAAACATCGGTGCATCTTGTGCGGTTTTTGGACCCCGGACCACACCAAGATGAAAAATCATCACAGACAGGCCCATGCACTGGCCTGGCAACGTGACGGTCCGGCAGCAATTCAGCTTTGCAGGGCATATTCAGTGCAGATGATCAAGGGGCACCCGTGTCCCTTCTGTAAGCTGCAGGTATATGACAAACGCAAGCACCCGGAGCAGTGCATTGTCCTGTTTCAGGTCCTGCTTGGGTGGCACAAGGTACAAGGCACCGACAAGATGCGGGAACAATGTTCCAAACCTCATCCAAAGACCGCGGTGACAATGTCACTTAGTGGTTTTTTCGCGGCTGCAGACAAGCCAGCTGCCGTGGCTTCATCGTCACCTGTCGCCATGGCAGCGACAGGTGCCGCCGGCAGCACTCTCCCGCCGGGCCTGTACTCTCGTATGCGGCACATGTTGAACTCGGGTAACACATGCTACGTCAACGCGACCATTCAAGCCCTCTTAGCGGCGCTTGACTCTGCGTCCAATGTAGCGGAGCTGGAACCACTGGTTCAACACTGCACAAGAAAGGAAGCGGATCCAATGGATGCGAGGCCCATCAATCCTCCAAGCCTCTTCGCTCTCCGGTCCCTAGTGCCAAGATGGCGATTCGATGGCCGTCAACAAGACGCCTCCGAATTTGCAACGTATCTGCTAGAGCACAACACGGGAACTCTGCAACCAGCTCGCTGGGAGGGACGCACCAATGGAGTGCCGGAAAGTCAGGACGATGGTCTCACGCCGCTCCTGCTGCCGCTTTCCTCCGCCTGTCGCACACTGCAGCAGGCCTGTACGGCTTGGTACAGCCACATGTTCCAGCGCGCCCTGTCATGGGCCCCAGACATCTTACCAGTCACTGTTGCTCGATGGATGGATGGCACAAAGCGACGAACCCCGTTAGACCTGCGCAGGCACATCTCTCTGCCGTCTTGGACTGAGGGACAGGTCCGGCAATGGCACCAGTACGCAGTCATTTCGGGAGTCTTTCACATAGGTGCTGACATACACACCGGGCACTACCGGTCCTTCTGGATTCATCCCAACGGAGGCGTACTATATGTGGGTGATGACGCCACCCGCCCATACCCGGCCTCGGCCTCAGATCGCAAACATGTAATGGAAGACTGCTACCTCCTTTTCTTGAGAAGACAGGAGTGACTCTGACTCACCCTCAAGGGGTGAGTGCTGGCCCTCCCAGACTATAGGAACGCATGCACCAATAGGGTGCCTGTGCGTGGGAAGGCCGGACCCCACAATAGGTGGGCATGGCCCCCCCCACGTCAAGGCCAAGCATGCTTTAGGCATGCGCAGGCTTACCCGCAGCTTCTAAGGCTGACCCAGCATGGCTGATAAGATTCACAGCCCAGACCACCAACATGGTCGCACCACCTCTCCCCTAGCTCCGGATTCACAAATGGGAGAGCCTTCCGAGCCTTTTGGGGTCGACACTCGACGCCAGACATCTGGCGGCGGCAAGCAGCGGTCAGGCAGAGCCCTGCATGCCATCTCCAACGCTGAGCTGGCTCAGACTCTGGGGCCAGTGGCAGCCGCTCCTGGCATCAGTGAGTCCTACCTGACACATATGGTGCCAATGGCAGAATGCGCAAGTAGCAGCGGAGGCAATGCCTGTTTCTTCGTGTCTCTTCCAAGACGGACTGAAAGCCCTTCTGCTTGATGCCGCCGCTGTCAGTCGGAAAAACATGCCCAAGCCTGCTGCCAGACACGTTACAGCTGTGCGCGTCGTCGGATAACCACCTGAAAACGGCCTCAAGGCAACCCCCCTCTCCCGGGCCGGGAGAGAGGGGTTGCTTTTAGGGAGCTCGGTGCTACAGGACTCCCGACGCAAGGCCGTTGCGGAGCTGCTGCCGCAACCGCATTGCTGCCAGCATGCACCACGAGGATCATATCCCGACATCAGGTACGTCACAACAAGCTGGAGCTCGATATTTTGCAGCCTGCAAAATAGCTTTGGCTGATCTCTTCCAGTTCGCTTAAAGCCTGTAGGCCGCAAAAGCTCTCTCATCGGTCTTTCTGACCTGGGCTGATCAGCTATAGGGTCTGAGTCAGTTTCACACCAAAGTGAGTGCACCGCGGCAATCGCCCGCTATGTGCAGAGCCCGCTCGCACAGCGTTCAATTGAAATAGTAGTAGTAGTAGTAGTAGTAGTAGTAGTAGTAGTAGTAGTAGTAGTAGTAGTAGTAGTAGTAGTAGTAGTAGTGGTCGTAGTCGTAGTCGTAGTCGTAGTCGTAGTCGTAATCGTAGTCGTAGTCGTAGTCGTAGTCGTCGTCGTCGTCGTCGTCGTCGTAGTCGTAGTCGTAGTCGTCCGAGTAGTAAGTGTAGTAGTAGTAGTAGTAGTAGTCGTCGTAGTGGTAGTGGTAGTGGTAGTGGTAGTGGTAGCAGCCCCTTACAGTCCCTATATACCTGCACTTGCTTGCTGTGTATATTGTAGTGCAAAAGCTCCAAAGCCCTTATCTAGTTATTAAGGCCGAAACATAAGGGATGGGGAAGCTTCGGGGTGCCAGCATATTCAGCATTTGGTACTCGTGCACACCAAACCCTGATCCCCGAAGGAAGCGACTGGGATGCCAACGTCGGGAGTCAGTGGCCGCTCCCTCGGCAATGACCCCCGAGGAGGCAGCTAGCAAGGGGTGCGCTGGTGATGTATATGGGACCACGTTGCATTGAGGGTTCGAGGGCCAGGTTTAGTCACCTTTTGGGGTTCTACTGGCAGGCGCAGGAGATTTGGTGGCTATGGTAGCTGTACCTTTAGTTCAAGATGGCCTGGATCCCTGATCTTCCAAGCACGGAATCCTGACGCAGATCTTGCAGAGGATCTTAAGACCATTCCTTCTTCTGTGTGCAGTCCCACTACTTGGGGGATCATGGGACTCCGTAAGTAGGGTTACAAATAGGGTAACTGTACTTATAACCCCAGTTAAGGTACTTATAACCTTACTTACTAAGTCCCATGATCCTCCAAGTAGACCCTAAACCCTAAACCCTATAGATCCCTTTAAGGAACCCCTATAGACGCCTTTAAGGAACCCCTATAGATCCCTTTAAGGAGCCCTTTAAGGAGCGCTTGTAAATCCAAACCCGTCGGGGCCGCAACCCTCTGGCTGGACCGGGTGGAATCCTGCAACAATCCAGCCCCGAAACGCTAAGCCAGAGGCTCCATAGTAGTTCCTTTTTGGGATTATACCTTAGAGGATGCTATATATGAACCCGGAAAGGAACTACTTTGGACCCTTAGGGTAAGCCAGAGTTTACACCGGCGGCCCGCTGCATAACCCTAAACCCCTCCCCCCGCCCGGATCCGACTGGGATCTCCTTCTACGTGACTACCGCGTACTGGGCTCCTCTTCGGCATCGTCATTTTACGTTAATATGGGTAGTTGTCAAAATTAGGGTCCCTTTTTGGGTCCCTATTATAGTACGGCACCTATTATTTAGGGGTACCCAAAGTAGGGACCTTAATTTTGACAACTGCCCATATGACTCCTGAGGATTATCGGAACTCCTATCATCCCCGTCCAGGTTAGGTTTCACCTCCAACCGACCTCATACCCGGAACCACTAGGGTGAGCGCCGAAACCCTACGACCTGAATCCTAAACTCCCAAGTCTTCCTAAGTCCCAAACCCCCTAAGCCCCAAACCCTAAACCCCAAAAACCCCTAAGACCTAAACCCCCTCGCACAAAAAAGTAGCATTGCAGGAGCTTCGCACCTGCTTCCCCAGCGAGTGGGCCGTCCTCAGCTCTGCAGATGGCACCGTGCTGCAGGCAATTCGGTTCAGGGTTTGGGGTTATGGAAGTGCAGGCATGGGCGCAGGACCTGCCTGTGTACAGACCTTCTGGCGTTTGCACAAATCCTGATGCCAACAGGTTGCTTTGCTAGACCCCACGACACTGGGCCTAGCTCAAAACCAAAGGCTCGAAACCCGAAAACAATCGCTGAGCCGTCCGGTTTAGGGTTTAGGGTCCAGGGTTTAGGGTTTGGGTGTTGAGGAGTGTTCGCTGGCACACAATCCAAGCCCATGCTGAAAAGGATCTAGGGGTTTAGGGTTCAGGGTTGGGTCCCACGGCCAGGAAAGAGCCCTCAACAGCCAGCTGCGACTGCGAGGACTCTTGGAGGTCAGAGGGGCGAAGCATTTGGCCCACGTGTAGTTCCCTTCCCCTACGGTTGATGATATAAATCCTGCATTACCCCATAGTAAAGAATATGCCAAAATTCCCATAGTTTAAGGCCATGAAGGTAATGCAGGATTTATGTTATCAACCGTGGGGATCTTAGGCCTCATATATTAAGGCTTTTGGGCTATTTTGATCCCTAGGGTTCTAGGATCCTTTTTAATTATGCAAGAGAACTACCCATATGTTCTGACAGGGTCCCTGCCCCAAAAAGGGATCCTAGTTTAGAGAACTACCCACATGTTCTTCTAGGGTCCCTTTTAAGGGTTCGAAAAGGGTTGCTATGAGGAATCTATACGGTTTGCGGTTTGAGGTTGCTGTATTGTACCTGCAGGCCCGTTCCTCGTGTGTTCAACAAGTTTCGAAGATTGGGTACCCTATCGTGGCCGTACACCCTTAACCTAAACCTCGCCAGAGAAGTTGGTGGCAAAAAATCGGTTTAGTGGCGAGCATCTTGGTTTTCAGGGCTTTGCAAAAGCTTCTGTGGGTTTTTGAGGGCTTGAGGGCTGCCTTTGTGATGGCATCCGTGAGAGCCCAGGTGTAAAGACTCTAGACCCTAGACCCTCTGGCGCCAATCGCCAGATCTCGCTGGGGGGATGCGGGTTGAACCCGGGGCTCAGGCGGCTGAGCTGCACCCAACGGGGAAGCAGCACTTCTACGTCACCTTCCTGCAACCTGTCTCATCAAAGGGCTCCAAAATGTTGAGAGTTGAGATGAAGCTTCAAGGGCCCTTACATAAGGGGTAACCTCCTTGCAACCAGGCTGATCTACGCAGCGTTTGAGGTTTAGGACTTTTTGGGTTTGGGGTTCAGGATCTAGGAATCTAGCCAAGGATCTTGGAGTTGTAGCCACGTGGTCGTTGCATCCTGACACTTGGGATGACCAGTTGATCAGTTTTTGCAATCTGGGGTAGCCGTGCGGCACGAGTCCACAGCACAGTCTGCGCCTCGATTCCTGGCACACGCATAGTTCAGGTGTAAAAGGGATCTGGCTATCCAGAGAGCCCAATACCCCTTAATTAAGGAATATAGGTTAAACCATAATATGAAGCCCCTCATAATTTAAGCCATATTCTTTAATTAAGGGGTACTGGGCTCTCTGGGTAGGGGCTTAGGGTCGGTTGAGAGCCTCGGAGGCCCGCAATAAATGACCCTGACTGGTATCTTTGACATGTGCTGTCATTTTTCGAAACTTGGGACTACGCACTGCCGAAATCAGTGTCAGCGCTTTCCCTTCGTGGGTTCCTCGTGCTTGTAACATATGGTTTCTGTGAGCCTATCGAATTATGGCTCCCGCTTGGGTTGTCCAGACGTCTGGGGCAGGCATTTCTGTCCCCGTCTTCCAATGCGACATGTCCCAAAATCCTAAACCTTTATCCCTAAAGCCCTAAGCCCTCAGCGCTCAAGCTGCAAGCTCTCGCGAATGCCTCTGACGTCTTCGGTCTCTCCAAAGCCTTTCATTTCAATGCCATTACTGTAGCGCACAGATGCACCGGGTCCTCGACTTTCTTAGAGATGCTGGCTAAGTGAAGGCAAGGTTACAAGTATCTCAGCTTCGCTTACTAACAATCTCAGTCGTCAACCATAGCTGTCTTGCTCACAAGTCTAGGTATAACTACCTGCACACCTGCAAGTAAGTAATCCTCATGTTAGCCCTAAAAACCCTAAGCCCCTAGTGTTACGGGCTCCATGACGCAACCGTGGTCTCGAGAGACATGCGCTGAGCATCGAAGGCGCGGCGATGCTGGCGGCCTCGAGGCATGGCCTGCCGACAATGTTTGAAATGGTTCAGGGTTTAGGGAGCTTGTTCATGCTGGGGTGATGATTCCGATGTACAGCGACGAGGATGACGACCGCGAAGACCACGATGGTATGGCAAGATGATGTCTGGACGACAACGATGGCAGGCTTCAGAGCATCCTAATTTTGTATTGCACATCCCAAAAATCATCATCCCTGAGCTTCATCTGGCAAGTGGATCTGAGACCTACCGCCCAATCACTGCAGGATGCCATGAACCTGATCTTGGGTCCGAAACGAGCGAGTAACAGCAATGTCCGCTCTTAGTCTGTATCTGATGGTACGATAAATGCCCCATGACCGAATTCTAACAGATTATGTCCCTGTCTCCTCTTGCAGTAGCCCTCTTCTACTTGCGAAGTCCCTAGGAGTAGTACCCTAAACCCTAAACCCTAAACCCTAAACCGATACAGTAGGTAAGTTCAATGAGCCTTCTCGTGCGAGATGTGGCCTTCTAACATCCCCAACGCTGGACTGGGTCTCTTCGCCCGACGCAAAGGGCTCAGAGGTCCACTTGGAGGATCACGGGACTTAGAAAAAGTAAGGTTATAAGTTATAAGTGCCCCAATCGGGGTCATAAGTAGTCATAGTTAGAGTTACCTTATTTATAACCCTACTTTCTAAGTCCCATGATCCTCCAAGCATGCGCGGTCCCTGTTGAGCGAGACTTTGCAGACTACTTCTCAGCAAAGATGCGTTTTGGGGGGTTTAGAGAGGTGCACGTCCCGCACATCTGCCCCCATGAGTTCAACTCGAAGAGCGTGAACATGGGAGTTTCCGAACACAAGGGGTACCCTATTTTGGGGTCCTTCTAAAAAGGATCCTGCTATTTAGGGTCCTGTATTAGGGTCCCTTATTTTCGGAAACTCCCACATCTTTCGGGCCATGCTTTGAAGTACGTAGTCATAGCCCCTCTCCAAGACTCAATTCGGAGCTGTTCAATAGTGCTCGACACCCTAAACCCTAGTTCAAAGGCGCAAAAGTCGAAAATTAGGGGTACATTGTTTTGGGGTCCTTATAATAAGGATCCTACTATTTAAGGTACTGTATTAGGAAGCTGGTACCAAGTTAGACAAGCCCTAATAATACGCCTTTCCTTGCGCCGAGGCTGCTCGGGGGCCTTAACCTCCTTGGGGTCTACCTGGGCCCTTCCTTTGCAGGGTTCACCATGTGGGAGTTTCCGAAAATAGGGGACCCTAATATAGTACCCTAAATAGTAGGATCCTTATTATAAGGACCCCAAAATAAGGTGCCTTCCTTATACAAGTCGTGAAAAGTGTAGGCTATTATGGGGTCCAGACAGGGATTAGGACCCGTTGCTGGCCCTATGAAACCTTCCTGTTTAGGGCTCCCTATTATGACTTCCTTGTACAAGTCGTGAAAAGTGTAGGCCATTATGGGCCATTTATGGGGTCCAGGTAGGGTTTAGGGCCCGTTGCTTGCGCCGAGGCCGCTTCGGTCAGGGGGAGCTGCTCTGCGTTTACCGGGGCGATTTGCTCCCACTTGGACGAGTGCTAAAGGGCCGCTCGGTGTGGTCGGAATTCCGGTCAGTCCAGTCGGTCCATGTTGCACCCAGGTTAGTTCCTTCGGGCCGCCCCGCCCCTTTCACATACCCGACATCCGCCGACTAGTCCCTTCCACAACCGGAACCTCCACACCGCAACCAGAAGCCCTATACCACGAGTGGAATTGCATTTGTGCAAACCAGAAACCCCCACATCACAACCAGCTAGCAGGCTTAGATATTGACTGGTTTCCAATCCTGCAGAGT
Organism: Symbiodinium sp. CCMP2592; assembly: GCA_905221615.1. Lineage (NCBI taxonomy): Eukaryota > Dinophyceae > Suessiales > Symbiodiniaceae > Symbiodinium > Symbiodinium sp. CCMP2592. The sequence goes on from CAJNDT010003668.1 coordinate 1,305,645, forward strand.
AACCTTGAAGGAAATACATTGTTTTTCAAAGACGCCAGTTGCAGTTGGAACCATTCTTCGTCCAGGAACGCCTCCATACGGGTTGTATGAAATACAACATGCGACACCGCTTCCAGCAGTGGAGGTTTTGGAGACCAGATGCAAAAAAGGCAAACAAAGATATATCCGCTGGCCTCGTAAGCCCCTAGAGGCTCTGAGCCGAACTATACAGTACACGCCCGAAAGCCGTAAACCACAAAGTCAGATATGAATCCTAAACTCGAAACTTGCAGGGTTTAGCGTTTAGGGTTTGGCTTGTAGGCTTGCACCACAGCCCCTTTGGTTTCACGCTCCGGATTTCCGTTGCCAGCGTACTTGTGGTTTCTCGGCTGTTCAGTTTTTGGGTATAGCCCTAAACCCCTAAACCCTAAACCCTTTCAAGTCTGTCCGAGTGTGAGCGCCGAAACCCTTTCAAGTATTGCGCAGGGAACATATGGGCCCGTCCTTCTAGCGAGGTGTTGGCAGGAGGGCGACTCCACCCGCTCGGTTTTCCTTCGGGATTGCTTCAACCCGACAACTGCGCAGTAAACCCGAAGATCCTAAACCAAACCCGAAGATCCTAAACCAAACCCGAAGATCCTATTAGATAAAAACCCGAAACCACCAAAGTCCTTTCAAGCACGTACTTCGTCAATCTCAGATCTCAGGGGATGTCGAGAACAAAGACTACTTGATGGGAGGCTTCGGAGTGTACAGCACCTCGCCTGCAGTTTAGTTTATAGGTTTTAGGGTTTAAGGGGAGTGCGATGGTTTTGCACGATGCCGTTGTGTCTGTCACTTTCCACAGCCGACTTCCCAAGCCCGGTTTAAGGGTTTAGGCAGTTTAGGCTTTCGGTTTAGGTTTTAGGGGTTCAAGGCCTGGGGGTTTAGGGTTCAGGGGCGCTGTGGGAATGGCCATGGCCGCAGACCCCTCGAGCGATTTGCAGGTCCTGTTTCCGACGTCACATTTGCATTGCTTACCCTGGGGCGCAAAATGGCCTAAAAGACCTTGTATATGATGGTCTTTGGGCCATAAAGCCTTTATATACGAGTCCTCTTGCCCTATAGGGTTAGAGCTGTCGAAGAGATGCGTTCCATCTCCTCAACATGTTGCAGCCCGGGGGCAGCGTCCGCAACGTTCTTAGCTTCAGAACATCAACTAGTAGCTTTACAAGACGCATGCTGCGCGACGCACGAAAGCTTCAGGTGTGGATGCTTCGCATCATCCCGAAGTGCTGGCCCGCTACATCAATGACCACGTGGCAGCCTCAGTAGCTGGACTTTTCCTAGTGGACGGTATACTCAAGCTTTGGAGGCAAAGAAATTGCTCTCAGTGGACATGCGCATATCTCCCGAATATTCCAGCTTTGCACAGGAACCGTAACATCAAAACCGCTCCGCGTCCGGTGGTGGCCTCTCCGTATCCGCATGCGTGTCTGCATTTGACATGCTATCGATGCAGAAAGATATGTATGCCTAGAGAGGTAGAGACCGAAGCAGAGACAGAGACAGAGATACAAGCATGCCCGCATGCACAGGCTCAACACAGGCACGAGCACACACGCACACACGCACACACACACACACACACATACATACATACATACATACATACATACATACCATACCATACAGACATAGAGTGCGAGTACAACACGGCTCACACGCAGACACTCTCTCCCATGCACGAAAGCAGTCTGCCGCTCAGCTCTCTTTCTCGCCTACGTGTTTGGCCTTGTGTTGCATACGTGTTCGTGAAAGGATGCATGCAGCGTGCCTGCATAGATCCGTCTCAATCCCCATACCACATAATCCCCTAAATCTTAAACCCTAATATCTGAAACAGACGGGCTGGACACCTTGGGGCAGATGGAAAAACGCGCAAAAGCAAGAAACACCAAGGCAGACGCGGAGCATCACAACGCCAAGTTTGTGAAGCTCAAGAGGCTATCGTTGGTCTAGAAACTTAGCTTTTTAGGGTTTAGGGTAGGGTGTCACTAAGAGCCCAGCTGCAAAAGGGTTTAGGGTAGGGGTACCCGGCAGTCGCAATAGGCCTGGATGCAAAAGCGTTCAACCCGAAATGCCGTTTTGGTATGAATGTATACTATACCCTAGCCCCAAACCCTCTTCTAAGCAGTAAGGCCCTCTCATTACCCCGAAACCCCCAAGATCCTGAGTCCAAGAGTACGCGTTCAAACTCCTGGTCTTGGCAAAAACCCCTAAACTCGAAGCCCCAAATCCGAAATCTTAACCCTAAGCCCTACACAAGAAAGAGTTTTGGCCAGTTTTGTATCAGAAAGCGCTTCGCCCTGCAGCCCAGCAGAGCTCCCCTGCAATGGTGCAAGTTTGCCTCAGAGGTGCCCAGAAGGTCCCTGGAAGATAACATGGGGCCTTAATAATTAGAGTAGGGCTCTTTTTAAAGGGTTCTTAAAAAGGGATCTATAACTAGTACGGTAGTATAAGGCTTTAGTATAGGGGCCTTAATAAATGGAATGGATTTTAGGGCCCGTTATACTAATCATAATAAGGAACTCCCCCCAAAATAGTATTGCTAATTGTTCACGGCCCCGTAGTATGGCCAGGGAGCGGAAGGCATTGGTCCTCGCCACGCGCGACATCGAACAGGATGAAGAGGCCATGTTGCTGCTGCCTTGGGTTTCTCGTTGCACATGGTCGTGATGATCGCGAGCAGGAAACTGCGTTTGCTGTTCTGACGGCGGTGATGATGGTGGTTATGGCGGCGGTGGTGGTGCTGATCCGGAGGTTCAGTGACTAATGTAGGGGCCTGAATAACTAGATTAGGGTTTGGGGGCATATTATGCTAAGATTATTACTGCCATGATTGATGGGCATACAGACCGTTTGCCTTGCACAAACAAATTCAACTAAGGAACCCCAAATTCAAAAGCTTATTCTAATTATTAATGTCCCTACATCAGCCGCAGCTTCCGAATCAGCAACACAGCCAGCAGAACTGGCCATGAGAAGGGCCGTACTGGTGGTGGTCATGATGTTTAATAGGGTCGTGGGATGCTGCCGATATTGATGGTGACAGCACAAGGGCTCATGATGTTGTTGCTGATTCCGACGATGGTGGTGATGCACCTGGCCGTGAAGAAGAATATGGTAGTCATTGCGATAATGCTTGTGACGAGGACGAGGGTGATACATGGTGAACGATGTTGTTGCTGCTGCCGCGGCTGATGACGTAGATGATGGTGAGCACAAGGGCCGGCATGACCTTGCTGGGTGGTGATCGTTTGATGACGAGCCCAGCAGGCATCGCAGCATTAGGAAGTGCCGATGGCAGTGCTGTCTACCCTAACAGAGGAGCCATAATAATTAGAATAGGTTTTTGGGGCCCTTTATACTACAGTGCAGTTAAAATAAGGAACCCCCCCCTATATTACATGCGTTGAATCGTACCTCTGATCTTAGGCCCTGCTGATGCCCTCGGGGTTGGCGCAGCAGCTTTTGAGGCTCAAGCGCATCCAGCACTCGCACACTTGCCTTCGCAAGGGGTCTCGCAAAACCATGGAAGCCTTGGATATGACTCCGCAGCTGGCCAAGCTTGAGTTTTCTGCGTTTTTCCTTGTTTTCAGGGTTCAGGGCCTATGTCGCGTAAAGGGATTTGTTCCGTGGGGTGGATGCATGTCATCAGAGGGTTTCTGTGTGTGATGGTGCAGGAGTGCAAGAGGGTGCGCATCGCATGCACACTAACTCGAGTCTGAAGTTACCACAGGTTTGAAGACTGACGAGTGCCTGACGCCCTGAATACTAAGTCTAGAGAGTGCTGTCACGCTAACAGATGCTTCTAGGTGTTGCGAGTCAGTGCCTATTAGAAGCCCTTTCTGAACTGTGGCGGGAGCTGGCTTTCTGCAATGTAGGAATAGTAGGATTCATATAAGGAACCCCAAGTCAGGCTCAGGATTTCTAAATCAGGTTCCTACATTATAGTTCTATTACAATATACCCCTATACCCCTATTGCAATTATTCAGGCCCCTGCATTAAGCCCTTCTAGTAACCCTTATAGCCCCTTTAATAGGAACCCTTAGAGGAACCCTGTTCTAATTATTAAGGCCCCTACAGTAGCTCCTACTAGAAGGAAGCCACGAGGCCACCCTCCACACTTAGGGCCACGGGACCCCCCTCCTATACAGACGCGGTACAGGTGCCTGGGGAGGCGGCTTTGCAAAGCCTCGAAAGCCTAAACCCCAAGCACCCAAAACCACTTGCGACCATAAAAGGGTTCTGGGTTTGGGGAAGAGAGGGTTATTGTACGGATTTAAAGAAGGGTTATTCACCCAAAACCACTTGCGACCATAACAGGGTTTAGGGCTTTGCGGTTTGGGATTTAGGGGTTTAGGGGTTTAGATCAATTTTGGAGCGCCAGGGGATTGGACTTTACACCGAACTCGGCGTCCCTGGCGGCTGGTTGAGGGTTTTCATTTCGGTCGAAAATGTGCCCACGCCGTGCCTCGCGGGTCCATTCCATAGTCTATACTATCATTGAATTATATCTGTATACATGTACGTATATACATAAGATATAGTTATATATGTATATGTACATGTTGTATAGTATGTACGTTCAGTAAGGTAACTTCTTCCTTGACCCTAGACGGAGGAATCCCGTACTGCTGCCACACTTCCCTGGGGAATACCACCGTCCTTCTGGATGCTTTCCGGAACCCGCAAAACAAGAAACCCTCAACCCTAAACCTAAACGGACCTTCGGGAATCATCCGATAGGATTGGAACGATACAGAGAAGATCTAAACCCTAAACCCTAAACCCTAAACTCTGCGCAAACGCACAAATCGAGAAGAGTACCGAGAGAAACCTAAGCGGAAGCCTCCCGACAAAACTGGAGGGGTAGAATAGGGTTCCTTTAGGGAATCAAAAGGATCCCTGAAAGGGTTCCATAAGGGATCTATAGTAAGGCGGCTTTTTCTTAGGGGCCTTAATCATTAATTAGAATAGGGCTCCATGCAGAAACGGTTAGCATGCTCCTTAAGATTGGACCCCCAAACCCTGTTCTAATGATTAAGGCCCCTATGCGAAACCCTTCTAGCAGAAGGCCCTTATAGACACTTTTTAAGAACCCTTCTACGGAACTCGATTCTAAGTATTAAGCCCCCTATACTAAGCCCTTATACTACCCCTTAAAGAACTCCTTATAGATCCCTGTTTAAGAACCCTTGAAAGGGAGCCCTATTCTAATGAAAAAAGCCGCCTCAGTATAGATCCCTGATGGAACCCTGTCAGGGACCCCTCTAAAGGAACCCTATGATTCTCTAAAGGAACCGTATTCTACCCCTATATTATAGTACCCTACAGATATCCCTTATAGTAGCCCCTAAAGGACCCCTTTCAAGGCAACCCTGTTCTAATTATTCAGGCCCCAATATCCCCAGATCCCTTATATCAGCCCTTATAGATCCCTTAAAGAACCCTTTAAACGAACCCTATGATTCTCTAAAGGAGCCCTTTAAAGGGAACCCTGCTCGAAGTTTTAAGGCCCCAATTTTTGAACAAAACCGAGGCTGGAGTAGAATAAGGTACCACGAATTTTCGGAAACCCTAAACCCTTATTGTGAGAGCGTAAACCCCTATACAGCCCTCTAAAGGAACCCTTATAGTAGTTTTATGGTAACCCTTTCAGGGATCCCTAAACCCTCTATGGAACCCTAATAGAACCTTAATAGAACCCTTTAAAGGAACCCTTTGAAGGAACCCTAAGGTACCCTGGGAGGCGCAGGCCTTTATTTTTGGAAATCCTAAAACTTTAGTGGAGCCCTATTCCACTCATTTAAGGTACCCCTTTTTCGGAGTTTCTGGAGTGACAAAATACCGAGGCAGGACCGGCTCTATGATGCGGTGTCGGCTATCAACGAGGCCGGAGTCATGCACAAAAATAGATAATAACAGTTCTTAACAATAAAAGTAGTAATAGTAACAATGACAGTAATATTCAAAGTGATAATGATCGTATAGTAATATCAATACGTAGTGTTTATAATATTCTTAAGAGTGATGATGACAATAAGACTATTCATATAAGAAGAACTGGAATAAGAGACAGGTGGTGTACCAGGGCTTTGTAGCATGGTATATATATACACACGAATCTCGGGACTTCCATTTTTTGAGGTGCTTTCAAGCTTTATGCGGTTTTGTAGAGGTTTTGGGGGTTCTTGCTTTCTGGGGAGTCCTTGCATTACGGATCCCACTGCTTCCGACAGGGGCCAACATCTTGAATAGCTGTGGCTAGCGGTGGTTTATGGTGGTTTCATTGCCGAGGTTATTGCGGGGAGTCATGCCTGCAAACCGGGCATAGACGTACATGGGTATTGTAAGCAAGGCTCTCAGAAAGAGTTTGACAGGGAATGTGCTTGCTTGCACTTTCTTGGACATAAACTGACAGCCCCAACGCAGGCTTCAAGTTGAATAACGAGACCATCCTTCAAGGGCTTTTCTGTAACGGAGAGTTCTGCTGCGGGCTTTATAGTGAGGGCTTTAGACCGGTGCCTCAGGGGCTTGCAATGGCATGTCTTCGTTGAAGAAGCTTCGGGAGCGTCTTGTGTCAGGTGGCCAGCCAGCTGAACCGACGCCTCCAGACTGAGAAGCTTGGTCTGCAAATTAGGTAGTAACAGTCATGCTGACCTTAATAACGGAGGTAGAAGTAGCAGTAGAAGTGGCAGTAGAAGTAGAAGTAGTAGAAGTAGTAGAAGTAGTAGAAGTAGTAGAAGCCGTAGAAGTCGTAGAAGTAGAAGTAGTAGTACTAGTAGTAGTAGTAGTAGTAGTCGTGGTGGTGGTGGTGGTGGTGGTGGTGGTAGTAGTAGCAGGAGTAGTTGTACTACAACCACTACGACGACTACTACTACTACCGGTAGTGTCAGTGGTAGTGATAGTAGTGGTGGCAGTAGTCGTAGTCGTAGTAGCAGCAGTAGTAGCGGCAGTGGTAGTGGTCGTGGTCCGGGCAGTCGTAGTAGTTTTCGTCGTCGTCATCGTAGTCGTAGTCGCAGTTTCAGTCGCAGTCGCAGGTAGCAGCAGCAGCAGCAATCGCAATAGCATAGGTGAAAGTGTTGGCAATAGTACCAATAGTAGTAGTAATAGGAGTAGTCATAGTCATCGTAAAGTAATGTAACAGTAACGTAGCACTGGAAAAAGGACAACTGTAGCCGCAGTAGCTGTAGGAACCTGGTAATAAGAACAATGGTAATAGTAAGAGCATCAAAAACAGTAACAACGATATTAAGACTGATATGAAGCCTTAAACTGACCGCACAGCTGAGCCCAGCGCCTATGCACCTTTGGCGTGGTTGAGGTTGGTACCGACATGAACAAAGCCCCACCGTAAACCCTGGACTCGAACTAAAGATTCCGTAAACCACTACATCCTGCGCAGTTCGACCCCTGATGCAGGGCTCAGACAAACTAGTAATCATGTCGCCGTCCTTGTTTGGTTATGCTTAACATACCTCAACATATTCGGATTGGAATGTCCCTACAGCAGCCCCCTACCTTTGATCCCCCCGACACGCTAACACAACGTGGCCGAGGGAATGTACGGAGAGCGTGGACTTGGAAGACCCGCACAACATCGCACAGATCGTTCAAGGACATTTTCCAAGACGTCTCGTGCGCTTTTGGATATAGGGTGCAGGGCTATGCAGGGGTTGGGGTTTCTGGCCAAGTTTGGGTTTTGGGGTTCAGGCACCCGGCCCCCTCCAGCACGATCACCGCCAGCGCCGCCACCACAACCACCACCTGCTCGGCATCACTACCATCTTGGAAGGTTTAAGTGCATGAACCCATCGGCTGACATTGGTTTCTGCAAGGACCCAACGAAAGACGAATATAGTCGCCTAAGTAACTACCAATACCATTTTGGGGAGTTCCTTATTATAAGTATGGTATCATGCGGCCCCAAAACCGTATTCTAATTATTAAGACCCTTGTATTACACAGCTATTTGCTCCTGCAAGAGGAGTCGGCTTCATGACTCTCGCGATGTGGCTGATCTTCGCAAACAACTCCAAGGTGCAGTGGTGCTGAATATGCTAAGCATCAGATCTCCACACAGAAAGCCCACATGTGAACGGACTTTTTTTGGCTATTTTCACATCTCGTCATGTTTTGGGCAAGGTCGCCATGGCTGTGATTTCTGGGTGTGTCTCTTTGTGGCGCTTGAGCCTGAAACTGTCCGGAGTCTTTTAGTTAAGGTTTAGGGGCTTAGGGTTTAGGGTTCTTAGCAACGCATATCGCAGTAGCTGGCCCTTGCACTAACGATGACAGTAACAAAGCCTAAACCTTAACCCCGAAACCCCAGCCCTAAACGCCCTAAGTCCAGCAGAGACCTACATCTGTCGTATAGCAACCCCGACACCCCTAAACCCCCATACTACCCAAAAGTCCCAAACCCAAAATATTGAAAGCAACCCATGACCTCCCCCACCCTAAACCCTATCCAGAAGTCAAAAGCCCGAATCCCTTCGCCCTAAAACTTAAACCCTAAACCCCAAACCCCGAACCCTAAAACTTAAACCCTATAAACCCGATAACCCCTATAAGCTCTACAAAAAGCCTGTAAATCCTGTAAACCCTACAATCCTGATAAGCCCTGGCCCTAAACCCTCTAAACCCAAGAACCTCGCCTGGCTGTGTCCGAGTTGTGAGAGCGTAAACCCTCTAAACCCTGGAAAGCCTTGGGCCTAGACCCGGGTAAAGAAAAAGCCAGAAAGTTGGAATATGATTATCCTTAACCCTTCTATGGTAAGTTATAGGGTTTCCTACCATGAAACCATATTCCAACTTTCTGGAGTTCCCTTTATTGGTTTAGGTTCGTACCATAACCCCAATTAGGGTCCCTTTTAGGGTACTTATAAGTCTATTTACTACCTACTTACTAAGTCCCCCGACCCTCCAAGTAGGGCCGAGACCCGGGTAAAGAAAAACAGGTGGCGGTTGCTCAAAAGGCTCCTCTGGAGCAGCGGCACCAGGCATCGGAAGGGTGAAGCTTTGGGTCTGACTCGGAGGTTTAGTAGGTTTTATGCTTTAATGTTTTTTTTTTTTTTGTGGTGTGTGTTGAGGCTTGGGGTTTTGCGGTTTTTGGGGGTTGAGGGTTTGGGGTTTAGGGACCAAGCAGCCGCAAAAAGAGGGTTGAGGGTGTAGGGTTGGGTTTAGGGCATGAGGTTCGCGGGTGAGGGTTCAAGGTCCCAGGACAGGGTTTTCAGTAAGGGTTTGGCAAAGTCCAGAAGGACTGGCGACATGCTTGGACTGGGACTGTTTCTGCGAGCAGCCTATCAACGAAAGCTGCCACAACGACAACAACAGTGTCAGGACCAGACATGAAGATAGCAGTGTCGGCGAGAGCCATAGGCATCCATCAGTAATATCAGCGCCAGCAGACTGTCAGTCATGGAAACAGCAGTCGCAACAGTGAGAAGCACAACTACCCATCTATCATCGTGCCGCTTTCTGCCTATAAGACTTAAGAAGAACGCGAAGACCCCTCCCTGGTCATTTCCTGCAAGCGCAAGAGCTTTCCGCAACATCTTTGCAGATCTGCGCCACCATCAGTACGGCCGTCGCCCTGTTCTCCGGTTTCTTCAACATTCTGCAGCTGCTTTGCCCGAGTTAGCCCTAAACCCTTTGCCACCCAAACCGTATACCCAAAGCCAGGGTTTGATTGTCTGGCCACCCGAGATTGAACTTGCGGTTTTCCTTCAGCATGGTTTTGACAGTACATACAGGTTCTGCTTAAGCTCCAGATCGCAGAACCTTCGGGCTTGTACAAACCATCGCGTCCTCCAGCACGTCCCCGTGCGGGGCACCCTAGAACGGTCTCAGCTGTAGAGCAAGCAACTTTTGACCTTTGTTTGGTATCATAGTCGTGTATTACGGATCGTTCCAAAGGTTGACCTTTAGTTCGCTTGCGGACTCGACGAGTAAGAGGTTGAGGCCAAGCGGCGTGCGAGGCAACAGTGACCTGCCGTGCTTTCCCATGCGGGGCCCGGAAAATCCTTAACAAGTACATCCTAAACCCTAAACCCCAAAACCCTAAAACCCACAAGTTGAACGCGAAACCCGAAACCCAAAAGATAAACCAAGAGGTAATCCCCAAACCCGAGATCCTCCATCGTGATACTGAGACGGAGAGCCCGGGCCTGTACCCTGATGTCTTCTCTGTACTATAAGGGCGTTTCCGAAGATTAGGGCTACCTCATTTTGGGGCCCTTATAATAAGGGTCCTACTACACATTTAGGATACAATATTAGGGTCCCCTGTTTTCGGATAAGTGTGCCATCAGGAAGGGTAGCAACCGTGGTAGGTTTGCAAGCTTTTACGTACCATTCGCCAAGCTGACCGTCACGAACATGCCTCGCCTGGGATGTTCGGGTGAGAGCCTCGGGCCCGATACAGCCCTTCGGTTTGGGGCTTTGGGTTGAGGGTTTGGGGTTCAGAACCGCTCATAATGCCTGTGAAAAAGCGAGAACCCAAACCCCCAGCCGTACTCAGCACTTAACCCTAGACTTTGAACCCTGTGACCTTGGCAGGAGCAGAAAGAGGCCTTAAAAGAAAAAACCTTGAACTTCCTGCCCAACGCGGCGCTCCGAACCTCTGCGGTGAGGAAACAGGCTCTCAAAAAAACCTTAGACCCTCTTGCGCTTTAAAGCAAAGCCTGCAACCCCTACTTGGAGGATCATGGGACTTAGTAAGTAAGGTTATAAGTACTTTAATAGGAGCTATAAGTACTTATAAGTATAGTTACCCTGATTATAAGCCCACTTACTAAGTCCCATGATCCTTGAACTAGACCCTAAACCCTAAACCCTATAGATCCCTTTAAGGAACCCACCCTAAACCCTAAACCCCTAAACCCTAAACCCTCAAGCCTACGAGGCTCACAGCGATTGATGATTTCGACCTCCCCGGCCGCCAGAACAACTTCACGCTCAACTTGTCCCGCTTCTGGGGTCTGATTTAGGGTTTAAGTGATATAGGGGCCTCAATAATTTAGACTAGGGTTTCGGGGTATCTTTATGCTTATGAAAAGGAACCCCCGAAATAGTATAGGTCATGATTTAAGCCTTTGCAGTAAGGTCTGTCGGGCTTTGAGTTCTTAGGGGTTCCTTTAAAGGGTACTATAAGGGTTCCTTTTAAGGGATCTGTAGGGTTTAGGGTTCAGGGTCGAGGGGTCTATCGTATAAGGTTCAGGGCTTTGCGGATGCAGGTTCTGCTTTAAGGTGGGTTATATAAGGGTTCAGGAATTGAGGTTCACTGGGCTCTAGGGTCCAGGGTTCTGGTTTGACTGTTTGGGTTTCGAGTTGGACACCTGATCCTCTTTCAAGGAACCCAAAACGCCTGACCCTAAACCACTAAGGCTTAACACTCTTAAACCCTAAAGCCCTGAAACCCAAAGCCGGTCTCACCAAGCCGACCTATGACCATGTGCCTCACCTGAAGTGTCCGGGTGTGAGCGCCGAAAGCCCTAAACCCTACAAAGAACCCTAAAATGGCCCTAAAACCTGACATCCAAGGTCCTGTGGAGTGGATTCTGACCTGCCCCATCATGCAGCTGAAGCTTGTGGTGCTGGCAGGCCTTGTTTGCCGTTGGATGGCTCGAGGGGGCAGCGAAGATGGTGAGGGAGAGCGCATGCTGATGCACCCGTTTTGAGAGACGATAATCGGGGTGTTCTCGTTTCGGAGTCCTCGAAGCAAGACTCGATTGCACAAGTTGCAGCCACAAATGCCGAGCTTGCCTAGCTGCACTGCACCACAGGTATCTGATGAGTGTTGTCTGGTGCCAGTGTCATCAGTAAGACCAAGTGGGCCGCGACCTACACATTTCATTTCCTCAAGCATGTCACGGATACTACTTTACGGCTGGTGCATGGGTTTGATTGTCACCGTTTCTTCTTGCATTTCTCGGCTTCTCAGTTCTTCTGTGTCGGTTCTCTTCCGGTCCTTTACTTTGCGATCTTTCTACCACGGCTTACGCAAGCTACGTGCCGGATTCCCTAAACCCGACACCCTAAACCCTACAACCTAAACCCTATGAGCCCTATAAACCCAACTAGCCCTATAAGCCCAATAAACCCTAAACCGTACCATGAGTGATGTCTCACTTGTCAGACTCCGAACCATATGCCTCGCCTGGATTGTCCGAGTGTGAGCGCCGAAACCGTACTCTGCCGCCCGAAGTCCAGCAGCCTTTGCTGGGTGTTCGGCCTCCGGGATCTGTAGGGTCTTCACTCGATCCAGAGAGGGACTTGCAGAGGCGCTATAAGGGGGGCCTTAAGAATTAGAATAATTAGAATAGGGTTCCTTCAAAGGGTTCTTACAAAGGGTCTATAAGGGCTACTATAAGGGTTTAGTACAGCGGCCTTAATGCTTAGAAGAATCGGGTTTTCCCTCTTTGGGTCCCTATTATAATGCGGCACCTAATATTTAGGGTGCCCAAAAAGGGGCCATAATTTTGACAACCACTCATGTGGTTAATGGCTGAATCAGGAGGTGCGTACAAGAACATGAACGAACTTGTGACACGAAGACAAGTTTCAATGAAAGAGGGAAGAAGCTAAAGATTAAGCTGATGTGATTACGCGAGAACTGTCAACATCTCTAGAATCTAGAAGCAGTTGATGTTGCCTGACGTCAGGCGCACGCGTGCCAAGCTACCGCCGCTTCATGATGCCCCTGATCTAACGGCTTTCATATCTTGTCTTGCCAAATGTCGTAAACCCTGGACCGTGTCGCATGCACGTTGTCGGCAGGATTCGGGGCTTATCCTAAATCCTTACCGGCAAGCCAACTTCTTTTTTTGAATTTGTTTTGGTTGCAAAAGACCTGATATGAGGGTTCTGTTGCCATCAAACCTTAATTCCTCAATCAACATTGAGCTAGGCTCAGCTAGACCCTCAGCCCCCACAACCTGAACCTAGCCTGCCTTGTGCAACGCGAGAGTCGAAACGCAAAAGCCCGAACTTAAATTATTGTAGTGGTCGGGGTGATGAGTCACAATATCACCCTCGTTGTCCCCATCATTGTCTTTGGGCCCCTAAGCCCTGAGCCCCTACCCATGCATCGTACGTGCTCTTGAAGCCAAACCCTTTTTCCGCCAAATCCTCAACCCTTCAAAGCTGAGCCTTTACCCCTTAAGCCGCTAAATGGTAGTAGTGGTACTAGTCATACTTGTGCTGTCGGTGAAGGCCTCAGGTTAGCACCCTGAAGTTTCAATTCTCATCCGAGGATGATCTTCAGTTTTAACAGGGACGGGAGAACGCAGAGCCCTTGAACGCTGGCATCTATCGGAGGTTCTTTTGTGGACGGCGGACGGGCGTACAGTATTCTTCCAGCCCTAAACACAAATCACTAAACCCTGTAAGGAGCCAAGTAAGCAGCATCTCGGCAGCACTGAGGCCTTTGATCTCCGTGGCGGTCCTTCTTTGCGGAACCGCCTCCATGTTCACAGGACTGTCGTCCCACAATCTTTCTGGAGGAGTAGAGTATTTCAAGTCAGGGGTGATCCCACCCCCACGAGCCGGTCATACCATCGTGATGGCAGTCATCGTCGTCATCCTTGCAAGTACTGAGCCACAGCTCCTACTATCGTCAGCATCGCTCCAATCATCTTGATATGTTTTGTCATTTAGTTTACCGTCGTCAGCCTGAGCAGCAGCATTATCATCATCGCGACGGTGTTAGTCATCATAACAGAGGCTTAGCCACAAGATGCCCCAAGACAGGGTGTAGGATGTAGGGTAGTGTCCCTAAAGCCTAAGCCGCCAAACGCTAAACCCTAAGTGTGACGGTAGTATCGGTGGCAAGCCGACCTCATGAAGCCCTGCCTGCCTTGAGCGAGTGCGCTAGTCGAAACCCTAAACCCTAAACAGCAAACGTGGGTGGGGGGTTCTTATAATAAGGATCCTACTGTTTAGGGTACTATATTCAGTTGTCGTGGAGGAGATGCGCTGCGCTATGTGTGGTATGCCTTCGGCCTGATGCTGGCTAGCATCATGTTCTACCACAACGCTCTTCAGATCAAAGAGAAGCTTGGCAATCCATCTGGGTAGTCGTCAAAATTAAGGTCCCTGTTTGGGTACCCTAAATAATAGGTGCCGTAGTAAAATACAATGCTTTTCAGATCAAAGAGAAACTTGGCAATCAATCCTGCAGTTGCGACGAGTACTCTGAACAACAATCGTTAGAGTGCTTTCGCTATTATGGTAACTTAACTCAAGCTCCTTTACAAAAAACCCAGAGGAACGTGACTTTGTCAAGCTGCTGCTGCTATTGTTACCGGTCATCCTCGAGATGATCCCAGAGACTCCAATATCCCTTAACGCGGAATATACCTTAAATCATAATAGGATCCCGAATATGATTTACGGAACATTCCTCAATTTAGGGATATTGGAGTCTCTGGGACGTCAATGAATGGTTATTCACGCACTTTGTAGTTCTGGGGTGCAGGATTCACTTCAGGGAGTTGTGGTTTGTGTGTAGGGGTATATAGGGGCCAAAGTTTTTTAGCAATGTTATTCTTTAGGGTTCCCTATAACTATAGTACAATATACCCGGAAACCTTGTTTTAATTATCAAGGCCCCTATATGATTGTCTCACTGTAGCCCTCATAGTACCCTTGTGCAGATCCTTTGTAAGAACCCTTTACAGGAACCCTACACTAATAATCTAGGCCCCCATATCAAACCCCTAAGCCCTCATCTCGCTTCGGCTCACGAGTGCTCTGTTGACTCAGCGGTGGTGCGTATTCCGCCCCAGACCAATTCAAGCCGAGATATGCGAAGAACCCGGAACTCTTCGAATCCGAATCCCTGAACCCTCTAAGATGCACTAAAGCCTTGTACTAATTACGCAGGCGCCGACGTCTACTCGCCATGCAGAAACTGGGCTAAAAAACAACTCCGCGTCTCAGATCTGACCCGAGGAACAGCGAGGGCGAGGAGAGTCTGTTCAGTGGCGGCCCAGCTTATTCAGTCAGGCGTTAAAAAAAGCCCAAGTCCTGCACTTGACACCCGAATCCTCCAAGAAATCTCGCGGTTCAGCTTTCAGGCTTTTGGATTTGTCAGTTTGGGGCTTCCAGGTTAAACCCTAAACCCTGAACCCTAAAAACAAAAAACCCTTATTGGGTCTAGGGCACAAGATCTCAGCGAGTCTGATTGCAACAGAGATGGGAATTTCCGAAAATGGGGGACCCTAATATAGCACCCCAAACAGTAGGATCCTTATTATAAGGACCCCAAAATAAGGTACCCCTAATTTTCGGAAACTCCCAGATAGAGGCCTTGGGGTTACAGGGTTCAGGGCTAGGGATAAGGGTTTAGGGTTTAGGGTTTAGGGTTTAGGGATAAGGGTAAGAGTAACCACGAGCCTCACGGAGGTCTTCCCAGACCTGTACAAGCCTTTGGACGTAGGACATCGTAGATTCTAACCGCAATAGTAACAATACACATGACACTACTAAGCCTTTTAGGAATAAAGACAATGAGAATAGCATACAACGATCAGGAGCGCTACGGATTGCGGGCCCCCGGCCGTTCTGTATTCATGGCGATTGCAAGGTTTAGAGTTCAGGGCTTGGGGTTTGGGGGACACCCAAAACCCACAAGTACAATAGAGGCCTTAAGAATGAGATTAGGGCTGTGGGGGTTCCTTACTGTAATTATTCCAGTGTAATATGGGAGTTTCAGAATACTAGGGGGTACCTTATTTTGGGGTCCTTATAATGAGGATCCTACTATTTAGGGTACTCCATTAGGGTCCCCTATTTTCTGAAACTCCCTATGTCGTGCAATCTCCGAGTTCGGTAGGCAGGGATCCGGCGGTAGACAGGTACATTGCAGGAACTTGGAGGATGACTAAGCATTGATATTGGGGGAGCTAAGGAGCCAGGGATGATGATATAATCCCTACTAGATAAGGAGCCAAAGAGCCAAGGGAACCCCCCAAAATCACTGGTTAGATGATCCTCGCAATAGATCTTCACTTCGGGTAGTAGCCCCGCTCCCACTCTCGTGCACAACGACGGGCGAGGCTCGCGAATTCGAAGTACCCGAAACTCCGTGGAATCGCTATGAACAACTCACAAACCTGCTTGATTGTAGAGTTCCAGCAAAATTCGGAAAAGGATTCAATTACAAAGGATGCGCTTTAAAGGGATCTATAAGGGTTCCTTTGCAGGGATCCGCAATCGTATTTATGAGGAGACTCCGACTTCCGCAAGCTCTCCATCGTTTTGATCGTCACTTGGTTCCCCTTCCCGCTGTGGTGGCCAAGCTTGCATCAGGGTTTAGGGGTTTAGGTCCTGGGCTCTCGTGCCTAAAAAGAGCGAGTGTGAGAGGGCCTGGGATTGAGGGCTGGGCACTGATGTTGGATTTTCAGCACCGGAAGCCACAAAATGCTTTGGTTCTCACTCTAAGAAGTCGGGTGGACCGACAACAGTAACAGCATCAGAGTACCGCTTTGCACTTATGCGTGCATCCAGGCAACAGGTAGTGTGCCAGGGTCATGGGCAGCCGCAATGTCTGCTTTTCCAGAGAATCACTGTCAATATGTCATGCCAAAGAAGACTGTCTGGTTCAAAGCAGGGAATGGGGGAATGGATCCTTATAGTAGTCCTGTATAATCCTCTCCATAGTCCATTCCCCCCAGTATCTACTTAGGACCAGATAGAAGAAGAACAACTGCAATAATGGGAGCCATCTTGGGAGATTCAGGCGCAAGGTTGCAGGGAGGACACGAAGCATACAGGCGGACAAGAGCAAAACAACAGGGTATATGCACTTGTAGTCAGAAGGTGGATGAGGGTGAGTTCCTCAGTTTCGGGAAGAAGGCTCGGCTACGGTAATGATGTAGGTGCAAGGTTGCGACGCTGCTTCGGAGCCGTCGCACTTAGGTTTGTGGGGCCCTTGGCTTCTAAAATGGAGCCTCACTTGTTAATGGTGCAGAAAAAGCCCGGACATCCCAGGATCATCTCGGCCCTTGTATGTGCAGCCTCAGCATGGCTTCAGCCCTCGTCTGTGCGCGGTTTCTCAGGTTCAGCTTGAGTGTGGAGGGCTTCGGTGTCATCAATGATGGCTTCATCATCGAAATGGGCTGGGTGATCCTGATCCTTGGGCCTGCATTCAAGTATACTGAAGCTCGACCAGCCGAGTGCGCTGGCGTCTGGTCACATATGCACATAGAAATAATACCTACACATACAGCTTTCTAACTCTCTCTCTCTCTCTCTCCCTCTCTCTCTCTCTCCCTCCCTCCCTCCCTCGCTCTCGCTCTCGCTCTCGCTCTCTCTCTCTCTCTCTCTCTCTCTCTCTCTCTCTCTCTCTCTCTCTCTCTCTCTCTCTCTCTCTCTCTCTCTCTCTCTCTCTCTCTCTCTCTAAATATATATTTGTATACACATGTACGAATGCACGTGTATTTGGGCTGAGCGGTATCCCGGGGAAGAGATTCAGTCGTCGAGTCAGGGTGTGACTGGACGAAGGCCTTGGTGCGTTAGGGGCAACATCTGAGCCCTCGGGGAACCCTAAACTTAGGCCCTAAACCCCAAATAAACCCTAAAGCCTAAATAAACCCTACGTGAAGCCTTGCCTGCCTTGTGCGAGTGTGATCGTCGAAATAAACCCTCGCCTGGATTGTCCGAGTGTGAGCGCCGAAATATACCCTAAACCTGAAGCCTTAAGCCCTCCAGGAAAGCGGACTTAGTATCTGAAGCCATGCCTGCCTTGTGCAAGTGTGTGAGTCGAAACCCTCCAGGAACATCGTGTCGAAGTTCCTTTTCATCATCATGATGCAGCGATACAAGATGATCCACCAGCGCAAGATCGAGGCATTGAGATTGCCTCGATTTGTTGGGTTTAGGGTTTCAGGTTTAAGGTTCAGGGTTCAGGGGCGGTCGTGGTTAATCATGAGCCAGATCTTTGCGTTCTTCCAGCTCATAGATGCCGGTATGGCTTCGTCTCAAGAGTCAAGCGCTCCCCCAGCCTCCTCAAAGCACTAAAACCTATCTTCGAAATGCCGGTGGGACGAACAAAAACCCACACCAGATGAGACTTTGGTCATACGCTTAGGCGAGCTCACTGAAAGCATCGTGAAAATCCAACCAACATCCAAAGAACACCCCACCAACAAACCACGAACAAGAAGCAAGCCCCAATAACACGCTAGTCAAACTAACCGCCAAGATCACTTTGAAAGGACACCATAATACGGCCCTTACAATAACTTCAAGAAGAGAACTCAAAATCATTTAGTCATAGTGGAGCCTAGCAAAACGCCTACCAAGCCACCCTTTAAAGGAACCCGTAAAACAAGTGACCCCGTATTATTACCCTAAGCCCTAAACCCCCTTATAATTATCGAAGGCTTAGAGAGACCCCTAAACCCTAAACCCAAAACCCTAAACCTCCTTTCTAAAAGGCGGCCCGGGAGCTCTATGGCCTCTCTCCTTCCGATGAAGTTAACGAGGCCCCGCGCATGTGCGGGGGGTTTCAGGGCTTTGGGGGCTTTTGAGGGTTTGGGGTTCAGGGTTTGGGGTTTAGGGATTAGGGGTTCGGATGTCAGGGCTTTTGAGGGTTTGGGGTTGGTAGAGTTTCGGGTGTTTGGGGTGTTAGGGGTTCGGATTTCAGGGCTTTTGAGGATTTGGGGTTGGCTGAGGGTTTGGGCTTTTAGGGTCTAGGGTTTGAAGCTTGGCTGAAGGGATTCGGGGCTTACATAGTGCATTGCAGTCCCTGCTCAAAAAAGGGTCAGGGTTTAGAGCGAGAAAAGCTTTCGAGGGTTTAGGGTTTAGGCTTATGCAGGGTTGCATGACTGCACAGTCGCCGTGCTTAGTCCAGTGTTGTTTTTGAAGCTTTTTTGTAGTTTCGGGTCTATGAACTACGCGTTTCTTTTACTAAAAAAATGCACAAACATACACAAACATGCACTTTTCCTTGGCCCGGGCTTTGGAGCCTGCGACCCTAGGCGGGCCGTAGCCCCTAAGGTCTGAACCAACGCCTCGGCTTTTTTTGGCTTCGGTCGGAGGAGGGTACCGCACGGTACGTTATATTTTAGGTGCGGCCTCCATACAGTAAGAGTCTATAACAGGGCTACTATTAAGGTCCTAATATACCTATAGTATGAATGATATTCAACTATTACTGAGTGGGGGCCGTACCCAAGTTATAGTACAGTAGAAGCCAGAAAGTTGGAGCATCATTATCCTCATGCCCTTGAGGTAAAGTAGAGAGCATCTCCGCACAAAACGGGCCTCCAAACGGTTCACGGCAATCATCACTTTCACGTTCAAATCCGCATGGTATTTAGTTGCATAGTTGGCGATTGGAGTTGTTTGGGCTTGAAGTCTCCGCAGCCGTGAACTAGCAAAATCCACGAAACCGCAACCAAACCCTCAAGTACAGAAGCTCTAAGCCCTGATAGGCAAGATCAGAAACCGCCCAAACCCTAAATCCCGAAACCCATCTAAACCCTAAGCCCAAAACCCTGAAACCCTGAACGCATCTAAACCCTATGCCCTAAACCCTGAAACCCTAAATGCATCTAAACCCTACGCCCTAAGCCCGACATCCTAAACCCCAAACCCTACCTAACCCCCAGGAAGATCTGAAGAAGCAAGCGATCAGCAACGGGGTTGCGGCCTGAATCGGGGCCCGTCCGATGGATTTCGTTCTACAGGGCCGGCATCAGATAAGAAAGCTTCAACTAGAGAGTGTTCGCGCATCCTAAACCCTAAACCCAGACCCAGAGATCCCAATACCCCTTAATTAAGGATTGTACCTTAAATTACAGGGGCCTTGATATTAAGATTTAATGTATATTCCTTAATTAAGGGGTATTGGGTTCTTTGGGGAGAGAGGGATTGACAGGGGCGCTGGCCGACTTGCAAACGGCAGTCCACGTCCTCGTAGATTCTGTTTCCCACGATGTGGTAGACGATCTGTTAAGCTGCCAACAATCACCCAGCCCCTCAATTTCTTGATTCTGTTGGTTTCGCCCGGGGCTTTTGGGAGGTTGGGAGGCTGTTTAAAGGGTCTTGAAATGCTTGGTTGGAAGGCTCGCAAGACCAGGAGCCACGACCGTCCGGCTATCAGTGTGGTGCTGTGCTATCGAAGCGCGATAGACTGAACGCATCAGCTTAGAACGGAGAGCGCCGCCCCTTCGAGTATTGTAATATGGGGGTCTGAATCTTCGTGAGACCACTCAAGCTCAAGTGCGAGTCTTCCCCCTACGGTCCTTTCTATGCTTATATAGAATCAAGATACGATGCCCTTCACGAAAAGCGGCTGTTCTACTTGTTAAAGCCCCTCAGCTCTCCAGCGGGTGAGTTGGGAGGTTGTGACAGAGTCTGGTTGGCGCTGCGCTCAACCGTAAGCTTAAACCTTGTAACATAGGGGCCTTAAAAACTAGAATAGGGTTCCTTTAAAGGGTTCTTACAAAGTGTCTATAAGGGTCACTACAACTACAAGGGTTTAGTATAGCGGCCCATTTTTAGAAAAGGCTTTTGGGGCCATGTTTTTCTATAGCTATAATTTAGGCCCTATATTAACGCCCCAAACAGCTCTGAGGCCTGTACCGCCAAGGCAGCAAAACCAAACCCCTAAACCCATCCGTAGACCCTAACCTAAACCCCTAAACCGCCAAACCCTAAACCCGAAACCCTATACCCTAGCAGACTTGGTTTGCAGTCATCAAAAAGGAGTTCCAAAAAAACAAAACCAATCGCCGCACCCAGGTTGCGAATGGAGGCGTCAACGCCGAGGCTTACGGCCTGGGCCAGGGAGAGGCCGGGGATGAAGCGGAAGGGTTAATGACAGAAAAACCTGCGTCAGCCATAATAATAATGCAAATAAAATAATAATGCGAATATTAGTACTAATAATAATGAAAATAATGAAAATAATAATGAAAATAATAATAATAACAATAATAATAATAATAATAATGATAATGATGATAATAATAATAATAAGAAGAATAAGAATAATAATAATAATAATAATAAGGAATATGACATAATTCCAATAGTTTAGGGTCATGCTTAGCACCAGATGTGTCCTTCAAAAGGAAGTAGTAAGGAATATGACGTAATTCCCGTAGTTTAGGGTCACGAAGGTAAGCATTAGCTTACTCAAAAGGCCCAACAGTGACCCTTCGTCGTAGCCCCTGTCAAGCCTGTTTGAGAGCCCGTCCCACTTAGCACCAGATGTGTCCTTCAAAAGAAAGGCATTACGTCAACATAGGTCAACCTAAACTCCAGCCACCAAAGTCTTAAACTCTAAGCCGAAACCCTGAACCCTAAACTCCTAAGCCTTAAACTTTGAGCCCTAAACCCCTACATCCCTAAACCCCGAAACTCGCAACTGCTAGACGGAGGTCCTCGACTAGGGATCATGGCAGCTACTTGAAGGATTTAGCAAGTGGGGTTAGAAATAAGGCAACTATACCTATGCCTACGTATAACCCCAACTAAGGTACTTGTAACCTTACTTACTAAGTTCCATGCTCCTCCAAGTACCGGGGGTTCAGGGTTTAGGGTTGCCTGTGCAAAAGGGTTTAGGGTTGGGAGTTTTTAAACAAAGGGTTTAGGTTTTAGGTCGAGTCCACCGCGCAGTCGGCGCCTCGATTCCTGGCATATGCATAGTCTCCAAGGCTAAAAGGAGGGACCCTTAATAAGGAGCCCTAGGTATATACCCTTCATATAGCTTTATATACGCATTATATAGTCCATTATAGGGTAGGTGTGCCCATTAAGGGTCCCTCCTTTTCCCCTTTGATAGTCCAGGTTTAAGAAAGGGGTTCAATCAAGGGGCGAGAGATGGATGAAATTCAAGTACTGGTGGACCTCCAGGGAGACCTCGTTCAAGAAAGGTTTAGGGTTTAGGGGTTCTTTGTTCTGTCTTCTCCCGTTACTAAGCTGTCGTTGCCTCACCAAGCCGTACCCCACCTGGATTGTGCGATTGCGCAGTGAACTCCCTAAGAAGCCCCAGAGTATAGAAATATCCCCAAACCCGCAACCCCTAAACGCCGTCAACCACAACCCCCACAACCCCAAAGCCCTGCTCTATAGCAGTATTATAGAGAGACATGATTCCAAAGCCCCTAAACTTTGGCCCTGAACCCTAACCCCTGAAGCAAGTAAGTTTTTATTGACACATGGTTCCTAAACCCCTAGGCCCTTACAACCTTTTCCTCCCTGATAACGAAACTCAATCCTACCCCCCCCCTCCCCCCAGGAGGCGCAGAGTGAGTTGAAGCTCGTTGAACTGGTGGCCGAAACGATGGCCGCTAGCAGCAATCCTTAAACCCTAAACCCTAAAACCCTAAACCCTAAACCCGTTGATGGTTTAGGGTCAAGGTTTAGGGATTAGGGTTCAGTTTTTAGGGGTTACAGTATTGGCCGGTGCAAATGCATCGGTGCGCACTTTACTACTACTACTACTACTACGACGACTACTACTACTACGACTACTACTACTACTACTACTACTCCTACTACTCCTGCTACTCCTACTACTCCTACTACTCCTACTCCTACTCCTACTGCTACTGCTACTGCTACTGCTTCTCCTACTGCTACTGCTACTGCTACTGCTACTGCTACTGCTACTGCTACTGCTACTACGACGACGACTACTACTACTGCTCCTGCTGCTACTACTACTGCTACTGCTGCTGGGGCTGATTCCGAAAGGGTTTGAGGATGAGCCTTTTTGGGTGAGGACTGCGTGATCCGGATGTAGGGGTTCCTTACAAGGGGCTCCTTAAAGGGATCTATAGGGTGTAGGGTTTAGGGTCTACTCCGAGGATCATGGGACTTAGTAAGTAAGCTTATGAGTGCCTTAATTGGGGCTATAAGTAGTTATACGTATAGATACCTTCTGTATAACCCGCTTACTAAGTCCCAGGATCCTCTAAGTAGGGTTTGAGGACTTAGGCGGTCAATAGAAGCCAAAGTCGCGCTCGACCCCGTAAACCCTGTAATCCCCGCTTTTATTGACACTAGCAAAACCTATAGCACAAAACAACCCGTATCTCAACCCCAGAATGCTATCTTAAATCCTCGACTTTACACGCTAAAATCCTCAACCCTAAACTGAAAACCGTAGAATTCCGAAACTCAACCCTTCAGAGCCGCCGACCAAAGCCCTGGACCCCAGGTGACGCTTGGGATGAGCAGCCACACCGACCGGCTGATGAGGTGCATGTCTTGGATTAGGGTGTAGGGTTTAGGTTTATCATGTCTTGGATCATCTGCGAGGTTTCCGAGGGCTTAGGGTTTAAGGGTTTTGGTTTATGGGTTTAGGGCTTGAGAACTAGGTCTTTTCAGTCTCCTCACCATTCGGCACCATGCCTTGTGGCCTCGTTTTTGACGTCTAAGACGCAGGCCTCGGGGCGTTTTAGGCTTATGGTGCAGGGTGGTTAGGTTTGAAGGTGCAGGGGTTTGGGCCAGAGGCTTCCGGAGCTGAAGGTTCATGCAGATACATGTGCATGTATGAATACCAACCGCCAGGTTGTTTGTTTATGCCAGCTTCTAGTCATTAGTTGCCTGCGGCTGCAGACTGCATTTGCTCCATTCTTTCTTGGAGTGTTCTACATGGACATGTGTACATAGATACCGCACATACATGCATGCATACATGCACATATGTTTGTATGCAGAACCGTTATATGCTCTTGTGTTTGCAAGACAACCGCGCGTCATACCATGCCAAAGAAAACTTGTTGCACCGCCTCCCTTGTACCATTTGTACCGTTGTTCTCGCACTCTTGGTTTTTGGAATGTTTGTAAATCTTCCTTTTCGCCTTGCTGGTTTACTGCTTTATCGGTCCTCTTGGTCGTGCTGTTCCTTGCATGCGTCACGAGTAGCTTGCACGCGTTGGGCATGAGTAGCTCCTGTAGAGACCGCAGGTTTCAAGCACAGCCCGGGTACTGTTCTGTGTTGGGCTTACTGTGCAGTGCCGTTTGCTTGTAGAGACCTTTCGTTGGCACCCTGGTTTAGACCGCATTCCCTGGCTCTGCAGTTTCAAGATCCTTTGATTATCCTCCAGTAGACAGCACTTACGATGCAAGACTTCGAGGGTATATCGACCACATTTCTCGGAATATTGTCTGTAGGGGGCCATAACTACTGTAAGATCTTGCAGTTCTGGATTGTGGAGTAATAGATCCTTCTAGCATTTGCTGAAGGTATCATGGTCGGTTGCTGATTGAAATGTAAGAGAATACTAGCAGCTGCACTAGTCACTAATCCGCTATTGTGGCATCTGTTGATGTAGGAGGGAGCTACGGCTACAAAACGCGCATGCCCTCAACTCTGAACCCCTCAAGCCGAGAGGCATGAATACGGAGCGCCCTAAACCTGTAAACCCTAGCCCCTTAGTCCCTTAACCCTAAACCACCCAACCCTAAACCCGTAGACCCTGAACCCTAAACCACCAAACCTCAAGCCCCGAAACCCCTGAACCCTTAGCCCCTAAACCCTAAAGCGTAAACCCCTAAACCCTAAACCCTATAGACCCCGCAAAAGGAACCCTTATAGTACCCTTTAAAGGAACCCTGAACCCTAAAGCACCCCACACCCCATGCCAGGTTGATGGTTGAGAACGGTGTCACGAACACAGCAGTCTTGGAGCGCTTGAACCTTGAAGAAGAACTTCTATTTGCTTAAGAACCCCCCAAAAATAGAAAGTATATTCCTTATGGGGGTAATATAGGGACTATTATTTTTATTTTTTGGGGGCTTCTTAAGCAAATAGTAGAGAAGGGAAGGGGTTGAACAGGGTTTAGGGTCTGGTTCTTAGTAGGGAATGGGGGAATGGATCCCTATAGTAGTCCTTATATATAATCCCCAATAATAGTCCCAGTAAGCCAAAGAAGGAGAGGTTTCACACTCCCAGCAAACCCACTAAATAAACCATAGAAACACCTAAAACCCTAAACCTAGTGTGTCCTACCGGGTGGCGACACCGGGCGGCGACATGTTGCCTTGTCTGTGGCTTTTGGAGACATCAGTTGCAGGTGCAAAAAGTAGGCTCAAAAAAAAAACAACCACTTAGAAACCCTAAACCCCAAAGCGTAGAGCCAAGTGTGTTGCCTGGCGCTGCTAGACCCTCGGGATGCAACGGCAGAGAGAGAGAGAGAGAGAGAAATAGTTTTTACCCCTACACCACAGCCCTGGCGAAAGAAAGAGAGAAATACTTGCAAAAGGGATTTTGGGGGTTCCCTATTATCATCTTAGTATAGTGGCCCCTATCCTATTTATTGAGCACCCCTACACGATAGAACCCTACTATAGATCCCGTTTAGATCCCTTTTTAGGATCCCTTTCAAAGGAACCCTATCCTAATTATTGAGCACCCCTATCTTGAAAAGAGCAAGTTCTCAGGACTGCGGAGCGCTGCATGGAGTTGAATCTGCTCCTCAGCCCGGATGTCGGGATTTCCTAGGGGTCCCTTAATTCATTAAGGGTTAGCATACGGGTTTAGGGGTTTGGGTTTTTTTTTGGGGGTTTGGGGTTTGGTTGAGGGCGCGGGGCTTAGGGAGGGTTGCCATACGAACGGGACAACCTAGAAGCAAGCATAGAATGACAAACTACAGCTGAAACTTCCAGCTTGTACAAGCCGTGCCGTTCAGAATCTGTTGTTCTGATCCGTATAGCTGCTTCTGTTGTGTTGGCGTTGTTGTTGATGTTGTTGCTGCTGCAGTTGCGGGGGTAGGTGAATAAATGCTAGCGTCCTTGTGGTTTCTGTTGTCGCGGTGTTGTGGTGCTTGTGTTGTTGTTGTTGCTCTTGCTTTTGCCCTTCTTGTTCTTGTTGCTCTTCTTATTATTCTTCTTGTGGTTGTCGTTGTCGTTGTTGCTGCTGTTGTTGCTCTTGCTCTGGTTCTTGTTCGTGTTATTCTTGTTGCTCTTCTTCGTCTTCTTGTCGCTGCTGTCGATGGTCGTGGGCTGCTGCAGTTCCCACCCACATACTGCATCATTCCTGCTGGCGAATTAACAGCTTTAGCTGGGCAGGCAGGTGTAGAAGACAGGGTGCATGGTTGAAGGGTTTGATTTGGAACATGGATTTCAAATTTGGGTATCTGAACAAGCCTTACACTGAATCCAGACGTGTAGAATTCCTTACCTCAGGAAAATGCACATGACTCTTCTTCACAGATCTAAAGGCCGTGGGCTCTGATTGATGCAGCCCAGCGCCGCTGGACAGCGGAGAAGATGAACATGGGCCAGGAGGGATTTGCTGCTACAGCTGCTACTACTACTACTACTACTGCTACTACTACTACTGCTACTACCACTACCACTACTACGACTACTACGACTACTACTACTACTACTACTACTACTACTACCACTACTACTGATGCTACTACTGATACTACTACTGATACTACCACTACTACTACTACTACTACTACTACTACTACTACTACTACTACTACTACTACTACTACTACTATAGCTAATATAACTACTACTACTACTACTTCTACTACTACTACTACTACTACTACTACTACTACTGCTACTACTACTACTACTACTACTACTACTACTACTACTACTGCTACTGCTACTGCTACTAGTAGTAGTAGTAGTAGTAGTAGTAGTAGTAGTAGTAGTAGTAGTAGTAGTAGTGTGGTGGTGGTAGTAGTAGTAGTAGTACTACTACTACTACTGCTACTACTACTGCTACCACTACTACTGTGACTACTGCTTCTTCTACTTTCTCCTAACCGTACCACTACCATTTTCTACTACCCCTACTGCTACTTCTACCAGTAATGCGATCAATACCGCAACCATTGCCAGTATTGCTCGTACGGTACAAACATGTGGCAGTCAAGTCATCGGCGAAAGTAAACAGAAGTTGTAAGTCGTCGTCGAAGGCGTCGCCGTCGCAGAAGCTGTGTCATGAACAGATCGAGGCAGAAGAACCGTTCGAAGTCGTCTCTGTAGACATCATATTCTCGTAAGGGCATGGTGCTTGAATTTCTGTTCGACCGTGGGGACTGCCAGGACACAGGAGGCAACATCGAGAAGGAAGATCCTTTCAAGAAGCTTCTGGAAGCCAACAAGGACCTAGCATCCTTCATACTGCAGGGAGGGAGAGGGTGATTTCCCTAAAACCCTTCAACTAAACCCCTTAACCAGAGAGGAGAATGTCCATGTACCCAAACAGCATATGCATTGGTCTTAAAGTAGTCCCTACACAGGTACTTTTGGGGCCAAAGTATACCCTAAACCCTAAACCCCAAGCCCCTAAACCCTAAACCCAAAGTATATACTATTTGGGTCCATGTACGCTGCCCACTCATCGCCTGTGTTCGTGCGATTCAGGTCATCTCTCAGGTATCACCATATGGTAGGCTTCCGAAAATCAGGAGCACCTGAATCTGGGGTCCTTATAACAGGGATCCTTCTATTTAGGGTACTAAATTATGGTTCTCTATTTCGGAGAATGCCATTTTTTGCAGCCGCCAGAGGCCCAAGTAAAGTTGTGGGACCTTGTGTTAGGGTTTAGGGTTCGAGTTTAGGGGAGATTTGAGTTGGCCCGCCGTCTAAGTCAGGTGCGCATTGGATCGTCACACCGGTATCACCTTAAACCCCAAACTCTAGACCCACACATCGAGAAGTGAAGAAGTGCACCGAAACCCTATAGCCCCCAAACCCTAAACCCTATAGATCCCTTTAAGGAACCCCTATAGATCCCTTTTAGGACCCCTTTAAAGGGGTTTCCCTAGACCCTAGAAGCCCTAAGCCTTAAACCGTCAAAAGATGCCTCGCCTGGATTGTCCGAGTGTGAGCGCCGAAACCGTCGAAAGTGAAGCTGGGACCCCAAATCATCCCTTTAAGGGATCTGTAAGGGTTCCTTCAGGGGAACTATAAGGATTCCTTTAGGGGGATCTATAATAAAGGCTCCTTTAAGGGGATCTATAAGGGTTGAAGTATCATTCCCAGAGTTTCCAGGAGCGCATGGTGGGCAAGAACCTCGTGAACTCCCTTCCTGGTATGCTCGGGCGCCCGGTAGACCTGGGTTTAAGGGTTTAGGGTCTTGGGGCTTTGGGGTTTCGGGTTTATGCAGCCCCTGCTCAAAAAAGGGTTTAGGGTTTAGGGTTTAAGTTTTAGGGTCTTGGGGTTATGTTCAAGTCTGTGCAAAAAAGGGTCTTGGGGTTTTGGTGTTAGTTTGTTTTGTGTTGAGGTTCAGGTTTCTGGAGGTAGCATTCAGCATAGACACCTGGATCACCTGTTGCTCCCCACGTTGGTGCACAGGGCCTTGGCTGGTGTGTACCGTTTTCATTTTCAACATTACCAACACTAGGCGCCTTGCTGTTGGTCATAACAGTCTTTTCTAAGTGCCATTGATTCTTCTTGAGGTGCAGCATCATGAGGCACATTCTGTGCTAACAGTCACGATGTAGTTTCGACCTGCCATCTACAGACTTCACGCAACTCGGGTTGTCCTTGCAACTCAATCCTCGCAGACTTTGATCTTAACCCCCAAATCCTGAACATTACGGGCTACGGGCACCTAACTAAGCCGAAACACACGCAGCAGTTTTTGGACCGACAGGACGCGGTCAGCGAAAAGGGAGCGGTAAAAAGAGCACCAGTAGGATCCTCAGTATGAGAACCTTCATTCATCAATCAGGATGCCCCGAGTCTTAGAGCCACCCGCCCAAGACGCGAACGGCATTCCAAAGCTTCTCTTGGGGTTTGGGTTGTGGGATCCGTATCGCCTGGTTTCGACCTTAGCCGGGTGCATGGGGAAGCTTTGGTCGCATGTTATCACCGCAGGTGATCTAGAGCAGGTATGTATTTCAGAGTGGCTTTCCTTCGGATTGCAGTCGCATTGCCGAATACCGGGTCCTGTGCTCTTGGTTTTTTGGTCCCTGAAACACTAGGCCTCCCGGTCGGATCTCTCAGATAAGCTTTTCTCTTCAATCAAGCACCACTACGACTAGGTCTCCTACTACTACTTCTACTACTACTACTACTACTACTACTACTACTACTACTACTACTACTACTACTACTACGTAGTAGTAGTAGTAGTACTACTACTACTACTACTACTACTACTATTACTACTACTCCTATTATTATTATTACTACTACTACTACTACTACTATTACTACTACTTCTACTTCTACTACTTCGACGAGGACGACCAATACTACGACGACACACCACTACGACTACCACTACCACCACCGCTACCGCTACCGCTACCGCTACCGCTAGCACTGCCACTGCCACTGCCACTACCACTACCACTACCACTACCACTACCACTACCACTACCACTACCACTACCACCACTACTACTACCACTACAACAACCATTACTTCTACTACTACTACTGCTACTACTACTACTCCTGCTACTACTTCTACTACTACTACTACTACCACTACTACTACTACTACTACTACTACTACTACTACTACTACTACTACTACTACTACTACTACTACTACTACTACTACTACATTTTCTACTACTACGTACCCTGCAATGCAGGGCAGCTGTCACGCCAAGTAGGAGCCAACCAGTACTACTACTACATCTACTACCCCGACTACCACTACTATCTTTACGGCCTCTACTACCTGTAATACTTCTACTACGTCTACTACTAGTACTTCTTATTCTACTGCTTCTATTGCTACTACTTCTACTACTTCTACTTCTACTACTTCTACTTCTACTACGCCCAGGTTCTCCGGTGGTATGAACACCCCTCCCGTGGCGGGCATGGGTATGGGTCCGGGTATGGGCATGATGGACATGGCTGGCATGGAGGCGGGGCAGAGCTAAGCATGCAACTGCACACATGAGGAGAGGCCTGCAGGCTTAGGGTTTAGGGGTTTAGGGTTTAGGGTTTAGGGTTTTATTCCGCTGCACATCTCCTGAATGTTGGGAGCCGGACTTCGGAACAGAGTATAGTCAACAGATTGCAGTATACCTAGCAGCGGGACTACATGGCCCCTTGTTTGTTATTCGCGCCTGCCTGTGAAACCGTTGCACCCGCTCTGCTTGTGGGGGCTGCCAGAGGACGAGCATGTTGACAGACTGCGAGACAGATGCGGGCATGCACACTCTGTTTGCAGATGACGAAGGGTACTTCTCGTCTGCTCAAAACATGTTCGAAACCAGAATCAGCAGCTCTCAGACTGAGGGAATTCCAAGGACGATAGCACTAATGACACCGACGCCTCTGACCATGCCGTCAGCTTAGAAGACAAGATAAGCTAAAAGCAAAGCAAGCAAAAGACCGCTGAGACTATGCCACTTCATCCGTGGTTATGTGGTCGTTTTACAGCAAAGCCTGCGGCTTGCACACAAAGTCTCGCAGCTTAAAAGTCATGTTTGGCCACCCGATCGACCCTACTCGAAACGAAGAAGAAGCACTGTTCGTGATGAGTGTTGAGTCAATCTTAGCGATCACGCTCTCCAAGCTCTGCGAACGGCCACGCTTAACTGAAAGTGTTTTGTTCGTTTCTGGACACCTGGACAGGAGTAACTGCACAAAATTGGAACACCTTCAAGAGGCACTGGGAAAGCACGCCCAAACCATGGAGCGTCGACCGGGTGCGAGGGAAGCCAAAAGCAAGCGGAAACCTCAAGAACGGTGCTGATAATAGATGAAGGCGGGGAATAGTACTCGTCGTTGTAGGACTAGGTCACAGGCAGTCTTGTCTTGGGTGCCCATAGCCTCGGCAGAATCATGGTAGATCTGTTGCGTTCAGCATTGCACCTTCGGCGTGATGAAGTACCACATATCAGTCAAGTAGTTTCCTTATTGACCTTGGTCATTCCAGGGCATGTGAAGGCAACGTCACCTAGGTATCATGGGCTTCCTATCACCACTGGAGCAGGAGCAGATGATGTCCGTGATGAACAAGGTGATGGTTCCATATCAGGACATGGAGCTGACCTCAGAAGTGTGCGATCGGCTCTTGACAAAAGATACGAGGGTTCTCAGAGCTCTGAAAGTGTGAGTTGGAGAGAGCATGTCATTCTTATTCGACCTCTGCTTCTTGCCCTCGTTTGGCAACGGCGCTCATAGGAGCCGGAAAGGGGTTAATTACTGGCATCCGTAACACTACCATAGTAGTAGGAACTTCATTAGCAAAAATCAAGCCAGCAACACGCTCAATTTGGCAAAGCGTAACAAACTCCAGCCCGTCGCAATGCCAGCCGCTGCAAATTGAGTTTGCCAACAAGAGCGTGTTCGCGCACGTGCCAAAGATAGTTGCAACGCCAGGAGGAGGAGACTTTGTTTTGAGTAGAATAACAGTATGAATGCCCTGGCCCAAGCTGTGAAAGTCGAAAGGCATTGTCTCCGGGTCGTCATGTGGACTGCTCCTGAACCCCGGAAAAAACTCTGAATCATTCTCTCTCTCTCTCTCTCTCTCTCTCTCTCTCTCTCTCTCTCTCTTTCTCTCTTTCTCACGGGCACATAAGCAGCACGTCCCAGAATGCTAGACCCAAATCGAATTTCAACAACCCCCAGATGTCAAAATCTCCCAAGTGTCCGCCTGAGGTCATGAGTCGGATGCAGGCAATGGAGGAGACGCATGGCGCCAGATGCCGGGGATCCCCCAGACCATCGATCCCTAAACACTGTGCCCTCCCTCTGTGGATCGGGCACCTATTCCAATTTTTAAGGCCCCTTTTCTGAGAATCTTGGCTTTTGGAACTTCAAGCTCGAAAATCAGACTCCCGAGCTCTGCCCCCAAAGCTCAAGACGACTAGGGATAGGAGTCGGAATGTTGGTCACACCTTGATAGCTGAGTGCGTGCACTGCATCAAATTTGCATAACACCAGCGCTTGTAAAACTGACGGTTTACACTCTTTGGGGCTTATCAACTCAGCAACTCAGATGCCATGCCCTCTTAGCCCCCATGTAGTTATACTGATGCCGAAACCCTATTGTAGTCGTAGGGGCTCCTAGACTGCTTGTTTCACGGGCTGGTTGCTTGGCTTGCATGTGGGACTTAACATCCCATCCGCTTGGATGTCCACATGATTCTTTTTTGCATGTGCCGGAAGTTTCAGAAATGAGGGAAGGGAACCCTATGGAGAGGCCTCCAAATACCGTAGTACGACCTTTGGCATAAGAAACCTTCGACTGAAAACCCGAACCATCTCCGACGTCACAGGAACCCCACTGGGTCCTTTACGGGGTCCAGAGGGGTTTGTCTCTGGGTATCTTTAAGGGTTCCTTGAACCCCAGAGGGGGGTAGGGGTAGGGGGGGTAGGGGGCCAATAAGAAGAAATATGGTCCCCTACCCCCCTCCCCCTTACCCCCGTCAGGGTCCCTACGATTGAAGGGAAATGAACTCCCGATCTCAGGAACCTTCAGCGCCAGCTTGAGATGACACAGGCCCGGGTCTCACACGCGCAAGGGGACTCAAAGACTCCAATATGCCTTAATTGTTAATTCAGGAACATACCTTAAAATTGTAGTAGGATCCCTGATGTGATTTAAGAATATCCCCCGATTAAGGGACATACCTTAAATTATAGTAGGATCCCTGTATGATTTACGGAATATTCCCGATTTAAGGGGTACTGGAGTAGGATCCTTAATATGAGTTAAGGAATATTATTTCCTGATTTAAGGGATATTGGAGTCGGATCCCGAAGATGATTGAAGGAATATTCCTTAATTACGGGATATTGGAGCCTCTGGGGACAACCTGTTCCGGGTTTTTAAGGCGGAGAGTACAGGTTTCATCGTTGAGGCTAAAGTACAGTAGAAGCCAGAAAGTTGGAAGATCATTATCGTAACCCCTTTAAGGTAAATTATAGGGGATCCTACCATCAATCCATTAATCGGGGATCCTACCATTAATCCGTATTCCAACTTTCCGGAGTTCCCTTTAGGGTTTAGGGTTTATGGTTTTCTGTAGCAGCTAAAGAGTCTGGGTTTTAGTTTTTTGGGGGTTGTTAGGGTGACATGTCGCAACTCGGCTGAGTCAGGGACCATCGCTTGCTGTCTTGTGGTGCACCTGCACACCCTGGCGGTCCATGCTCACATTGTGACATCCCTGCCCTACAAGCTTAGACGCTGCATGCTGCAACTCAGCGCCGAAACCCCCAAAAGCCGCAAATCCCTACAAAGGCTCAAGTCTTAAGGCTTAGTATCCAAAGTTTCTTAAATCACTACCAGGTTACCACCCAGATCCGTACTATTAATCCCCAAGCAACAAACGGGATTCGGTGACCCAGAAGGTGGGACTTGGATGGGGCCCGGTGGGATGGAACCCGGATGCTGGAACCCTAGCAAAAAAGTGACCACCCAAGTGAACCCTAAACCTTAAACCCTGATACGATATTTCGTGAAAAGAGGAAGCCATCTCCCAGCGTATGGACTTCTCGCAGGCCGGGCCGGGTTTTCAGAAGGTCTCCCTTATTTGTCTTGGCGTTCTTCTGGTTTTCTCTTAGGACTTTAACTTTTGGGGTTTCTACATGAACTATAAGAATAAGGAGGCCGAAAGTTTAACTTGTAGGAGGGCTTCAGAAGTCAGCCAAGTTGTAGGCTTGCTTCTTCTAGTTCGGTCGTTTGTTTGCTTGACGTCTGTGGTATCATTTAGGCTCGTTCACATTTACAGATTTTGCAAAGGCTCGTTTTAGATTTGAGTTTAGGTTTGTCGAAGTGTCTTTAGTCTTAGCGAAGTGTGTTTAGTTGCTTGTAGCTGCTTGAAGCTCTAACCAAGGCAATGACCGGACTGAAGGAACAAAGACTTCAAAGGTGGGTTTCGGGCAAAAAAGGTGTAGGAAAGGTGTTCAACTCCTTCCCAATCTGAAGCATCAGAGCGCCTTTTTTGATTCCGCACCATTGTCGCTCAGTTCGACAAAGGGACAAGGGGAATTGGGCAGATATGTTTGTTTCGCAAGTCACGACAATCTGTCAAGCGGTGGGGAGATCTTAGGTTTGGGGCTGACATGGAGTCCACCACTGCTCGGGGAGGTGGGGCTTACAGTGTTTTGTCAGGCGGTGAAGCTTGTACAGGGTTTGGGAGTTGATCCGCTGTTGAGCCCCGCTAGCTTGCAACTGGGCTTGCGGGTTCAGGCTTTAGGGTCCGGCTTCCGGGCGAGCACTAATCAAGCCTGTGGAAAAAAAGGGTCCGGCTTCACAGAAGCCTGAAATCTGAATCGGCCCCGCACTACGCCTGAGTTCCGACTGTTGTGTCGACTCGTGCCAAGGTCTCGCTTCTGCAGACCGTCAACGCTTGCCAAGTGCTGCTTCACAAGCTGGACTCGTCGCAGGCCGGTCACCGGTGGGCACGACAGAGTAAGCGGGGACAGTTTCGCTCAACTGCTGCTTGAAGGATCATGGGACTTAGCAAGTGGGGTTATAACTAAGGCAACTATACGTATAACTACTTATAACCTAACCCCAGTTAAGGTACACGTACTTATAACCTTACTCACTAAGTCCCATGATCCTCCTAGTACTGACGGACAAGGTTTGCAGGGAGGTGGAGTGTGGTCGGCGGCTAAGGGCCGGGCAGCTGGCAAGAGGCCAAACAGCCTGAGAAAAGCGTCCGGGGAAAGGGCACCGCAAAGTATCAACTGGCAAGAAACGGCGCCGGATGTTGCGTTTTTTTCGTGTTTCTGGCTCGACTTAGCTTCCTTGTGCAGGATAATGCAGGGTCCAACAAGATTTCGTGTTTTTGCCGGTTGTCGAACCCAGAAACCGATTTCAGTTTCATGTTATTCAGGTGTCAAGCTCCATTTTGATTTTGGGTGGTCCCGGTTTAGCGCAGGAGACGGTGATGCAGAAGATGGACACGCAAAAGTCCATTGTCGACCGCATGGTGGAGTCCTACTCAGGCGAGCATCAGCCACGCACAGGGTAGGCTGGCAAAGGCAATGCTGTAAGGATTGAACGATCCCGACAGTCTCGTGTGATTCCTAGAGGCTGTATGTAATGTAGGGGCCTTAATAATTAGAAGAGAGTTCTGGAGAAATATTACTACTGTACTATATAACTACTATAACTGGAACAAGGAAGTTGATGGGACGACTCGCTGGAAGCTGAGGACCAGCAGAAACTACAGCAATTACGCTTCCCAGACCAACAGGCTCGCAATATAGGGGCCCAATAATTACATGTACTATTTTGGGGGTGCATTGCTATAGTTACAGTATCATATACTCCAAAACCCTATTCTAATTATTACGGCACCTGTGCTAAACCCGTATAGCAACCCGAATAGACCCTTTGTAAGAGCCCTTTAAAGGAAGCTTACGGCCCTACACAAAGCCCTGCACCCTGGCAGTGTGAACTTCTTCAGGCGGCCCAGCATGTGGGTAGTTGTCAAAGTTATAGTTTTTGTTTGGGTCCTTAATATGATACGGCACCTAATATTTAGGGCGCCCCAGAAAGGAGCCTATACTTTTGAGAACTACCCATGTGAGCCCCCGTCAGTTTAGGAAGGGTGCTGAACAGCACGCACCCAAGAAAGCCTGCAAGTGTTGGGTTTCTTGTTCTGAATTTGATTTTAGTCGCCAGATAATCGGATAGTTTTTCCTGGTGATCCAGCTCCCTTTGAAGCTGGAAACGCCCGCCCCAAGGCCTGTGACATGCTCGTGAAGCCCGCTGATTAAACCTGCATGAACCCATGTGAACCAGGGGTTAGGAGCTTAGGGCTTAGGATTTCTACTGCAGGGCTTGCCAGGCCTCGTTCAGAACATCGACAGCGCCAGCGACAACACGAAGAGATCCCTTCTGGACACGGTTTCTTTGTCGGATTCTCTTTTCGGAGTTGTTTCAAAGGGCTCTTAGAAAAAATCACAAACAAATTTAATAGGGTTCTTCACAGGGTTTGAGTGGCAGTGAGAAAGAAGGTCATTGTCTGATTGGCTTTTAGTAGCTTTGCGGTTTTTTAATAGGACCTACTTACTAATGTCCTTGATCCGCTGAGTATGAGCCACGAGACTACTACTAGTGGTAAACCGTCGGGGTGAGAGTTGTGGTATTGTGATTTGTACAGCACTCGCGCTTTATACTAGCACTACTTTGCTGTCGCGATTCGGGGGCAGATTCTGGTCGAACATCTAAAACCGTTTGACAACGGAGAAGGCGGATACATAATCGTATTTGCACTTGTGCCCTCCTTTCTGACCGTGGCAGTGGGTTTCGCTGTGTCCTACTTTTTGACTCCATGGGATACAAAACCGCGGAAGCTCCGTTGCTGTCGCCTTGAGGTCAACACATCCTCCGCTGTGATGCTTCAGAAGCTCGACACCACGCAGCAGGCGCGACATCCCATTGACAAGCAGAGCAATGGTGGTGGTCGTGGTGGGAGCTTTTCAGTGTCCTTGGGTCCAGGAGCTAGGCAGGACGTGGGTAATGCGTCGGAGAATCTCTAGTAATGGAAAGCAGTTCTACGACTCGATTTTTGCATGCAAAGTAATTCGCACGGGTAACAACAGACTAAAATTCAGACGAAGCTTTGGGACCGGTCATATGCTGCGAACTGTTACTGTGTTACAACACGCCGGAAATTCTTGATGCTACTGGGCCGGCCGAAGGATACATGCAATGGCAGCTTACATGAACATACATTGTGCATCATTTTCTAAGATCCCATTTCCGAGGTGCTAGGGTCTGTTCGTTTCTGTCGAGTACGACATCATGGAAAGCTTGGAACAAAGACCCTGTAACTCCTTGTGAAAGCATGTGCTACAGTGCAACGAAGGATTTCTAAACCGACGATCTGATCGCCAGGATCTGCTGAAGCAGACTCATGAGTCTCATGCCGTGCTCCAAGGAGTGGCACAGTCGCAGTCCTTCGAGCTGCAAGTATTTAGAACTACAATAGAGCCTGCGGTTTGAGGAATTCCAGCAGTCGGGCAAGCATAGGGCATGTGGGCAAGTGCAGGCAATCATGTGGTTGCGCAGTCTTCCCTTTCCGATAATACACCTTTGCCGTTGCTGCTTTAGGATGCTGTAATTGTGGGGCTGTGGGGATCGAATGGTTTTCCTTGCGACCCTAAAGTCTGTAAAATGAGTTTCGTCTGTACTGCAAGGACTTATTCCTTTGAACTTCCCTTTAACCGAGCCCAAACCCCCGCAAGCACCATGAACTTTGTAACCCCTCTTTTCACCAGGATTAGGCTGCAGGCCCAAATGCTGCAAACTTCTAGAGTATGATTTCCGAAAGACTACAGGAACCTGATATAACTCTCGCAGGACCGTCCGCAGCCCGTTAACCTTCAAGGACTCGTAAAGAACCCTACAGGACGCAATAAAGAAGGCTGAAGAATTACCACCATGAACCTTAGTGTTCCTTACTATAGAATTATCTACCCCAAAACCCTATTCTAATTATTATGGACGCCCTGCAGTAAATCCCGAAAGCCTCAAACTCCGTTTTCTTCCCGAGAAGCCAAGGACCAGCCTCGCAAAGAAAGTGGACTCGGGCAACGAGCTGCTTGGAGTTGAAGGTTTTGCCTGGTACTTAAAGGATCGTGGGACTTAGTAACTAGGGTTATAATTAGGGTAACTATACTTATAACTACTTATAACCCCAATTAAGGTACTTATAACCTTACTTACTAAGTCCCATGATCCTCCAAGTAGTAGGGTGGCCAACCTTCAACCCTTTTGGGGTACTATATCCCTATACAATCCCAGAAAACTCACAAAGGTTAACCTTTAGTTCCCCAGGATACTGGACAAGGAGGTTTTATCAACACAGGGGCCTAAATCATTAATAACGTTGTGGGGATAAATATTTCAGCATTAGGAATCAGGGGAGCTCTTAATCATTAGAATAGGGTTTCTGGAACCGGTTTCTTTAACAAGTTCCTGTGACGGGGCTTTCATGAAAAGGTTAACCTTAGTAGCTGAAACTGTTTACTTTATACCTTTCTGGTCATGTTTCTTCTGTAGAACTGAAAGTTCATTTTTTGGGGGCTTACAAACTAAGCAATATGAGGGCCTTATTAAGCAGAATAGGGTTCCTTGCAAGGGTTTCTTTAGAGCAACATGGTTCCTTCACTGGTTTCAAAACGGGATAGTATTGGGGCCTCAATCATCAGAGCAGGGTGCCTTCGAAGGGTTGCGAAGATAGTATTTAATACAGGTGCCTGCCTAGCTGGAGCAGGGTTGCACTTCAAAGGGCTACGCGCACACACTTTGTAACCCTAAACCATAAACCTCAAACGGTGAAAATGGCCTCGCACCAAAGACCTTGCCTGGCATGTCCGAGTCGTGAGAGCGTAAACGGTGAAAATGGGGAGCCTTATAGCTTGGGCCGGTTTCGAGCTACTTTGTATTGCGTTTTCTTTGAGATTCCAAGGGACCATGGTAACAATTGTTGTCCCCCTATATAATATATTAGGGTTAAGGGTTGCAGGTTGCGCTGCGTTCCTATCAACGTTACTATAGGAGTGCCATAAGGCCATAAGGGCTTCAGGCTTTGGGCGTTTCAGGGCTTGAGGCTTTTTGGGCTTTGAAGCTTTAGGCTTGAGGGCTCCCTTTGGGGCTCCTTTCGCCTTACATCTCGTGCTGGTTTTCACCGAAGTCTAAGCCGTCGCCCCTAAACGGCGCTGACCCCAAAGCCTTAAGCCCCCGCATCTGCCCTGCATTTGAGGTTTACAACGCGCCGTCTGGTGGAGATGGAGACCTGCCTGAGCAAGAAGGCGGGTTCTGGTGTCGTCGAACATCGCACGAGTTGGGGTCTGCTATTGTTTTTTGAAATTGTTAGAACATTCTCAATTTCTGGACGTTGTTCGTTTGTAGGTTGCGGTGCTAAGAGGGTGCACTCGCTATGGGAATGACACCCAACCCAAACATTGTGAGGCCTATATAGAGGAAATGCCGGATTTGTAGGAGGATAGGCCAGGGCAGCGTCCGTGGCTGAGTGATGTGAAGCCTGCAGAAAGAAGTTAAGACACTGAGTGATTCATGACTGGCATGCTGACTTACAGATGCTGTGCCGGAAAAAAAGCAGTGGCAAGCCTGTTTCTTCCACAAGCTTGAGCCAAGCTAGGTGCAAGCAATTGTTTTGCAGGTTACCGAGACTGGCGACACGATGTCTCGCTCGCAGACTGCTTGCGACCTGTGCGAATTTGAGGTTTATGGTTTAGGCTTCGCAAGTTTTGCGAGGGTCTTTTGAAAGTTTCAATGTGGAAGGTCGTTACAGTGTTTGGACTTCGAGTTTTAACCAGGGTTTATGGATTTGGGTTTTGGGGGGCTTTAAGGATCAGGCGCAGGGTGTAGGTGAGTGTAGATTTCAGAACCGGACATCTAACGACTAGGAACCCTGGTAACTTTCCCATGTTTGGGCTTTTCCCACACCCTGTCGTGCGAGAGACCTCGTCTGGCAGAGTCCGAGTTGCGAGAGCGTAACGATAAGGACCTTGCACGAAAGTATTGCGCATGGTACCGAACTTGCCGGTTACAACTTGGGTCAGTGGGATTTGTGCCAAGAACTCCGCCGGCAGGGGTCCTTTGGGGCGCAATCTCAAGTCGTGGTTAGTAGTAGCAGTGGGTAGTAGTAGTAGTAGTAGCAGTAGTAGCAGCAGTAGTAGTAGTAGCAGCAGCAGCAGTAGTAGTAGGAGGAGTAGTAGTAGCAGTAGTGCTAGTGCTAGTACTAGTACTAGAACAAGAACAAGTACTAGCACTAGTACTAGTAATAGTACTAGACTAGTAGTAGTCGTAGTAGGAGTAGTTGCAGCAGGAGGAGTAGTAGTAGCAGCAGTAGTAGCAGTAATTATTCCTCTTCTTATTATCAGTAGTAGTAACAGCAGCAGTAGTAGGTCCCCCTAACCCTGAATCGCGAACCCCGGCCCGAAGTTTTGCCATGACACAGCCAAAAGACCCAAATACGGTTTAGGAATTCAGGGTTTAGGAGTTCAGGGTTTAGGAGTTCAGGGTTTAGGAGTTCAGGGTTCAGGAATTCAGGGTTTAGAGGGTTTAGGAGTTCAGGGTTTAAAGATAATTGTGCGTACTTAGCCTCCGCATCTCGCCACGAGTGCGATGTGCTTGGGGATTCTGGCCGGGCGAGCACGAATCAAGCCTGTGGAAAAGGGTTGAGGGTTTAGGGTTCCCTAGCTGGCATTCGTGAGAGTCCAGTTGTAAAAAGGGGTTCAGGGAATCCAACCCGAAGCCCTATCTCTGACTCCTATCATCCAATGGCAACTACTAGGGTTGGGAAGTCAAGTTATCACAGCCGCCCCAAAACCGGACGGGTGTCAGCCGTCCCTACAAATCCTTATAAAGCCCTCAAGAAGACCCTAGACAACCGAAAGAGCACCCCTAGATTATAATGACCTGATGATAAGTAGAGCATTGCACTCCAGAAAACCTGAGACAACCGTACAAGCACCGCGATAGAGACGTCATGAGGAAGCCAGCAATCCAAGCAAACCCCAGACAAACTCGTCAGCACCTAAACCCGCAACCCTACACCCTTGAACCCTAAACCCTAAATACCCCCAAGCTCAGGCTCCGAGAAGATCCTCGAGTCCCTGCGCGACGACTTGTCCACCCTTGCCCAGCAGGGCAATGCCACGCGGCCGGCGAAGAAAGGAAGTACGTAGGAGGTTCATTTAGGTTTAGGGGGTGTAGGGTTCGGGATTCTTATTAAAACCAGTACGCATGTGCTCGTTTTTGTTTACGGCTTGGGGCTTGGGCGGTAGTTTCGGGGCTTTAATTTTTGTTTGTTTTTTGGAGGGGTCTTGGGCCTTGGGGAGTGTAGGAGCCGGCATGCCAGCTAGGGGTGATAGATTCACTAGTTTCTAGCGGGTTTGTTTTTTTGTGTTTTTCTTCCGGCTGAGGTGGTTGTTGAAAGGGTAATCAGAGGTTGTCGTCGATCCTAAACTCCCCAAACGCTCGGCCGGTACAACCTCACACTGCCTACGCGTCTACAAACACAACGGGACCAGCGAACCGTCGGACGGAGGCCATGGCCTATCCGATGAAGCACGGCTTAGCCTAAGTTGCCAATACAAGCTTGGGGGGGTTCATTAGTTTAGTTATGGTAGAGTGCGTTTTGGGGGGCATAGGTTCGGTTTGATTGGGCAATGTTGGGGAGTCTGGAGTTGGTACGAAGTCCGCAAGGGTGCAGTCCCTAGACAGCTACGAGGTGTACGATTGTATTCAAAGGGGAACAGCAGGGACCCTTAATGGGGACCCCTACCCTATAATGGACCATATGGGTGGTTTCCAAAATTACGGTCCCTTTTTGGGTCCCTATTATAATACGGCACCTTATATGTATGGCACCCAAAGAGGGACCCTAATGAATGTTGACAACCACCCATATAATGGGTATATAATAGCTATATTAAGGGTATATAC
Organism: Symbiodinium sp. CCMP2592; assembly: GCA_905221615.1. Taxonomy (NCBI): domain Eukaryota; class Dinophyceae; order Suessiales; family Symbiodiniaceae; genus Symbiodinium; species Symbiodinium sp. CCMP2592. The sequence continues at coordinate 1,347,022 of CAJNDT010003668.1, forward strand.
CTACGGGTCCTTAGCAAGGGTCCCTCCTTCTACCCTTTAGCCCTAAACCCTAAACCCTGAGCGCCGAAACCCTAAACCCTAAACCCTAGGATGTATCGTCGTTAGTAGTAGCGGCAGCAGAGCGTCCGGGCTCAAAGACAGAAAGCCCAAAGCGTCCAAGTCTGGGAGTTTCCGAAAGTAGGGGACCCTCATATAGTGCCCTCAATAGTAGGATCCTCATTATTTAGGGTTTGGGGTTTAGGGTCCTTATACTGCGAGTTTCGTGGGCGCTGGCCGGCATCTCAGTCCGTGCTGAAACGGGTGATAAGGACCCCAAAATAAGGTACACCGAATTTTTCGGAAACTCCCAAGTCAGAACGTCGTCCGTCCGAAGTTGCCCAGGCCATGGTCGATGCTACGGAGAAGTCGGCGAGTGCACAGGACACTTTATCATGTCTCTCTCTATTTACGTGTGGCTTTCCGTTTTTCTTGCTTCATGGGCTCATAAGAGGTTACAGTACACGGCCTTTTGTTAAACTGCTGTCTATGCATAAATTACATTACGGATCGGTCCCTTAATTTAGTACACAAGTAGTATATACTTATAGGCATCATTAAATGGAGCCTTTTTGTGTAAGGCCTAAGTCCCAAGCGAACACGCTCCGAATGCATGGCCGTAAGTTTGAGGGGGGTCTTGTCCCGACGGCGGCACCTCCACAACAAATGGTGGAGAAGCCTTAATCACAAATAATGCTGAAACCTGTACCTCGAAACTCTAAATCTCGAGGTTGCTATGAGTGTCATGAACCCTCAAGCCCATCTTTCCCCTAAACTCCTAACCGACGCCTGGATTGTCCGAGTGTGCTCGCCGAAACCTTAAAATCCAAGCCACCCTGCCATGAGGGCTCGTCCGTAGGAGGCAAAAAACCCAAGCCAACCCATTGTTCGATCTTGGAGGTTTGTATGTCGGTTGGTGGCGGGCTCGCATGAGGGCTTCCACAATCCTTGTGAAGGGACAGCTTTGCATTGTGAAACCTCAGGGCAACTTAGGGCCTTAGAGTTTGCATTGTATGAAGACTTCGAGTTCAGGTTTCAGGGTTCGCGTGCATGGAAGCCCGGCGCTCCTTTGGAGGAAGAGCGCATGTCAGATGTCCGCCGCCAGAAGCATGTCCGCACTGTTTTGCAGGGCTTCGGGGAGTGGGTTCGTGCCTTAGTGGAATTGGCTGAGGGTTGAGATTTGCTTGAAATTAGTTTTAGCCAGCTATCACAGAAGCCGTCTGAGCTCCTACTCCGAGGTGATCTTAAAAAGCGTCTCAGGACTGAGAGACTGAGCTCGTGCTATCTTTGGCCCAGAGCCCGGCATCCAACTTTGGGAGCGCCAAGCTTTAAGTTCTGAACGAGGAGGGTGGTTGTCAAAATTATGGTCCTTTTTTGGGTACCCTAAATATTAGGTGCCGTATTACAAAAAGGACCCAAAAAGGGACCCTAATTTTGACAACTACCCAGGAACATGATGATCCTCGACCTGCTGACTCAAGCCCAAGAGACCATGCACACCAGCGCCGAGTGCTTTGGTCTGCGTCAGGTGTGCGTATAGACTTTCTTCTGCCCAGAGAATTGGGAGTTTCCGAAAATTGGGGCGACCTTAATAGCAAGGATCCTACTGAGTCCTACTGTTTAGGGTACTAGATTAGGGTCCCTATTTTCGGAAACTCCCAACTGAAGGTTGGAGATGTTGAGGGTGGGGAAGATGAGGGAGAGTTGAGGCTGCAGGGTGCCCCTGGGGGCCTTGGTCATGTTTGGATGGAAAGTGCAGCAGAAAGGGCGATCGGACTGGGCCCATTGTACTATAACAATAACAGTAACAATGATAATAAGGATGGAGGTTTCGGCGTTTGCGCTGCGCGGAGATGAAAACAATGGATTTCCACGCCAAACGTGGGACTGGAGCAGTTTTTAGATCTTTGCAGTATAAGCCGTTCAGCCAGAGCCATTCAGCCGCCCAGGTCTCTTCAGAGCTTCACCCGCTCCGAGATCATGCGCGATTCCGCGGCGCACCTTGGCCGATGATTTGTGTAAGATAGCGATGGCTGAAAGCACGGCGGGTGGATGCCGCTCAGTTCAGGGACCTCTCAGAGCTTGAGCTTGGTTGATTCGACATTCCATACCCTATCCTGTGTTGCCTTGCAACGGGCCGCGAGGAACATGGAGATGCAGATTCGTGATGTGGTCCTGAAACAGATGAACAAGATGCAGGCTCGGGCTGTCGCCGAACACCTAATTTATTGGTGCAATCTTTTTACAGGGTTTAGGGGTGTTTGCGCTGTCGCTCGGCTTCGGCAGAAGATCCCTGGGTATGTCCTCTCCATGCATATCTGCTTTATGTTGATCATGTGGGTGACAACAAAATGTTGGTGAGTTTTGTTGCCCCCCCCTACCCAGCCCAAGCAGCCCCCCTACGGCGCCTTGCCCAAACCCTACTTCACCGCCAACTTTACCTAGTAGAGTGGGTAACCTTTAACCTTCTGTGTTCTATATACATATGGGTGGTTGTCAAAATTATGGTGCCTTTTTTGGGAACCTAATATTTCTGGTACCCAAAATGGGACCATAACTTTTGAAAACCACCCATATTCCTACCACAATTGAAAAGCTTAACCTTTTCCTTACCTTTGGTTAGTAGGGAATGGAGGAATGGGCTACAATAGTAACTACTATTACTACCATTCTTCCATTCCCTACTAACCAAAGGTAAGTTTCTGGGCTAGGGTACTCGGCCCCCACTTGGAGGGTCGGGGGACTTAGTAAGTAGGTAGTAAGTAGACTTATAAGTACCCTAACAGGGACCCTAATTGGGGTTATGGTACTTATAAGTCCCTGAAATAACCAGTTACTAAGTCGCCCGACCCTCCAAGCAACCTTACCTTTCGGAAGCTTCAGGAGGCCTTCTTGGGCGAGGGCGAAGAAGGAGGCAGCTCCTTCAAGGCCGAATTTTTGGAGGGTCTTTGCCAGTCTTTGGGTCTTTTTGGATTCGAAGTTGAAATTTGAGGCTTTAGGATTTGAAGTTGAAATTTTAGGATTTAGGATTTGAAGTTGAAATTTTAGGCTTTAGGATTTGAAGTTGAAGTTCTGTTCGTTTTCTTAACGTGTTTAGGGCTGTGTAGAACCTGCGAGGACGCCGTCACGAACATGGTCGCAAAGTTGGAGGCCTTTCCGGCTCTTGGTTGCTGCCGTCATGTACCCATGATTCTACTATACTACTACTACTACTACTACTACTACTACTACTACTACTACTACTACTACTACTACTACTACTACTACTACTACTACTACTACTACTACTACTACTACTACTACTACTGGGACTACTACTACGACTCCTATTGATTCTTGACGGGCTGCTGGGCCCAGCGTCCAACCTCACCCGCATCTGCCCTACGCAGGAGAGCGCCATGCGCCTCGAAAGCGCCAACTCCGTGAACGCTGGCACTGGCAAGGAGCTGCAAGGGAATAAGGAACCCAGAGACCCCTTTTGCACTTGCAGTACTACATACCACAGATCCGAAGCCTTGGTACAGTAAAGTAGCCTTGATTACACGACTGTTCAAAGATTTTGGGAACCCTGTGACAAGACCCCTAATCCAGCGGTGATGTTGCAGCCAGACGCACCAAGCCCTGTTCCCGACGCCCAAAAGCTTAAAAGACTTATCTAGCTGCTGTAGGTATATACAATATACGTACATGTACATACTGGTTGTAGATTTATAGCAGCCTAAACCCAGCTTCTACCATCACGCTGGGAGTCAGGATCAGAGCGAGGTGACCGAGAGCATTCGCCAGGAGCCACTGTGGACCAGGATTACTTACTGTATTCCCAGATAGCGGACGGTTTCGCACCCTAACCTTCTACGCCCCTTAGGGGTACTTAGAAATAATTTCTAATTTTTTGGTTATTATAATCCCTAAGAAACAGCTAAATTATAGTTTTTGCTAGGGTTCCAAGTTCAGTATAGGCCCGGTCGTCCCCATCATGTGCGAGGGTGGGGCCTCTCGCGCTTTCGGGTGGTAGGGGTTTGAATTCTGGTGTTGATTGTTGAGTACTTGGAGGATCATGGGACTTAGTAAGTAAGGTTATAAGTACCTTAACTGGGGTTATAAGTAGTTTTTTTAGTATAGTTGCCCTAATTATAACCCTAGTTACTAAGTCCCACGTTCCTTTAAGTAACCCTAGGGATCTCAGGACTCATATATTAAGGCTTTTGGGCCCAAAGACCATACTATATCAGGCTCTTGGGCTATTTTGATCCCCGGGGTAAGAAGGCCTCAGGAATTCGTGGATTCGTGAAGGTCAGTGATGATCTTCCCTTATCGCCCGTGTATACTAGTGAATATACTGGTTTACATACCCCGGCCGTGAAACTGCGCGGAGACTGGAAACTACGTGGAGACTGGAGGTTTGGAACTGGTCTTTGAGCGGCCACAGCCAGAAAATTACATTCTGAACCCTAGACCATAAACCACAAGCCCTAAACTGAGAGTCCTTCGTTCTTTTGTTTCTGCATCCCCCGTTAAACGAGATGGCCTTGCTGTCGAGGCACGCCATCCAAGCCTATGCTGAACAAATATCTGGGCCCATTCTTCCATAGTTGCGAGTAGAGCGTATACGGAGATTTCTAGTAGTTTCTTTTTTCCGACCTCTGTTGGCCTCGAGTAGGGGGCAAACAGCCCCTTGTTGCAGGAATTGGCCGCCCTTGCGATGGCACTGTCGCAACAACAGCGTGAGAGCTCGCAAGAGAGCAGCCCGGTTTGGTCGACGGTTTGGGGTTTGGGGTTTAGGGTAAGCAGGTATGTTAAATTGCTTGCACGAGAAGGGGTTCCAATTTTCCTTGCCTCGGTTTCGGGTCTAGGGCGCAAGGTTTAGGGTTCAGAAAGGGTTTGAGGAAAGTTTGGGGTTTCGGTCCTACTGCAGGCTTGTGGAGTTCCCCTTCCTAGTGGTTCTAGTGACAGCATACGCTGCCCCAACTCCCGATTTCAATTATCATGGCCACCTGAGGTTTGCGACTTTCCCCTGCTGTGTGTACTAGACTCTAAAACCACTTGCAAGACAACTCACGGGGTCGTATAAGGTTGACTGAGTTTAGGTATCACATGAGGAAAGCATACGGTTCTCTTTGTATCCCTGTTGCGGTAAGGCATCTTTGCCGTGGATCCTTTTCACTGAACCCCAAGTTGTAAAGTGCAAACACTCCTCTTGCGATGCCAAAAGCTGCAACCCTCAGGTCTGGCACAAGTGAGCGAAGCACTCCGCGTGCAGCTGCTGCCTCTACAGGACAGCCTGCGCTGCTAGGATCGGCGGCCGGGCTTTTCTCACATACACTAGGTGCCGAAGTAATTACCAATACTCTTTGGGGGGCTCCTGATTTAGTTATAGTCTTATGGGTCCCCAAAACCGTATTCTAATAGTTAAGGTCTCTACATTATCTTCGAGGTTGAGGGCCTTCTTTGGGCAGCTATAAAGCAGAAGTCGCTTGTTCGTGCCCGCACCTTCCCCTTTTGAGGGGAGGATCTGGAGGAAACCTAAACCGAACGAACATTCTGATTTACTCATGAACGGCAAGGATTTGCGAAAAGGCCGCAGGTAAGACATGAGTAATTACCACAGCAGCCAACAGGAGCCAATGTGCATCATTTTCCTTGTCAACCTCTGCAGTATACCCTATTCCAATTATTACGGCCCTATATGACGTTGGAGGCGCCGTGTCCTTGCCCACGGACCAAAATTCCGTGATTTCGTGTTCGGCAGCTTCTGTAAGTCATTGTAATAAGATTACTAGGTGAGATCTGCCGTGACTCCAAATTTCAGATAAGACCTCCAAAGTGGCATCCCGAGTCTTCTTCCTTCACAAGAGCCCTACCTTTCAAGACCCATGCAAAATCCCTGGTACCCTAGGAGAGGGTCCTAAGCTGTACCACCCTCAATCCAGTTGCTCACGGTTGAAGGATACCCAATCGCAAGTCTCTGGCGCCTTGGACGCGAAAGTCGCCGAGATTCAGAACACCATGCCCCTTGGTCCTTTCCTGGCTCGCCTTGTTGCGGCTCTTTGAGACAATACATACGTACATACACACGGACATACATGACATACAGCCACAGATTCAGAGCCAATACAAGCCATGTTCTGCTACATCTTGCATAAGCCGGCATAGGCATTTCGTCACAAGAGTTTGGTACAGCAAAGGTGTTTTAGGAGTGGTCCTTATATGAGACATTGCGAATGAACCGCCTTTCAAACGCTTGGTCTTGGGCTTTTACTGCGGGGATCCTCAGTGGGGTTTCTCTCTTCGGGGAGCGTTAGTGCCGAAACCCTATGCACAGGCGGTGGCTTCGGAGTTTCATGCGGCATCGCATAGCAGCGAGATGTCCAGCACTGCAAGACAATGTTCGGCAATCCAGCACAACAGTTTCTGGCCAGAGCAATAGCTTTGCTACAGGTGGTGCATACCATCACCCAGACCCTAAACCCCTAAACCCTAAACCTAGTGTCGAACTTGTAAACCGCCTTAGGACTGAGAACCTGATCCGAGTGGAGATGGGTGCCTCGGCCCAGTGAAGCTCTCCGCGGCGGTGATCATCTACCTTTCACTAAGTGCAGGGGGACGTATTTCGGGTTCATGACTTCAGAGTTTGCTTGTTTTGCTCGGAGCAAGTTCGATAGTGAGTCAGAGCGAGTGAGTGAGAGTAAGTGATGGCCAGTGAGAGTAAGGTAAGGTGTGTGTGTGTGCACGGAGCCAACAAAGAAACTGGCATTTCTTGTTGCTTTGTCTGTGTGCTTGGCCTTGTTGGTAGTTGAAAGTGAGTAGGAGCAACAAATATGAACACGAGTGGGCCGTGGGTTCTGCTCCGCGTGCGGCGCCTCACTTCCGGCTGAAGAGTTGGATGCCTTCCAGCGAGGCTAGCATGCGAAGCAAACAGATGCAAACAGCAACGCGTCAAGGGCATGTGTGGTTTGGGCGGCGCGTGGCCCCAAAGCTTAAAAGCCTTACAGCGGCCGGTTCGAGGTATCGACAAGGTGCTGCAGACAGTGGAGGCTTCAGGTGGCAAGCCGACCCTTTGCTGCAGGGAGTGCAGACACAAACGGGTTGTTGTCAAAATTAGGGTCCCTTTTTGGGTCCTATACGGCACTTTATATTTAGGGTACCCAAAAAGGGACCATAATTTTGACAACCACCCATGTAGAAGAGCTTACGGTGAGTTTCGTTGTTTTCAGGGTTCGGGTTGTCTTGGTTGATGATCGTTTGGTCTGGAAAAGTTTGGGGTTTACGGTCTTTCAGGTTTACTGGGGTTCGGTGCACGCATGGCGCTTAAAGTCCCAAACCCCACACCTTCCAACCGTGTCGCGAAATCACAACCGAGAGAGAAGGTCGAAAGCTAGTCTCTCAAGAGTACCCTCCTTAATCTGATTCTATACAGCAATATCTAACCATTGATATTACGGGAGCTAAGGAGCCAGGGATGATGATAACCTCTATTAGATAAAGAGCTAAAGAGCCAAGGGAACCCCCAAAAACACTGTTAGATAACCTCACATCTTCAAGTGGCCAGTTGAAGGCTCAACAAAGCACTACTTACATAGCCGGGGATACTGATAGCTCATACTATTTCTGGCTAGAGCCACCGCAACGTTCAAGCCGTGCTGCTACGCCCTCTTAAGGTCCTCCTCAAAACCCTGGCCCTAAACCCTAAACCCTAAACTAGGAGGAAAAAAGCCGTAAACCCTACGCCTTCCTGGGTTTCGGGCCTAGGGGTTTAGGGTGGCGTCGGAGGGTCATATATTCTGGCAGCCAGCAAGCCCAGTGTCAAAAAAGGGGTTTAGGGTGACTCCTACATTACAAAATGGAATATGGTTCGATTAATAATACTAAGAATATCAATAATAATAATAATGGTAACAATGAATTAAGGTCCTCCGGTGCCGAGAAGAAGGGCTCGCGAGCGGCCGACCGCGGCTGAAGACAGCGAGGTATGGGTCTGCTTAGAGGATCATGGGGCTTAGTAAGTGGGGTTATACATACGGTAACTATACTTATAAGTACTTATAACCCCAAATTCAGGCACTTAGAATCTTACTTACTAAGTCCCATGATCCTCCAAGTGGGGATTTCTTTCATCTAGAGGAGATCGGGAGACGGGAATTTAGGTTTTTTTGGGGTTTTAGGGGTTTAGTGTTTTAGCGGTTTAGGGGTTTAGGGGTTTAGCGGTATGGTGTACAAGGGGTTTTGGGGTTTAGGGTTGAAACTAAGAGTCAGAGCGTGGGCAGACCTCGCTGGCTCATGCAAAAAGGGTTGACACTAAGAGCCCAGCTGCAAAACGGGCTTCAGGGTTTAGGTGTTTGGGGTTCAGGCCTGGATTTTTTAAATGGTTCTGCACGGTTTACTGGAAGCTACCAGGGCATTCTTATTTATAAGAATTAGAGCAGGATTTTGGTTGTATTGTGGGGACACCAAAGGGATACTGTTGCGAATGTTGCAAACAAAGGGGGTTTAGGGTTAATGGTTGTTAATACACGGTTGCATCCCTTGTCAAACGAGAAGGCCCTGCTGTTGAGGTGTGTTCGCTGGCACATCATCCAAGCCCATGCTGAAAGGATTAACACACGCTCGTAGATTCATTGTTTCTTGCCTATCCTGCTTCTGTGTTGTGGTTTCTTTGCCTGCGGGATAAGCATGAACGACTTGTTTGTTGCACGGTTTTCCTGTTCTTGCAATCTTATCCAAAGATTCCATCAAGCTGGCAAGTATTCCTTCCGAAGACTGCCCCCTAAACCTCAGGCTGCATAGCGAGATCTCAAGAAGGCTACAAGTAGGAGAACTCTCGCACTGATTCTGCGTTCTTGTTAAAGGAGTCACTTTAAGCTACCATTTTTGTGATCTATAGTAAAATATGGTTTCTTTATTATGGTAACTTAAATGGGTGGTTGTCAATATTACGGTCCGTATTGGAGTCCTTATTACAATACGGCACCTAGTATTTAAGGTGCCCCCAAAAGGGACCATAATTCTGACAACCACCCAAATTAAACTCCTTCACAAGAACCTCGACCCTAAACCCTTATAGAACCCTTGAAGGAACCCCAAATTATGGTAAGTTATAATGAGAACCCAGGATTGCAAAGCTAAGCCCGAGAAACAAAGGCGATGCCAACCCAGAGAGCCCAATACCCCTTAATTAAGGAATATGGCTTAAATTATAAGGGGCCTGATATTATGATTTACGCTACATTCCTTAAGTAAGGGGTCTTGGGCTCTCTGGGAAGAGGCGGATGCTTGGGCCGTTGAGGCCTGCAGACGTCGAATGCTAGCCTTGTTTTTAACAGAGGACGATACCGCCATCTACATTTCTCAGGATATGGGAGTTTCCGCAAATTAGGGGTACCTTATTTTGGGGTCATTTTGGGGGTCCCCTATTTTCGGAAAGCCCAATATAGTGTCCTTCAGATGTGGTTGTTCTGTTTTGCGTTGCGTTTCGGTATGCGTCCAACCTCACGGGGCCTGCTTCGACTCGCGCGAATTGTTTTGCCAAAGGCAAAGAGAACATGTTGGTTCTTACGGCTCGTGCTGCAGCGAAGGAGCTGCGCCTTTCGAGACGTTTTTGTAGGTTGCTACAAGTTCCCTCGGCAGGAAAGAACTTCGGTATATGCATGCTCCCTTGAGCCGTCCGTATACTTTTCCTGCCTACCACGTTTGCACAGACCGTTTGTCCTGGGAGGCTGGCGCGCATGTCACGTTCAGTGTATGTGGTTCTCAACATTGCTTGATTTCTGAATTGCACCTGCTACCTCCCTAGCGACGGTTGTGTCACGCTCTTCGCACTTACGCTGCCTAAAGGCAATCAGTGCTACTTCCCATCGCAGGTGTACGGCATTAGTTATCGGTTCGCAGTTTAGGCTGTATATGCTTGAAAGTGTCAGCAACGGTAGTGCTTAAAACCCGCTAGCGCCAAGAGGCAGTGATATAAGGGCGTAAACACTTACCCATACTATTTTGATGGTTCATTGAATTTTAGTGTACTTATAGTAAGAAGGAGCCCAAAGCCTTGTTCTAATTATTATGCTATTTCGAGGTAGCTGGTCGAGGAGCTAGGCAGCCAGTGCCAGGAGGGTAGTCTGCTCGCCTGCCTGATGAGGGATAGTAGCCTGTGGGAGTGTGAGAAGCACAGCGTTCGCCTCTACAAGGCGTGCCACTTTGTATCAAGGACGAAAGGAGGGAATCTCCTGAAATCCTCCGAAACCGTTTGCCGCAGCTGGCGCAAAACCCATTTTGAACGTCTGCAAATGCACGAGGACTCCGCGTTTTGACGTCAAGCATGCATGGGATCAGCAAGCATGCTGTCTCAAGCAGCGCCGGCTTTCGTGACAAGATGCGGTGTCCGTGATGGCGCCGGTTGCTGAGAGCTGAATTCCCGTTCTTTTTGGCGGGGGGCTCGCCCCGAAAGGTTGGTTCCCTTGCAGATGTTGCCCATGCTGAGCAGAGAAGAATTTGAATTCGCTATTCTCCCAGGTGCCCGGACTTGAGTCGGCTGTGCCGGCATCAGATGTGCAAGTCGGGCGTCCTGGGTCGGATCTTTCCAGCCTCTTCCAAAAGAAAGCATCCTTGTACATTCTACTTCCTGCTCGACCTGAGGGTGTCTAAGCATGCCGACCCCGAGGATCGCAGATCCATTGTTACGGTTATGTAGCTCCCATCGAGTTTATTTTTTAAATCGCCAGCTTTGGTGGCCATGTCATTAATATTGCTTTTGCGTGTATTGCAGGCAATATAAGCATAGGTACAGTAGAGATTCGGGTACAGCTGGTTAGCATTATCGGTTGTACAAAGATGCACCTAGGGGCAGACACATGCATTTACCGCCCAACAAGGCCGACAGGCAGAGACAGGCAGAGACAGGCGGACAGGCAGACAGGCAGACAGGTCAGGTCGAGTTTCACAAACAAACAGACTCGGACAACGGCGTAGTGCTGCAGGCAAGCGAGACAGCTAGACAGGCAGGTAGGCAGCAGGCACTCAGGCAGCCAGACGGCCGAAGAACCTTACAAAATGCTTGGCTCCTTTGGTATAGAGAATCCTCAACCTGCGACTTCCTCGGGGCGCATGCAGAGACCCTGAAATCGGCGACTTGCACGGCAAGGAGCCACCAGAGGAGCCTGCGTATGGAGTCCTCCCAAAGACGTGCTCGCGGCTTCAGGGTTCATGTTGTTTTGAGGTTCGGTTTAGGGCAGAGTTTGGGTTCAAACAGGCGGGGGTCTATAAGAGTCTAGTGCTGGGGACTGCGGTGTTTGGCATGCTTTCCATGCGTCTGCAAAAGCTTGGAACCGCGTGGGTTTTGAGCAGAAGGGTGTCCTTCTAGTAGAGTAGCTAACCTTTAACCGTTTTGGGGGTAGTATAGTCGCTATATTATTCTTATATAACCAAAAGGTTAACCTTTAGTTCCCCATGATACCCGACAAGTAGGGTTTGGGTTTCCGGTCGAGCTTTGCTGGAGTTTCGGGGTTGTGCTTTCGCCTGGTGCCTAGAGCCTGGGTTTTAGGAGGCTGAGGGACCGTCGGGGGATGAATTCAAGCGTTTATGACTTCTAGTGTTGACAATGATAATACTAGTGATGGTAGTAGTAGTCGTAGTCGTGGTAGTCGTGGTAGTCGTAGTCGTCGTAGTCGTAGTAGTCGTAGTAGCAGTAGCAGTCGCAGTAGCAGTAGCAGTAGCAGGAGCAGGAGCAGGAGCAGGAGTAGGAGTAGTAGTAGTAGTAGTAGTAGTAGTAGTAGTAGTAGTAGTAGTAGTAGTAGTAGTAGTAGTAGTAGTAGTATCCGTTATGGCCCTGGTGGTGGTCATAGCGACAGAATTGTAGGGTTGTTGTCATCATAATTTTTTCTTGTATCAACGCCTATTTAAGAGAATCTGTTGAGCACTGCGTCATGAGATTCGCTGGGCCTTCAGAGAATCGGCAAGCTTTGCCTGGAGATCCTTGATGTCCTTCTGGGTCGCCGTGATCTCTTTCCTTTTCTCCTCCATGTCCTCCCCAGCCGCCTTCAGATCTATGCTTTCTACGGCGAGAGCTTCTGGCGCGCGAGAGGCGTCGGGCCGGCTGGGCCGGGAGGGGTGAGGGTAATATAGGGGCCTCAACAATTACCTCTACTATTGTGGGGGTTCCTCAAATTAGAGTACAATGGGTCCCAAAACCCTCCTATATTAAAAGTTCTAGGGTTTGAGATTTCAAAAAAAAGCCTTAGCCTGAAGACGACTCTAAAGCTTAAGCCCGCCAGGATTGCAGGGAGAGGATTTTCTCAAATTCCCCACTGCCAATTTAAATTTGAGCTCCCAACTAGACAGCTAGACAAGAAATAGGGTTTAGAATTTAGAAGTTAGGGTCTAGAGTATAGGGTCTAGTTATACATGAGAGGGTCCAGCCAACCCCACTGCTTCAGTCAGAAGCGCCTGAGCACCCTATTAACGTCAGACCCTTGTGCACAAAGACCAAGCTCCATTTTGACGTACTTCGGGATGCTTTGCCTCACCATCTGCAGCCCCGCAAGCATCCACAACTCAGGAGCTTGGTTTAAGGATCTGACCCTAAACCCTAAACCCAAGGTGCCAGTCCAGTGCGAGTGTGCGAGTCGATACCCGATGTATAGGGTTCAGGCGATCTAGAGTGAAGCGCACAAGGTTTATCGGTTCTGGTGTCCGGACCTGAAACTGTTTCAACCCTGAGTCTCCCGCTTCCGAGGAAAGAATATACAACAGAAACGCGCGTGGGCACGGGGTGTGCGTGCAAATATTTCTGTGCGTATGTATGCACAGCTAAGCGTGTCCGGGGCTCACCACCCGAACCTACCAACTGCCTGGTATCATTGTGATTCCGAAGAGGCAACTTTACGGACCAAAATGACCTTCAAACATACGGACCAGATGCCCTTATACTTCGAATCCCCATGTTATATACATATATATATGTATATTAATTATATGGTGATAGACCTCAAACCCTTTTGATCGTGCCTTTCGGTCTTGAGGATGCCCGCGGGCCTCGGGTCGTACAATCCCAGCCTGTCATGCTACATGGGAGTTTCCGAAAATAGGGGAGTACCCTAAATAGTAGGATCCTTATTTTAAGGGCCCAAAACTAAGGTACCCCTAATTCTCGGAAACTCCCACATGAACAGCTCTCAGTTGTTACCCATGGAGCCCACGTGCCAGTAGCCCTGAACCTTCAAGTTTTGATTTCAAGTCAAGGGGGATGATGGTGTTTGTGTGGGATTTAGAGCTTGTCTTCGGTGCGGATGCGCCGTGTGCAGGTCTTCAGGCAGCGCGATGACAAGTTTCAACAGATGTGGGCGACCCAGAGGTCGAAATTTGCGGCAATTGGCGGATTGTAAACCCTAAACCCTAAACCCTAAACCCTAAACCCTAAACCCTAAACCCTAAACCCTAAACCGTGCCGACTCCTCAACCACCTCTCCACACCCTCCAAGCCTCTAGGCCAAACCCGTGAATCCAAGAATCCCCAAACCCTCCATCCTGAAAAACACGCCTCTGTCAATCCCTATAAACACAAGTAGCTGCAAACCCTGAAAAGCCCCAAGCCCCAAGGAATAATCACGCGGAACATTCATATTCGTGATATGTGTAGCAGAGAGGAGAAGACACAGCTAGAGGGCTCGACATGGACAAGCAGGGAAGATGAGAGTTATTTCTCAGTCATATGTTGTCAAGGCATTGCCACTCTTACAACTAGTGCGCGTCTGTGTGAGCATCATGGGCACCGCCGAACAGCAGTTCGAAAACGAGTGCAGAATCATTTTTCTCGCCAGACACCCACATAAGGCTCAGGCAGGAGGATCTTGTGGTCGGTAGCGATTGGTGCTAAGAGGACTTTGTCTTGGCCAAAGCGTATGCATCCGCTGCCACCGGCTTGCATCAACAGCTGCATCTTTACTTATACATCTCTTTAGCTTACATAAGACGCCCTAGACCTCCGAGTTTTGCTCACCACGGCAGATCTCCGGCCAGAAATCCCTCTCTCTCTCTCTCTCTCTCTCTCTCTCTCTCTCTCTCTCTCTCTCTCTCTCTCTCTCTCTCTCTCTCGCTCTCTCTCTCTATATATATATATATATACACACTCGCATACACACAACGCACACAGGTATCTGTATATACTTTGAAAGTTCATATACGCACACATATACATATGCATATTATATATATATATATATATATGTATGTATGTATACATTTGATATTGTATGCCTGTAAGGTCTCTACCAGTCTTGGTAGCCTTAGCAGCACGTAGTTCTTGATTGATGCATGGTCACGGTTTCGGTAGAGCAGACATGGGGAGTTTTGGGATGCTCAAAGTTTGGAGCCTGCGATCTTGGTGAGAAAACCTGAGAACGTGTTGCGACGACCTTTGTCAGTTGTAGTGAAGCCACACGTTTTCAACAGCGCGCTATGTGTAAACCGCATAAAACTTCCTAGAAACTTGCACACTGCTGGGTAAACCGATATCTGGAAAGCCATGGCTTCGGCAGAGCCGGATGACCTTCCGGCAGAGCAGCTGGAGGACCTTGGGCGACCGGGTTTCTTTGAGCCGAGCGAAGTGCGATGCAAGCCCAAGGCTCTTAAACCACAGGCCCCAGAGCAGTTCGCAGGATTTGATAGTCTGACAGTCGTCGTAAACGAAGCGACAAACCAGGTCATTGCAGGATGCACAAGTGTTACTCCAGGACCCCAAACCCTAACTAGGTCGCAGCGCAGGTGTGGGCGGACAGAATGCCATAACGCCCTAACCCCTAAACCCAAACCCAGACCTCGTCTGGCAAGTCCGAGTTGCGAAAGCGTAAACCCAAGCCCCAAGCCCGCTCCACAAACCCAAGCTCCAAGCCCTGGTAGCTTCAAACCCCTACAGTAGAAGCCAGAAAGTTGGAATATCATTATCGTAACCCCTTTATCGTAAATTACAGGGGATCCTACCATAGGGAACCCCCCAAACCACGAAAGTTACCCTGCAATGCGGCTTTGGTCCTTGCTAGGTAGGAGGGCAAAAGAACCCCGAAAACCCAAAGCCCTAAACCCGAAAACTCCCAAAAGCCAGTCCTGGAAGAGTAGCCATAAGTCCTTAACCCTAAACCCTGAACCTGCAGGCGGAAAAGAGCCCATAAACAAACAAAAACTGAACCCCTAAGCCCCTAGGACCCAGAGTAGGCCCTTATTCCCTTTTTTAGGGGTTCATGTTCCCTTATAAGCCCCTTCAAACCAAAAAGGGCACCCTTTTTATGCCTAGGTTACTCTTGGGTCTAAGCCCTAAAGACCCCTAAGCCCTAACGACCCCAAGCCCTGGAAGAGGACATGCTTTCCGAGCTGCTGGGCAAGTACCAGGATGCGGGATTCCAGGGCGCCTTGAAGCAGGCGACTGATCTAC
Source organism: Symbiodinium sp. CCMP2592 (assembly GCA_905221615.1). Lineage (NCBI taxonomy): Eukaryota > Dinophyceae > Suessiales > Symbiodiniaceae > Symbiodinium > Symbiodinium sp. CCMP2592. The sequence continues at coordinate 1,362,470 of CAJNDT010003668.1, forward strand.
AGTACCTGAAGGCTCCAAAGTAGTTCCTTTTTGGGGTTCATATATACAATTATAGAAGGTAATCCCAAAAAGGAACTACTATGGAGCCTCTGGGTAAGCCCCATAAAGTTGGAAACCGGATTAAGGTCAAATAGTGCTGGGATTCCCTATATACTACTCTTAAGGATTGAGACTATTGGGTTTCCAGCTTTTCGGCTTCTACTGTAAGGACGCCGACCCTGAGTCATACAAGAATACTATGTAAGATAAGTTAAGTGGAATTAACTAAGCGAAGAGACAAGTATATATGTGTTTATATATATATATATGTGTGTGTAGATATGTAGACTGAGGCTTCTGGGCTTCTGAAATTTGGAGAGCAGGTTTTCTGGGCTTCTGAAATTTGGAGAGCAGGTTTGCACGGCGGTTCATGTGCTTACGCCGATCGCTGGAGAATCGCTCCTGCGGCGGCTGACTGAGGTTTGGCTCCTCCTGTCTTCATTTGGGAGTTTCCGAAAATTAAGGGTACCTTATTTTGGGGGTCCTTATAATAAGGGTCCTACTATTGAGGGTACTAGATTAGGGTCCCCTGTTTTCGGAAACTCCCATTTCTACTTCAGCAGTCCGCATCATTGTTGCTGAGATCAGCTTTATCACAGCTGGGCAAGCGCAAGTTCAAGAATCCACCGTCTTGAGACAATCTCAACCCCACATAACTCCCACCACTCCTCAACAAATCCAAACTCACCTTACATGAGTCCCATCACCTAAAGTTTACAGTTTACACACTGTGTACATCTCGAAGGCGTACGCGGACTGCGTGCGCAAGCGCCTGGGTCTGCAGGCCTTGCCATTGTTTGGGTCCATCTGGAGTAGTTGGAGGATCAGGGGATTTAGTAAGTATGGTTATAAGTACAATAATTGGGGTTACAACCGTATCTATAGCCCCACTTGCTAAGTCCATGATCCTGCAAGTAGTCGGCACTCCTGCGAAGAGCTCAGGGTCTTGACCTAGAGATCGTTTCCGACTATGCGAAGGCAGAACACCAGATCATCTTGCTTGCCACCGGCAATACAGCACCAGCACCATCCTGATCGCGTCGTCATCAACAGTATCACAATCACCACTACCACTACCGCCATCACCACCACCACCCCTCAACACCATCAGTCATCACAGCGGCCAGCATCTTCAACACGTTCCACACCGTCGCAATCGTTCTCTCCGCCCATCATCCTAAACCCACACCCAGTTGCCTTGCAACATCGTCATTCTCTCCTGAAGTCCATTCATGGCCGGAAAAGCTTCAAGCCTCCGCAATGAAGCATCGCGTTCAGGCGGCCCTGGGACCCTTGGTACTGGAGGTGCAGAAGCCGGTGCTGGACACCTCGCACACGGTTTATTTTTGTTTTGAGGTTCTTCTCCTCGTTGCTTCGAACGGTTCGCACTTGCAGTCATGCTGCACCGGCATGTTCCGGGGATTTTTTGGAGAGAAAGGTCCGACTGGGCTTGACTGCATCATCATGTACTGACCAGGCGTGCATGATGCATGACGATGCAGGTGTTTGAAGCGAGTGGTCACGTACTATGCCTCAATAATCCAATAATTACCTATACTATTTTGGGGTGCCTCATTATATTTCTAGTACATTGAGCTCCAAGACCCTACTCTAGTTACAAAGGCATATTAAGGCCCCTGTATTGTCCTTCAAGCTCCAAGCGCCAGAGACCGAGGAGAAATATGGTTTGCCCCCGGACGCCCGTGGTGTGGACTTGATGAAGCACGCGGTCCAACGACGCAACTAGGATGTCAAATGCATAACATGCATGATGACGCATGCATCCGCGCAAACAAATTTACATACACAAGCATTGATGTGTGGCCCGATCTGTACTTCAGTACTTGCAATGTGGTCAAGCACATCACCATTCTATTGGCGCCCGGGACCTAGTGTTTGCTAGCGGTTCACACAGCTCAAGCGGAGTCCGAGGTTCTCCGTCAACCCCGGTTTCTTAGCATATCTTGTGTCTCATCGTGTTTCCCTTTTTCGGACGGTGGGTACCACACCGAAGACATCCGCAGACTTGTTTTCGAGACATTCGCTTGCATGGGTTTCCCTTGTTTTAGACCCTTGGCACTCCCTATACAAGCTAGTGAATTACTTTAAACTATACGCCCGTGCCTTTTCCTAACGGAAGCAACGCGTCTCAACCTGAACCCTTGGAGTTTCCAAGCCCCGGGGCACGTCGCCCAACGAAGGTATCTGCGAGGGATCCGACAAGCTGGAGGATCTCGCAAACGCAGCACGTAAGGCCACGATGGGTGTACAGCACCTTTCAGGGAGTATCGGGGCCTGTGTCCTGAAGTGAGGGTCCTGATTGCCGGATGTTTGGAACAGCCTCAACCAAGATTAAACCCTGAACGTTCGAAACTCGAAACCCTTAAGCCTGAACGGTTCAACGTTGGACAGTTCGGGTCAAACCCGAATAGCGCACAACCCAGCACGGCATACTGAAAGCTTGAAGCTCAAAAACGCAGAAGCGTTTACATTCCCACTTACATGTCTGCGCGGAGTTGCTGTTTATGGGCGTGCTCAGATATCGCGGCTCAGGGCCTAATCGTGCAGTCATAAGTGGATGGTACAGACGGTGCTAGGACCTAGGAGTGGTGAAGATCACAGATAAGAACCAGGCAAGGATGGCGGTCAAGGTGGTGCAACAGCAGCACGGTGCGGTAGCAACAGCCAGCAGTTTGTGCAGCACAGTGACTTCAATGAACAGTCATTCGTAGCAGCAGGACGCAGACAGCATCGGATCGACAGGTAAGTTGCTTGATTTGTGCCTTTGCTGCTGTAGGCCAGCCAATCGCTAGATCATTAGACCTGGTGCCAGTCCTGCCTTGCTGACTACCCCCATCAACCCTTGCTGCCGACAACCAGCTCCACAACAACAGTAGAGAGCTATAATATAGCAGAACATACTTAATATAGTAGAACATACTATAATTCAACATACAGTAACATGATATAACATAACCTAGCAGCTAGCATAATATGACATACTATAGTGTATTTTGTGTTATAGTATACTATGATATAACATAGTACAGGCCTTGGGCATCGAGCCGCTGCCCGAACGCCACTCTACTGCGGAAGCCCAGCTGGCGAGGGGCGCGGACGAGACGGCACTGTGACGAATTAGGGCATGTCTAGGTAGGGCTTTGGGACGTTTTATATTTGCTCTTATTGGGCTTAAGAGGATCTTACCTACTAATGTTTCTCCAACTCTTTAAAAGCACCTCCTAGATGTAGTTTTCGGGATTTAGGGTTGCAAGTTCCGGAGGCGCGGTCGGCACCTCAGTCCGTGCTGAAAAGGGTTCGAATTCGGGCTTGTAGTTTTGGGTGGTTGAAGGATACTGTTTCGGTTGTCAGGGTTGCTGAGGAGACAAGCGAATAGAACTGTGTGCATGGAGCTTCCCCGACTGTTTTGTCCTATATACCCTAAGGCTCCAAAGTAGTTCCTTTCTGGGGTTCATATACAGAATCCTATAAGGTGATCCCAAAAAGGAACTACTATGGAGCCTCTGGGTACATCCTTCTTTCGGTATGCATCTCCTAACACTTTTTATTCAGCTGCTTGGAGCCAACGCAAGCCTGTAGGGAGAGGCCAGCGCAGGGGCTAGCGAAGGGCTTCTACTTGAAGGCAGGCGAACCTGGACTAGGCTTTCCATTAACTTAGATGCACAAGCCAGTTTGCAGTATGTTCCATATGTTCCAGACTGAAAGCTTCCCCACAACAGGTTTGTGCGGTTCTCGATGCGCCTGACCCTTCGACAACTCCAGGCCGCCAAGTTCTCGGGCGATGCTGAGATGCAAAAGCAGCTGCGGGATCAGTGCATGAAGTGGCATGGCTGCAGCATGAGCATTTTATGAATGGCATGGTCGCCACTGGGCAGAAAATTTTCGTTCTACCGGTCAATACTGGAGCCACTGCTCTTCTCGATTGCTTCGGTACTCCTGTCTTTTCAGGATGGTCGAGTCCGCGACGGCAAAAGGCCCGACACATAGACACAGACTCAGACACGCAGCGACGTATACGTACATACACAAGCAGAGAGACGCATATCGTAGGTGTGTTGCAAGTTCGAATGCCGGGGGTGGTGTTTCACAGCTTGGGACGTCCTATGAACAACGGACAGAATGTAGGAACCTGGTTAAGAAACCTTGGACCTTTATTAGGGTTCCTTATATGAAGGATTTGGGGTTGTAGGACCAGGGTTTCTTAATCAGGCTCCTACATGATGTCTAGGAATTCGGCACCCAAACATACAGACCCAAGGTTTCTCTACGAATCCTACTATGTTGGGGTTATAGGCCCAAGGTTTCTTAATCGGGTTCCTACATTGTTATTATTATAGTACCCTTATAGATCCCTTAGAGTAACCGTTATAAGACCCGCTTACAGGAACCCTTAGGCCCAGGGTTTCTTAGTCAGGTTCCTACATTAGGGTTTAACAGGAGCTTAGGAGGCTTCACGAGGGCAGGAGGTATGTTTCCTTGAGCTCGGGTCATGACGATTTAGGGTTTTGGGTTTATCGGTTTTTGTTTGTTCATACTGGCTTGTGGTATGAGCAGTCTATAGGCCCCTTAGGAATTTGTAGCTTTTTTTGTTCATATAGAACCCACGAGAATAATTACACTAATTATGGTTATTATGGTTCTCAGGGTGGTACGGGCAGTGCGGTGACACATGTTTACGCACAACCTATTCCGAGCAAGTCATGACAGAAACAGTGGCTAAAACCTAAAAACGGAAGCAGCAGCAACAAAGTATAGACACGTACCCCTCTACAGAACATCGATTTGATTGTGGAGCGCTTGCTGGTGCTTCGACGTCGCTTGTGGACCCACCGTGCCAAATTCCAAATCCCAAAGGCGAGGTTTAAGGCTTTTGGGGGGCCCTTAAAAGTAGGGACCCTTAATACGGACCCCTAGGCATATACCCATAATATAGCTAGTATATACCCATTATATAGCCCATTATAGGGCAGGGGTCCCCATTAAGGGTCCCTCCTTTTCCCCTTTGATCTAAACCATCTCCTTCTTGTGGCCATGGCCAGGCTCCGTTCCGGCTGCATCTGCGGCTTTCCTGTACCTTTGCAGCATTTGCGACGCGTCTTGTTCCGCCGGTTGAAACACTGTTTTCTATAGGGGTCCAAATAATTACCAATACTATTGTGGGGATTCCTTTCCTTAGTAGTAGAATATACCCCAAAACCACTATTCTAATTATCAAGGCCCCTAAATTACAGCAATTGCTTCGGCCCCCTTGGGCTCTAGGCCCAGCAGACTCGGGTTCCTACTGTGAGTGCTGGCACCCTAACGGTTTCGGGTTTAGGGGCAGTGCGGGTCGTAGACTGGCTAGACTTGAGTCCAGTGGCAAGAAGGAGCTTCTTGTCCACCCGGCAATACTGGCTTCATCCTTGCGAAGGCTAGGTGTTTGTTCGTTTGCTTCCTCGCTTCTGACCCTCACGCACCATGATGAAGCATCGTGGGACATGCTAAGGTTAAACAGGGGGGCAAAAGCCGTAAACCGTTTGGATCGTTCAAGTTGTGAGCGCCGTGGCCTTAACAAAACCTCTTATTGACCCTAAACTCCCTGCCTGCCCTGAGCGAGTGTGCGAGCCGGAACCCCCTGCCCCCACGGAAGCATCAGTCGTCCGTTCCAACAGCCTTGCATCATAGCGAAGGGGCGGCGGAGCTTCAGGAGACTGAGTGTCCCAGAGATCCCAATACTACCTCAGTACACTTTAGTTCAGGAGTTCTTAGTTAATGGCTTTCTGGGAAGTACGCTTACAAGCAAGCTGTAGACTACGAGGGTGATTGTCTGCTGAGAGCATACTAACCATCCTGGAAAACAACAGGGCTGCACAGTCGTGACGCAGACGGCTCAGGCAAGAGCTGTTGACGGACGATGTGGCGTGGCTTCAATCTGCCGGCTTCGGGTGTTTACTAAACCCTAAACCCTAAACCGTTTGCGATAAGAGTCTATTCTGCGGGGCTGAGGGTTTACCCTAGGCCGAAAGCCTTCAGAGTCGAAACGAAGAGTTTTCAACCGCACCCCCAAGTCTTAAACCGAATCCCCCCAAAAGATATGGGGGTTTCCGAATATAGGGGGCCCTAATATAGTACCCTAAATAGTAGGATCCTCACTGTAAGGACCACAAAATATAGTACTCCTGTTTTCGGAAACTCCCATTTTAGACCCGGAGCCTAAACTCTTCTATTTAAATACCGCGCGAGTCCAGGTTCAAAAGACTCCCATCCCAGCCGCTCTGTGCATCTTCAGGACAGGCCCCAGGTTCGAAGCTTGAGAGTTTCAAGAGGGGTTTATGTGAGGCTTACCTTAACCCTGAAGGACCTACCTTTGTACGGGCTTATATAAGGAAACCATAATAAGGAACCCTAAAAAGGTAGGTTATTCAGGGTTAAGGTAGGGCTTTGGTCTGAAGGTCTCCAAGTTTTTTTTACTCGTACGATAAAATCAGCCCTTCGGCGCGAGGATGGCCCAGATGGGAATCCATGTGGATTTGCTGCGCTGTCGGCAACTGCCGAGTGAAGTCCCGCTGCTGGAGCAGGCACTGTAATAATATAGGGGGTGTAAAGTACTAGTATTGCCTTGCAGTTCCGATGCTATTGTACCATAACGTGCCCCAGCCCAGACCCTTATTCTAATTATCAACTTAAACTATTAAGCCGCCTCTTTTGGTTTAGCTTTGCTGCTGAGGGTTGCGGGATGCCAGCAGCCGAAACCGCCAACCCTTACTGACTTAATGCGCCAAGCCATGTCAGAAATAGCTACTCCAGCTTTCACGAGTCGCTTTGACAGGCACCTACGAAGGAGGAGTTCTTCCGACAGTATGTGCTCAGAGGGGCACCTGTTGCGGCTGGGAGGCATTCAGTGATTCCGGCATGGGCACTACATGGCACTACCTACAAAACCCCATGTCTCCAGACTGTGGAAACCGCAGACCCGAAAGCCCAAGAACCCTGCACCAATTATGGAAGACTTGGAGTACCCAGACCCTACTGTGAGGCCTCTGAATAGAGGGACCATTTACGACATTTTACAACCGCGCCCAGGTCCTCCGCGGAGCCTTCCGTGCCGAGCACTTCGCCCCTGCTGCGGCTTTTGCCGACTTCTCCAAACTGCGAGCAAAATGCGGCCATCGCCGGGCTGCCTTTCGTGTATTATGACGCTTTTTGTGGATGGAGTGGGGGAGGTTGGGGGAATTGGGGGCTTTGCTGCTGAGGATCGTTGGGGGCTTGAGGGCTTCAAAATTTAGAGCTTCGTCGTTGAGGGCTGAAGATTTATAAGCACCGGGCACATGACAGCGCCCTGGCTCAAAAGGCTCTTGGCCGAGGGGTAACCCTTGGATGTTGGATCCCTTCTGACGAAAGCCTGGCAAGAAATTCAAGGAAGACTTCTCAGATCAAGGCTTTTTTGGGGTGGCTTTAGCACTTGGAACTGGTGACCTGCATTGGACCACCAAGGTCTTGGTCAAGAGCTTGGGTTTCAAGGACGAAGACGGCCGGGCACAATTCATGACGGACCCGGCCGCGCGACCGCATGAGCTTGAAGCTGATGTGGGAGTTTCCGACAATTGGGGGTACCGTATCTTGGGTGGTCCCCTATTTTCGGAAACCCCCAGATGTGTTTGCCAAGGGTGTTCTGGAGGCAGCTGTCAAAGGTGACATCTATCGTCTACCCGGGCAAGTTTCAGACTCGTGAACCCTTGTTGGAACACTCTCAGCGCCTAGGTGTTTCGAGTTGCACGTCACTCATGATACGATGTGAGACTAGATTCCTGTTGTTGTGGCAGACCTATTCCCTTCAAACGTTCGTGCCAAGGGTCCCGCAAGTTGTTAAAGGTTCCTTGATTGGTGTCCTCTAAAGGTTCTGTTCAAGCTTCCTTAAGCGGTTCCTGTAAGGGTGCTCATAGTAGTTTTTACAGGGTCCAAAACCCTTCAATGGTTCCGAAACTTCAGACATCGATCCTTTCCTTTCAATGCCGGCCGGAACTGGGACCTAAACCCTACGCGCTGCAGAATCCTTGCAGTGTTCCCTATGCCTGTACAGCCTTGAACAAGCCTCTGGAACTCCGAAGGACACCTTGTCAACTCGGAGAAACCCTTATACGACCTTCACAGAAGGCTCTAGAACCCCTCTACAGCCTAGGCGCCTCTCCAACGTACCCAAACAAGCACATAAGCATCAGCTGTTGCGACCTATCCGCCTTGCGGGAATATTATTCTAAGAAAGCGTATGTTTCGATAGTTTCTTGGGCTCCCGGAAAACCTAGATCTAGACCATTCTAGACCCTAACCGTCAGAAAAGCCCTGTAACTCTGATCCCCAACTCTGAACTCCAAACCAACCCTGATAAAATCCTGAACCCTTCAAGGAACCCTATAGTTGGCCCTAAAGGGCCTAAACCCTAAACCCCTTCTAAAGGGGTCGAATTAGCTCGCCTCAATGATGCTTCCGTAGGTCGTACCCACGTGCAGACGGAAAAGAGCCTTCAAAAAAAAACCTTGTAAAGGAAGAAGACGCTCAGGAGCTGAAGCTTCCTTTTGCCGCCTATCTGGAGGCCGTGGAGGCACCTTTAGAGACCAGGGGACGATCCCCAGGAGGGCTTAGGGTTCCGGGTTTAGGGTCTTACCCCCCCCTTGGCTCAGGGAATGGGGAACCCTAAACCCTCAACAGGGAACTCAGACATGCCCGGAGCACAAGAGGCCCTGGAGGCTGAGCCAAGGCGTAAAACAGGGTCTAAGCGTGACGTGCAGTTTTGGGGCTGCCGAGGTTTAGGGTTTAGGGTTTAGGGCGGCACGAGTACAAGCTCATGGTTCACGTGCCTCAAGTCCGTAATAAATACGGGGGTTGACTGAATTTGATTTACTGCATGCCTCTATAGCCACTATATGCACCCAATCGCTTTTCTAAGACTTGAAGCCCCTCTAACAGCCAACTTGGCGGGGCACTGAGAGATCGAAATTTGGGTTTGCTCTAAATCAACGTTCGGAGCAGCCGCAAGAAAAAACGACCGCCCAGATTCACAATCCCAACCGACAAAATCTCAATCATGTTGTTCACGACTCCCCTAGGCGGGATTACCAAAAGGGCCTTGATAATTACCCATTCTAATTTGGAGGTATGGCACGGCAGAGAGAGAGAGAGAGAGAGAGAGAGAGAGCGAGAGAGAGAGAGCGAGAATTTAGGGTTCCTTGCTCTAGTTGAAGCATAACGGGCCCCAAAACCTTGTTCTAAAGACTGAGGCCCCTACACTACAAGCCCCTCAGGCGCCAAGGGCCGTGCGGCTGACGCTCTAAATAATAACTACCTATACTATTTAGGGGGTCCCTTATTATAATTATACAAATATAAAATACCCCCAACCCTGTTCGAATTATTAAAGCCCCTACCTTAGGGAGGCCAGGGCGTGAAGCTGTTGTTGACGCTGCGCAGGCATGCGAGCGAGATGGGGCGGCGATGCCCTACTATCTGGGCAAGGCACGCTCTGGACCCTCAACCTAAACCCTAGATCCCAAGCAAGAAATCCACGACTTGAAAATCCCCAAGCCGCAGAATCCCAAAGCCCGAGCAGGTTGTTGTTTTTTTTTTTGTTTGGGGCTTCAGGCTTTCGAGCTTTTTAATCTTGATACCCTAATGAGGATGTGCGCGCTTGGCGGCTCAGTTTTTCATATGGGCTAGACACCCTACGCCTAAAAACGCGAACCCTCAATGCAGACCTTGACTGGCATCGTCCGAGTGTCAGCGTCACACTATCCTCAGACCCTCATTATATGAAAACAGGGCTTTGCACTATTTTGTACTATAATTCCAGTAAGGAGCCCGACTAAAGATCTGTGTAATTGTAACTATTCCGTCCTCTATACTAATATAGGGGCCTAAATATAAGGTCCAATACTATGTTGGGGGTCTCTTGTTATAGTGGAAAATAGTGTATTTATACAACTTTAGTTTACTTATTAAGACCCCTCAACTACGACTGGAAGAGACTGGCAGCCCGAAACCGAGCGCAGGTCCCTCTCCGCGCCGAGCTTCCGGAATTATCCAAGGACCAAGCTTAAACTGTTGGGGGTTTCGGGGTGCAGGGATTCTACAATTCTAGAACTAAAATTCTAGAACTTAAACCCTAAATCCTAAATCCTTAACCCTAAAACCCTGCGCCGGGTGTTAGTGTTGTGTCTTAAGTTTTCAGGCTTCGGACCAGCCCCTGCAGGCTGGACATTTACGGGGTTCTTAATAAGATTGTTTAATATAGGGGCCAGAAGAATTATATACACAGATTTGTTTGGGGCTTCTTGCTATAGTCAGCGTCTAGTTTGGTTGGTATGCCCCAAAACTCTATTCTATTTGATAAGGCCCTTATGAAAATTATTTGGATTGCCGCACTGTGGGTTCTGACAGGAAGAATCGAAAAGAAGCGTTACACCCTAAAGCTTCAGGTCGTGCTGCTACGAGATCGGTTCCTGTGCAGTTGCAGGTAGCCCAGACCTGATGAACTTAAAGCTTGACTTTAGCTGCAACCTCATCCCCGCATCAGATGAAACGTAGTCTAGTTGTGCTTAACTCGGAAATTGCACGATTGGAGGACAGTCCCACGCTGAGATGGCTCGGACTGTGAGTAGTGGTACCTTCTGCGGAATGCCATAGCCGTAGCATACTATACTAGGTATCGATTTGGAAAATTTTGCCCTCCTTTTTCTATTGTCGAGGCCTCATCATCAAGATTTTGGGGACTGTCGAAATCGACACCTAGTAGAAGAGGCCTAATATACGGGCCCGAATAATTACCAATAATATTGTGGGGGTTCCTTATTATTATTATAGCATAACGGGGCCCCAAACCCTATTCTAATGACCCTAACCATCGCACGCTTGAAAAAACACTGGATTTCGCTTGAAAATACCAATCGATTCTGCTGCGCTTGAAAATACCATGTGCGCTTGGCATTTTCTATCGGGCCCGCTAGGAATCGGTTGGGATGCTATTTTCTCCGCTAGGTTCTCCGCTAGGTTTTTATCATCGATTCCGCAAGGTTTTTCATCAACGATTTCGCTTGGTTTCCCGTGCCCAGCACACCAAAAACATCGAGCCCAACCCGGAATTCTGAAGCACACAGGTCTTCACAGGTTTTCACAGAATTTCACAGGTTTTCACAGAATTTCACAGATCTTCACAGATTAGTCTGTGAAGATCTGTGAAGATCTCTGTGAAGATCTGTGAAATTCTGTGAAGATCTGTGAAAACCTGTGAAGATCTGTGAAAACCTGTGAAGATCTGTGAAAACCTGTGAAACCAGAAATCGCAGGCTTCAAGCCCGGTCAAACACCCGTGCTCCTGAATGCTCCGCTTGGTTTTTGCTATATGCTGCTATTGGTTCCCCGCTAGGTTTTTGTTTCGCTTGGTTTTCACAGAAAACTAGTGGATCCGCTTGAAAATATCAATCGGACCCAATCCGCTTGAAACTACCAATCGAATCCGTTTTTTTCTGTCGGCCGATGGATAGGGGATTAAGGCCCCTATACTAAGCCCTTATAGTACTCCTTATAGATCCCTTTTGAAGGACCCTTTAAAGGGAAGCCTTATTCTAATTATTACAGGCCCCTACTTAAAGGATCATGGGACTTAGTAGGTGGGGTTATAACTAAGGCAACTATACTTATAAGTACTTATAACCCCAATTAAGGCAGTTATAACCATACTTACTAAGTCCCATGCCCAGAGAGCCCAATACCCCTTAATTAAGCAATCTAGTTTAAATCATAATATGAAGCCCCTTATATAAGTTAAGCCATATTCCTTAATTAAGGGGTATTGGGCTTTGTGGGTGATCCTCCAAGTAGATTGACCCTAAACCCTAAACCTTATAGATCCCTTTTTAAGAACCCTTTAAAGGGAGCCTGATTCTAAGTATTAGAGGCCCCTAGATGAAAGTCAAAGTTCGTCTTCAGGAGATCGACGCCTCGGACCGAACGCCTTTGAGCGCCAGCTGGCAGAGCAGGTTTGGGGGGGGTTTATGAAGGGATCCCTTAAAGGGGGCTCTATTTTAGAATCCCAGGGTTTGGGGTGTTGGTAAGGGATCCCTTAAAGGGGACCCTATTACAGAACCCCAAAGTAACCTGAGGGTATCCTTAAGGGATCCCCTTAGTATTACCTTATGTTCATAATCATGACAAGTTTCACTGCTGTTGCTGGGAGTCGTGACGGTTTTGGGTGTTTTGTGGCTTTGGGGTTGAAGGCACCCACCCCCTTCAAGCAGGCAAGCAAGCAAGCGAGAGAGGCCATAGACACCGGACAACACTACAGTGCTGATCCTCTTGTGGTCCCTACTCGCATGTATCCCACTGGACCACCGAACACTGCTCTGTTTGTTAGCTATAGTCATTATCCTTAACCCTGAACCGTAAAGCCTGGCACACCAAGCTAAGGAGTACGGAGGATGCTTCGGAGACCTTCTACCTGAAGGCCAGCGAAGATAGCCACAAACATGTCGGGCGTGGTCGAAGCCAAAGCCGTTTAGGCTTGAGCATTCGTGAAAACTCAAGCGTACTGTAGTGGCGAGCAGGGCTACACCCCTAGGGATCTAAGGACTCATATATTAAGGCTTTTGGGCCCAAAGACCATACTATAGAAGGCTTTTGGGCTGTTTTGATCCCCAGGGCAAGAACACCAACGATCGTTTGGCCATCGGTTCTGATGGGATTTTGGTTGTCGGCGCCACACGTCTAAGAATTTATAACATAAGGAAATCATAATAAGGAACCCTATAGTCATAGCTGCCCATCCACGCTCAATTACAGTTTTGAGTTGCCCAGACATTTGGGATGGTGCTACGCCAGGCGTGTTCACCTACTTTGGCTGCGGCCGCAACTCCACATCAGCCCCTTGATTCAATATAGACCACTTCGGTTCGGGGTTGAGCTCTTCAGCAGACACCTACCTCACAAGGACCACCGCAACGATCTTCAACCCTCAACTCATATGTATAGGGGCCAAAAAAACCAATACTATTGTGGTGGTGCCTCAATATGGTTATAGTATACTCTAGGCCAAAACCGTATTCTAATTATTAAGGCCCCTATAGTAGCCTTCAAGTTCAGAGCTTGGGTTGTGCGTGGCCAGGGTAGCTCGCGGAAAGTTGGGAAATCGCTATCCATGCCCTACTGGCAGAGAGCATAACTAGACAGTGGGCACTAAGCGTCTACGTTTGAATTCAAACTCTTGTTTTTCATCGCCATTACTCCTCAGCAAATCCATGTGCAATTCTTTGGTTTGTTCCGGCTTTTGGTTGGTGAGACCCTTCAGCCAAGACCCTCGCACAAGAGGTACTGCATGCTTGGAGCCTGTGTAACTTTTGACACGTGTGGCGGAGGGCTCAACACGGATCACATCCATCACGGCTTACGGTCTACATAGGAGGGATCATTGCTCGTGAGGGCACTAGGTCTAGGTCAGCTGTTTCCATTTGAACTTGTTATGTGTACCGGAATGAGCCGTATGTATGTTTTTGTCGACAGACGTGGATGGGTGTGCAGTAAGTCGATCTCTTCGAGTTTGTGGTATGTAGGGTTTATGGGGTGCGGGTTTGGGCTTTTTCCTTTCATTCAGGCGTGCGAACTTTGACTAGGACTTTGTTTGATCAGGGTAGACCAGCAGTTTGCCATCATCAACCCTGTTGCAATATATGGGTAGTTCCCTACACGAGGGTCCCCTACCCGGTTCCAAGAAAAACAGGGGACCCTTATAGAAAGGACCTAAAAGGGAGCCTAATTCTTAGAGAACTACCCATATCAGCCAAGGTCCATTATGACTGCCACGAGAGCCACGGTTGCAGCTTTGCCCCCCCTCACATGTTTCAGCAAGACGCGGTGCATGGTAGTCCCTGCCGCCCAGAGGACTGAAACACACGTCTTGACCTCAGACCCAGACTCCTGAACGATTAATGAGACTACTCCTATCCATTCCCCATAGATCCCTCTTTGTCTCTACAAAAAACCCTCCACACCCTCAAGCCCAGGGAGCCTCAGCTCACTGTAGCTTCAGGGCTTAGGGCTTAAGGGTTGTGCATATTGCTTGTATACTCTTCGGGGCATTTTGCTCCGTCCTGCTACCACGGTGCGATGGCTTAGGGTTTAAGGGTTTGCGTCTGGAGCTCAGCTGAAGGGATTCAAGGCTTAGTGCATTGCAGTTGCTACTCCAAAAAGGGTTTTGGGGTTGCAGGTTTCCATCGCGTTTCGAGGAACCTTATGGTTTGCGTCTGCGGCACCAAGCGGCTGTGGCTGTACCCACCTGGTGATGCGAGGCCGGCAGGGTTCGGGATTCAAGGTTACTCAAAGGGTCGGAATAGTTCGAATTCCCGTATCGTCCCAATTTTTTGTAATTTATCTCAAAACAATGAGTCTCGTAAGAGGAGATGGAAGGAACTCAACAGTGTGGTGCGTGCACCGAGCACACGAGACGGGCGTGACTGAGACGAAGGGGAGAGGCAAGGTAGCAAGAACAGGAGAGTGAGGATAACACAGACGGCCAAGATGAGCATGGTGGGCCATTAGCAGCAGCCTAAAGGGCCGCTACGGGTACCGACACCAGAGGGAGCATGTCGCACAGAAGAAATAAGTCATACAGAAATTTCCGGTACTTTGCGAGCACGGGTTCCAAAGGGTCATAAGATACATTGGGTAACGACCCCAAGCCTAAAACGTTCAACGCCGGCAGAATTCGTTTACCGTGCCAGGTTCGTCTACCCCATCTCCAAAGACAGGCTTGCCTGAAAGAGTCTTATCATGGGCAGCGCTAGGATCCAGTTCCATCAACTTCAGAGGTGCAGGGTCACGACTTCTACCGGGGAAGACCATTCCCCCTTGGTACAGCACCATATGCTGCTAACCGTTCTTGCGGTATTGCCCTTATCCTGAATCCTGTACTGTTCCAGGCAGTTCTTCGGCAGACTTGCGCGGTGTCGTAAGATGTAAGACCCGAGCTTTTACACGAGCAGGATCGTGCAAATGTTCACCTTGTTCTTCTTCGCAGACTGTCATGCTCTACACCTTTCTATACATATGTTTCTTTACTTGTGTGAAATCTTCCTGCTGGGCTCGGATCTACCATGGCCATAGCGAGGTTAGCGGCCAATTCAGCTACCTGCTGATTTGAGTCGCTTCATACTGCTTATGTCGCAGATGACACTATTTTCGGAGTGTGTATGTATCTATGTTGCGCGCGCTTGTACGTATGTATGTATGTGGCATGTATCGATGTACCGGTGTATGTATGCATGCATTCATGTATGTATGTATGATGTATGCATGCATGCATGCATGCATGCGCGAGTGTGTGTGTGTGTGCGTACGTATGTATGTACGTATTTATGTATGTAGGTATGTATGTATGTATGTATGTATGTGCAGTATACAATCATACATTCACGTACCACAGCTCTTTGAGCATGTCTTCGTGTGTATGTACGTACATATACATATATATGTATATATTACAGACGGACTTACAAATATATATATATATATATATATTCATAGATAGATCGATCGACATATACATATGTGTTTTTGCAGTTCTACAGCTATAGATGTGTATCCATGTAGAAATCCAGATCTGTATACCTTCCTTTGTCCAAACCTCGGGCCAAACCTTGAGCATCCGGGAGCCAGGGGTTCGAGCACGGACTTCTCCAGATCTTCGATCCTCCCCTTCCGGGCCTTTGAGGTGCCAAAGAAGGGCATTGGGGTTTAGGGCCTTTGAGGTGCCACAGGAAGGGGCAGGGGGAGAATTTCAGCAAGGGTTTCGGGATTGTTTTTTTTTTTTCTGGGTTCTAGGGGTTGGGAGGTAGTTTTGGGTTTTTCGGGGAGTTGTAGTTCAGGGTATGAGGGTTTAGGATTTAGGTTAGGGTTTCAGGGTGCATGGCTCAGGGTGGAGGGGTCTCTTGCTGAGAGCTCCTTGGACGGTCGATCTCAGGGTTAAGAGCCTACCTACATCAGGGATGCAAACCCACCCCTAAACCCTAAACCCTTATGACATCGTTTTCCGTTTGTCCCAGAGCAGTTGGGTGTTGTTATGGTTCAGGCTCGGGGCACCTTTGTCATGGTGTTGGCGGTGCTTTTGCTAGTGACTTGTTGCTCTATTGTGGTGCTGATTCGTTTGAGTGGTCAGGACCCAGAACTCGTCTTGGGTATCGCTTGCAAAATACACCAGGCCCGTAAAGACTAAAGCCTATAACCCCTAAACCCCCAAACCCTAAACCCCTAAAGCCTGTGAGAGCGTAAGCCCCTAAAGCCTAAACCCCGAACCGTAAAGCGTAGTCCTCGAAAATTGCGAGGAGGAGTGCGAGTGTAGGAGCCCTACGCCACTAAGCCGTCAACCCGACTCTCTAGTCTACCCTAAAACCCTCAACCCTAAACCCCTGAACCCTAAACCCTCAAGTCTTAAACCCTCATTCCATGGCCAAGGACCTGGGCCCAGAGGACAAAGAGCGTTACCCACTTCTGCAGCATGCCACCGTGCTGGAGGCATGTGACAGGGTTCAGGGACGTCACGTAAGGCTTTGAAGCTAAGGCGGGTTGCGGGTCTTGGGTTAGGGATTTTGTTGCATCCAGTTCCTGACCAGCTGCAGATAGGCTTGGAGAGGGTGTTCTGCGGGAATCGTGGCTGTGTTACTTGCACCTGTTCCGTTCCACGTGCCGTTGCTGCTGCATCGGGTGATGGTAACCGTTGATAATGTCCTAACCCCTGAGGTGGAACACTGTATGTTCTGGCATCTCTGAATTCATGGACTTTTGAATTGGTGAATTCAGGCATGAGAACTGGCAAGGTTGCCTTGAATTCACGAATTTGACGGTTCAGGAATTCACAGATATGCATGGAAGTTGTGTCCAACATCTCTGAGGTGCTGCGTGTATTATGGCTGAATTTACTGCATGACGAACTGCATGGTGGAGATATGGCGTAGCCTGTGGGCTAGACATGGAAGCATGACATTGCACAACGATGGAATTCAACCTGCATGATGTCTGCACTTGTTGGAACGAGCATGACGGTCAGTACTGAGCACCACGAGGGCCGAGTAGACGTGACTTTGATTTAAAACAGGGGCACTTGCCCAGAGTGAGGCTTGCAACAGTTCCAGTAAGCGCTGTGATCATGTAGTCTACTTGACCGTAAGTGGTTGGCCTTTTGGTCGCTATGTGATACTTATTGCGTTTTGGCTGGAGTACTGGAAACTGCTTGCTGGTCTTGTGTAGTGGAGATACGGTGGACTATGTGGACCCTTGCCTGCCTTGTGCGAGTGTGAGCGTCGAAACCCCTAAACCCTAATCCCTCAACCAGGCGAGGTCTGTAGTACCTAGGACTCTTTGGGTAAGTCTCCCCTGCTAAGACTTTTTTAGCAGCCTCAGGAGTCGGGCACCAAGACCTTGTCGGCTCTCCCTCCCCGGGTTTAGGGTTTGGGGTTCAGGGTATCGAGTTTAAGGATGTCACCACCGACTACTGCATGAACCCGTACAGACGATTACAGACTTAGAGTGCGGAGACACTTTTCCAGATGCGAAGTGAGTGGAGGTCACTGTTCAAGCTGGTGACGCTTGGGATGCAAAAGCAGAGGTTATCAAATTTCATCGGGTTTGGCCCAGCCTTGGGATCCCTGCTGAATGTCATTTCTCGTTGACGCACATAACGCAATGTGGGCTCCTAGCTCGGACAACTACATGAAAATACCCGACGAAGAGCCGGCGTGGCTTCCTCCAGTATAAGTTGGGGGCTTTGCATTGGGATTCTGCTCCAGGTACCTACTTGGCTAAGACATGCTACTTGTAGTAACAAGTGCCTCTAGGCTTGCAGTGGAGATGGATTCGGTAGAAACATGCCGCACACTTAAGCCCGCTAGCCTCGGTTCCTCTTTATCCGGCAGAATTTGTGGAATGTGACACGTTGCCACACGCTACAACTAATTTAGAGAGCTTGAAGGCACAGTGGGCTCGGACCAGCTAAGGACATGCTTTATCTGCCTGCTTGCTGGTGGCACTGTGTGCCTGGGCGTGTGAGTGGGTCGGATTTCTTTTGCGCCGACAAGCTCTGGGCCGACCTCGGATAATATAGGGGCCTACATAATTATCTATACTACTTGGGGGTTCCTTATTTGAATTATAGTATGTAAAACCTACCCCCAAACCCTATTCTAATTTTTAAGGCCCCTATGTTGCTACGAGGAGAACCGGACTTACAGAGCGCCGCAAGAGCGCCAACTTCCGAATAATGTAGGGGCCTCAGTAATTACCTAATTACCTATACTATTTTTCGGGGTCCTTGTTATAATTATTTTATAAGGGGTCCCAAAACCCTATTCTAATTGTTAAGGCCCCTGCAATAACGCCCCAAGGTGGAAGGCTCGGACGACCGCCGCCGGGAATGCAATTCTTGCTTGGTCTATGTCAGGGGTCAGAGTGCTTTGTTTTCTCTTAGGGGCTTGGTGTGCGTGCGTGTGTGTGTGTGTGTGTGGGTGGTTTGTTAGGACTTCTAGGTTTGCCCTGAAGCGTCTGTCGGCCAACTCTGCGTGCCTGCAATCTTCGGTCTACCCATTCATTTCTGCCAGCATGATAGCGGTTTTGCCTTTGTTTTGCACCCTTGAACCCTGCCGACGCCATGTGTACCAATTCCACGACTCAAGTCAGAGGTGCTGTTCATTAGTTTGTGAGCTTCTGTGAGGCTTCAGCCTAAGGGCATTGGGTTTACTCTGAAAAGATGCGACGGGGTAGCTTGAGGGGCATATCAAAAATGTGGTTACTCAGCATCGAGGGGATTCACAGGGATTCTTCCCTTGTACCCCTGATCTGTGGTCTTCGCAGAGTCGTTTCAGGTCTTTGGAGGCTGTACACAGATGTTCCAAGCCCTGCTTAAGGTTTCAAAGCCACAACCCTGGAGTTTCAACGCGTACTCTAAACCCAGAGGACCTAGTAGTAGAGTAGGAAACCTTTAACCATTTGTTTTTGGGTAGTATAGTCCCTATATAATCCCTATGTAGCCAAAAAGGTTAACCTTTAGTTACCCATGATACCCGACAAGTAGGAAGATGCGGATGATGATCAGCTGTGAACCACCTCCGCCTCAAACCCAAAGTCTTAAATGGGAGTTTCCGAAAATTTGGGGTACATTTTTTGGGATCCCTATAATGAGGATCCTGTTTTTTGAGAGTACTTCACTAGGGTCCCCTATTTTTGGAAACTCCCAAATCAGTCGAGGCAACATCATCCTCAACTGGTGGTTCGGTCAGCACACGGAGAAGAAGCAGGCCCCCATGTTTCGGATCTGAGGCTGCAGGCTCCTAATATAGGGGGGCTTTATTGTTACCTCGTTGCCTATACTATTTTTGGGGGGGTTTCGTGTTATAGTTAGTATTATGGGTCCCAAAGCCCTGTTCTAATTCTTCAGGCCCTAAAGTAGGCTCGAAGGTTTACGCAAGGTCGACATGCGCACAAATGGAGAACGGTCGAACACCTACATGCATGATGAAAGATGAGTAGCCGCTAAGGTCCAGAAAGCACTTTTCCTGACGGATACCTGGAGCATCTTAGTATTCTCCAGATCGGGCTTTCAGGCTTTCGTGTTTCGTGTCGCTTAGCATAGGTAATGGCGGAGTATCGTGCCAGTACCATGCCTAACATGTTGTGATGTCTAAAGTCATACAGACTGACACACCGATGCACGCACGCTCATACACACACCCAGATACACACACACACAGACACACAGACAGAGACACACAGAGACACACAGAGACACACAGAGACACACAGAGACACACAGAGACACACAGAGACACACAGACACAGACAGACACACAGACACACAGACACACAGACACAGACAGACACAGACAGACACAGACAGACACACAGACACACAGACACACAGACACACAGACACACAGACACACAGACACACAGACAGACACACACACACACACAGACAGACACACCACAGACACACACACACACACACACACAACACACCACACAGACACACACACACAGACACCACACACACACACAGACACACACACACACACACACACACACACACAGACACACACACACACAGACACACACACACACAGACACACAGACACACAGACACACACACACACACAGACACACAGACACACACACACACACACACACACACACACAGACACACACACAGACACACACACAGACACACACACAGACACACACACAGAGACACACACAGACACAGAAACAGACACAGACACATACACACACACACACACAGACACACACACACACACACACACACACACAGACACACACAGACACATACACACACACAGACACACACACACAGACACACACACACACATGCATGCAAGCATTCGTTCATCTCCGCATGCATGCATGCATGCCCACAAAACTATGCACATATATACATGTAGCCGTATGTGCTCGTGGTTGCCTGCTGCCGTGATGAGGCTGCATCTCGAGCCACGCCAAAGGTGAGCAACGGCTATGCTTAGGGCTTCGTTGCAATCGCTGTAGTCTAGGACATACGCTGGCCGCTTCATCGGGTCGCGTCGAGATTTGAGCGAGCTATGTGCGCCTGGTCTTGACAATGCCGATGTTAAAAAAGACGTATGCTCCTTTGAGGTGGCTCGTGGGTTGTGACGCTTCTGGAGCATCATCATCAGCCTCATCACGCCTTCAGTGGCAGTCTTTCAGTGTGACCGCGTACGTAAATCTGAAAGAGCCGAACCCTAGCCCTACATACGAAGAAACTACAGCAGTGACTGCAAAGCCTACCTACCTGGACCCTGTTTTGGAAGAATAGGCCCTAAGCCCTACCCTCCAGCTCCAGCCCTCCTAGTTTACGGCCAAAGGTCAAGCAGCCGCAGCAGCGACCGGCTGTGCGAGCAGCAAAAGCTTGCCTAATGCAGGGTTTTTCGCGGCTTTAGGGCTTGGGGTTTAGGGTGCTACTTTTGGCTCAAGTTTTTTCTGGTGCCACCGGTGGACCGGTGTAATACATTGAGGCACCGCCGTGTTGTGGAGATGGCCTCTCAGTCCTTCTTTTTGTTAGGGACCGAAAAGCGCATAAGCAGAAGCATGTTATCGGGATATCCCTACCTTATTGGGCTTCATTATACGGGGGCTTTTGTGGGATATCCCTATCCTTATTGGGCTTCATTATAGGGGGCTTATATGGGATATCCCTACTTGGAGGGGCCAGGGACTCAGTAAGTGGGTTATAAGTAGAGTTATAAGTACCCTAAATGGCGTTACCCCAATGATAACCCTGCTTTTTACCTACTTACTAAGTCGCCTACCCCTCCAAGTAGACCCTAAACCCCATAGATCCCTTTAAGGAACCCCATAGATCCCTTTAAGGAACCCCATAGATCCCTTTAAGGAACCCCATAGATCCCTTTAAGGAACCCCATAGATCCCTTTAAGGAACCCCATAGATCCCTTTAAGGAACCCCCTTTAAGGAACCCCATAGATCCCTGTAAGGAACCCCATAGATCCCTTTAAGGAACCCAATAGATCCCTTTAAGGAACCCCATAGATCCCTTTAAGGAACCCCATAGATCCCTTTAAGGAACCCCATAGATCCCTTTAAGGAACCCCATAGATCCCTTTAAGGAACCCCATAGATCCCTTTAAGGAACCCCATAGATCCCTTTAAGGAACCCTATAGATCCCTTTAAGGAACCCTATAGATCCCTTTAAGGAACCCCATAGATCCCTTTAAGGAACCCCATAGATCCCTTTAAGGAACCCCATAGATCCCTTTAAGGAACCCCATAGATCCCTTTAAGGAACCCCATAGATCCCTTTAAGGAGTTGTGGGGGCCTTGTTTTGGGAGCCCCCAGGCCGCTAGAAAGTCAAAAAGCGGTCGGATGCACTGTCTTAGGGGCAGGGATCTACACTAGGGTCCTATTTTTAGGGGCCTTAATAATTACCAATACTATTTTGGGGGAGCTCCTTATCATAATTATGGTATAAGGGGCACCAAAATGGACCAAAACCCTGCTCTCATTATCAAGGCGCCTATGTTAGGCCCCCAGGGGTCCGAACAAAGTCCAGGGAAGCGAAGTCTTAGTGGGAGGCAAAGGGGCCTGAAGAAAAAAAAAGGAGCCCAAAGCCCTAAACCCAAACAGACTGACCGACATGCTGAGCAGGGCCGAAAGTCTGGGCATTCGTCCCCAGCAACAAGAGATTTGGCAGGGCTTGAGCCTTCTTGCAGAACCCTGATATAGACTCTCTACAACTTGCTCCCTATAGAACCCATTAGAACCCATCATGCCCTTCATGCCGCAAACACACCCCAGACCCTAAACCCTAAGCCATGTTCTCGCACTATTCCACTGCTGCGCGGGTCCAAGGTTT
The DNA here is from genome assembly GCA_905221615.1 of Symbiodinium sp. CCMP2592. Taxonomy (NCBI): domain Eukaryota; class Dinophyceae; order Suessiales; family Symbiodiniaceae; genus Symbiodinium; species Symbiodinium sp. CCMP2592. The sequence continues at coordinate 1,384,945 of CAJNDT010003668.1, forward strand.
CTTGGGAAGCCTGAGCCTTGTGCCTTCCTGCAAAACCGGATGAGACACCTGATCTCCAAAAAGTATGTTGAGGAATACAAGAATCGCCTTGTATGGCTGTTAGGCTATTGTTTTGCTCAGGGGGGTTTGGTAAAAAAACCAGGGATGACTAAAGTCTAGGATTGGAGGTCGAAATTCTGGCTTGACTTGAGCCCAACGGTACAAGGAGGAGTTCGCATGTGTGCAACCTAAGTTTCAAAAGGCCGAGCTGAGAATAGCCCCAAGGTCTAGTTGTGAGTTTCCGAAAATTACGGGTGCCTTCTTCCATTGTAAGGATCCTACTGTTTAGGGTAATATTAGGGTCCCCTATTTTCGGAGACTCCCAGTTTGCACCTGGACCTAGCCGCGCAGTGCAGCCTGGTGGGGCCATGGGTGCAGGGAAAAGCAACATGGCAGCATCGAGAAACTCAGCAGTTTCGGATCTTTGCTTCCCGTTGCTCGTGCTTTCGGCACCGTTCCTCTTGCTGTGATCGTGGTTTTGCAAGGAGGCCCGGTGTAATTCGAGATCGAGCCTGTGTAGCAATCAGCAGTCCACATGTCACATCCAATTGGCTGCTTTTCCGATGACACTGGGCCAGAGGTTTTTGCTGGTGCTGGCCCTACGAACCTATCTTGCCAACGCTTGGAGCTTGACACCTCTGCCTGTAGCTTCAGGTATTCACAAGATCGACGAGGCAACAAAGATCTTGCACGGGGGGGGGGCCCTAAACCCTAAACCCTAAACCGTGGGGGGGGGGGGGGGGGGGGGGAAGCATCATCTTAAACCCTAAAGACTGTCGGGCCGGTTGTGTCCAACCTGAGCGATTCTGGAGTTCCTGCTAGGTCTAGGGGCCCAGGGTTGAGGATAGGTTGAGCCAAGAAGTTGAAACTTGCGCTTGTCGAAAGCAGCTTGCGGGGAGCACGTAGTGAAACTCTATTGCCTTGCTTCTTGTGAGATTCTGCCGTGCAAGATGTCGCACCAACGTAGAATTGCATATTCTGTCGCCAGTGCTTGTGATGCTCTCGGTTAGCGTCGAACAGATGCTTCATCGAACATCATGCTGCATGCTCTTCATAGCTTCGATGTCGCTCTTCCTTGGAATTATGAGTCTCATGGTATCCGGAAAGCGAAGCGTACACAGCCATGGCTATGCCCTGTCGCACGCAGACAAAGCCCAGATATACCATAGAACCCTAAACCCTAAACCCTAAAATAAACCCAGATAGCGGTGTCAGAAGGCATTCGGGATGTTCGCGAGCAGTAATCTCAACACCCGAATCCTTATCTTCCAAATAACTCTAGTTAACTTTAACCAAAACCCTAAACGCTGAACCAAAAATCTTAACCCTAACTTCCCTAAACGGCTTAAAAACTTCCCAAACAACTCTAGATACTTTCAATCATACCGATGACAAGAAGCACTCGAGTGCCAGGGCTTCTTCATCTGCGGGGTCGATGCTCTGCGGGACCACAAGTACCTCCACAAGCTAGGCGTGACGGGATCTACTATTGCATATATATATATATATATATATATATTTACATATATATATATATGTATGTATATACACACATGTATTTATCTTTTTTCTTTTGCTAATTTATGTACATAATTAGAGATCTGCATATATGCGTATACGAGTTGTATGTAGTTCTGTCTATTTTGTATGTTGTAAGATGGTTGATTTTCGTGTTTGGGAGGACCGGAACCGAATTGGGAACACTTCCCCTCCCCTGAACTATCATTGGCATTGGGGGTCTTTGATCGAAAATCCGATAAACCATAAGTTTATTGCATTATACATAGGGTCACATGATAATGAAATACATGTCTGTGAATATGAACTTATGAGGATAGAAAGATAGATAGGTACATAGATTAGATAGACAGATCGAGGATGATATGTGAATCCTCATGCAGCTCACGGTTCTTTATAGCAGAAACGGAGCCCAAAGCTGAGACTTCCAACTACAACTCGGATTCATTATTTCCTGCACGTCTCGGATGGCATTCTGGTGCTTTCGGTTTAGAGGTTTGGGGTTTAGGCTTTGGGATTTTGGTGTGTCTAGCGGCCATGCGGCATATGTTCAATCCACATCAGCTCTGACACATGTACCTAATCTGAAGCTACAAGTCTTATATATATATAGATATATATATATATATGAACCGCACACGCCTCAAGCATCAGCCAGTCAAGGAGGCAAGACATCCACCTCTTTTCATTGCTACACACTGCACCGTTGTTGTTGACCGTGTATGTCTCAACTTGGGATTCAGAGTACATAGTCACACCCGTGGCCGGCATGGTCTGCGGCATTGGCCCTCATGTCGGCGCGGCAGCGGCTCGATTGCTTCAGACAGGGAGCACAGGGGCTTCGTGTTTTTGGGGAGCCAGTCCTCTAGCCGGAAAAAGGGGCCTGAATAATTCCCGATATGATTGTGGGGGTTCCTGATTATAATAAGTTTAGGACAATATACCCCCAACCCTGTTGTAATTGTGAAGGCCCCTATTTCAGCCGATCCGTCCCCTGCCTGGCAATTTGTTGCGGTTTGCAGAAGCAGAGGGCAGAGAAGTTGCGGACAATTGGCACTTCTTCATGTCAGGTCCTACAGTCATAGCAGTCATGACACCACCAATGAGACCCCCCCGGTGCTGTTTCATCCGGCCACATTGTCAAGCATCTGTTCGAAATTTAGCTTGAGTCAAGACGTTAGGGCAGCGGCGCAGGCTTTCCAGTCTGAGTGATGGGAAAATCCAATTGGTAGTCATTTCGAATGTTTAGGGTTTAAAGGCTTAGGGCTTAGGGCTTAGCGGACTTTTTTTTCTGGGACAGTCTGCCGAGGGCTTGCGGCACAGCCTACCGCGACCACCTCGATGTGTGGCTGGAACTTTCTCGCCAGACGCGCGGCCGCAAGGACCCCAAAGCCAGAGAGTTCATGCGCTACCTAAACCCTCCAATTATATGGTCATTTCTATTGTTTGGCTCGTTTTATGGCTGCAACTTTTGACGGCGAGCAAGGCAACCAACACAAGAACTACATCGGAGCGTGGTAGGGTGTAAATTCCAACCCTGAGCAAACCCTTAACCCTCAACCCCTGGAAGGAATTCCCGCCGCAAACCAGTTGGAAAAGAGCCCCTGAAGCAAAAAACATCGCCTGGCTGTGTCCGAGTTGTGAGAGCATAAAACAAAGAACATCCTCAACCCAGGCCTTCCAAAATCCCTTCAGTAAGGAATATACCTTAAATTATAATAGGATCCCTAATATTGGAAGGTCTGGGAACCCCCACCTCATGAAGCCGTGCTTGCGTTGAGCGCGTGCGCGAGTCGAAACCCTCAACTGCAGCCCAAAGCCCTCAGACGCCTAAGTCCCGCGCCCAAGCCCGAAACTAACACAGGGGCCTTCACAATTGCCTATACTATTTGGGGGGCTCCTTGTTATAAGTATAGCATAATGGGCCTCAAGACCCTATTCTAATAATTACAGCCCTGTATTAAACCTTTATAGTACTCCTTATAGATCTTGTCCTAAGTTTTAAGAACCTTTAAAGGGAGCCTTAAATGCCCCTATAGTACCGGCTGCTGAGGACCTCTGAGTTCACCGATATCGGGCAACGGCCACATTGGTATCAGCAGGCAGCAGCTTCAACGATGTTTTTACTTACCTTTGGTTAGTAGGGAATAGGAATGGGCTACAATTTTAACTACTATTACTACCATTCTTCCATTCCCTACTAACCAAAGGTAAGTTGAAGGAGGTAAGCGCGGCAAGGTGTCAGAATGAAGGAAGGCATCAGAAGCGTAGGAGCAGGCGGTGTGGCACAGTTTGCAGACTTACGAGGCTACCCAGAGGCCCCATAGTAGTTCCTTTTCGGGGTTCATATATAGAATCCTATAAGGTCATCCCAAAAAGGAACTACTATGGGGCCTTGTATAGCATCATACTTATGTTGTTCCTTTTGATGCTTATAGGCCTAGGTTTCTCACGACACGGCCCTGAACTCTTCCTGGCCCTCCTCCTCAAGTCCAAGGTCTCGGCTCGGTTTCTGATTTGCGGTTTAGGATGTCTTATAGGGGCCTTCATAATTACCTATACTATTTTAGGAGTTCCTGATTATAACTATAGTATAATATTACCTATTCTAGTTATTACGGCCCCCTATACTAAACCTTACCTTAGCCCTTATAGTACTCCTTATAGTAACCCTTGTAGACACTTCCTTTAAGGAACCGTAGTCTAATTATTAAGGCCCCTATCTTAGGGCTCCTCAGCACGTGCTAAAGATTCAGAGCTTGAGTCTGGGTTTCAGGGTTCCTACTCTTATAGAGGTACGTCGCAAGCAGGGCCTTATGGTTTGAGGCGTTTGAGGTTTAGGATTCCTCATATGGTTCCTAGAGAGGGAGAGCTACTAGGGTTAAGGTTTCAACCCTCTTGTAAACGGCACAGGCAACCCGCGGGGGCGCGGGCTTGTCAGGCACGGTGAGTCATGATTGTCGTGCTGGCTTCGACAGATTTGCAGTCATGACCTTCAGCCAGTGATTTTATCTTCAATAGTGTGTTACCATTGTCATGAAAATCCTTCCTGTGTTCCTTCCGCAGGGGCAGACACCGAAAAGTGGGCGCTGCAGATGTTCGATTCAGCCAGTATCGAATGTGCCAAGACAGCATATCTGCACATTGGAGAACGATGGCGACCAAGCGCATTGAACCATAAACCCCTGACCCAATTGAAAGCTGAACAAAATTCTTGAAGTCTTGGGGGCCGTATATATGATAACCCGGAATTGAACCCAATTTTAAGTCAGCCTTCCCCGCTGGCCCGGAGGGCAAGTATGAATCAACCCTTACCCCCCTCTCCTATAGATTCCTTTTAGGGAACCCCTTTAAGGAACCCTAAGGCCTAAACCCTTAATCACGGTCTGTGGGCTTGAGGGTCGCCTACTCAGGCCAGGGCTGCTGTCAAGCAAGTTGCCGGGCTTCTGACAAAGGGTACCTTTATTAAAGAGCTACTGTCTAACCTACATAGCTCCCCTGAAGCTCCGTACCCTAACCCCCTAAACCCCAAACCCCCTGAACCCCCTAAACCCTAAACCCTCAAGAATCTCCAAACAAGGCCTAAACCCTAAACCCTAGGAGCCCGATGTGAGCGCCGAAAATCTAGGAGCCCCCTAAACCACCCTGAAACCCTTCAAAAATCCCTGGTAGTAGAGTAGGTAACCTTTAACCTTTTTGTGTATTATAGTCCCTATATAATCCCTATATAACCAAAAAGGTTAACCTGTAGTTTCTCATGATACCCGACAAGTAGGTAACTGCCCTAAACCCTAGACCCTATAGCTCCCTTAAAGGAACCCTTATAGCACCCTTTAAAGGAACCCTAAGAACCCAAGTCCCGATATAATCCCTATATAAACAAGTAGGAATCTCGCCAACCTCAGGCCGGGGGTGCTGGATTGCTGGCGGCAGCTACCTCGAAGTTCAGCTGCGCCTCGAGGCGCTGAGGATGTTGCCTTTAGGGCTCTAAAGAGAGAGTGGGATGTCTAGAGCAAAAGGGCTTAGGGTTTAGGGCTTAGGGCAAACAGGGCTTGGGGTAATACAAGGTTCAGAAGGGCTAAGGCGAGTTGAGATTTTGGAGTTGTGCTTTTCCTGATGTGGCAATATTGTAGGTCCGGTGTTTGGGGATGCTCAGTGGTCTCTGTGCCCTGTCGTTTGTGCGACTGCCACTGCTACGTTGTGTGTACGGTTGTGTTGAAGATGAAGTGCTTAAGCCGGGCTGGGGCACTAGTGTAGTCAATTCCCGACCCAACGCCACTCTGCCATGCTGTGTATCGTGTAGTGTTAAGCATCTGGGAATGCAGCGTTCCATGTGCAAGTGTATGTATGGTTGTATATGCCTTCTGTAGTGATGTCTACACTTTGCCTGGTGTACCGTCGCCCGTGCGTAAAGGATCAGGGTGTTGTTAAGCAATGCATAAATGGGATCATATCGACCCCTGCTTTGGGTTTTTCCACTTATCCTTGGACCCCTTAAACCCTAAACCCTCTCTATTCCCGAATTGTTTCAGTGAAGGATCTCGTCCGAGAGGAGTCCGGCTTACGATCTTGGCGCAACGTGGCACGGCAGACTGGGATAGTTACTGAGGCCCCCGAGACAGAAGCCTAAATATCTACCAGTGGTATTCCTTATAGGGTTCCTAATTGCAACAAGTATGCCCTAATATACGTCAAGGCCCTGTTCCAGTCCCACGCCCTGAACCCAGGCTAACGCACAAGAAGCCCAAAGCCCCCAGGAATTGTAAATCCGACATTTCAAATCCTACACAACCCCAAACCACGCTGAACTTCCCACCAAAATATTAGATTCCCAGGGCCCCGAACCCCATGGATCTGAAACACCCCCTCTCATTTAGGGAGGCAAGAGCACCGGAAAACTTCTCCCTTCCCTTCCAAATCCCCATAAAACACCTACCCGAAGGATCCAAAGTAGTACCTTTTGGGGGTTCATATATATATAGAATCCTATAAGGTAACCCCAAAAAGGAACTGCTATGGAGCCTCTGGGTATAGACCCGGAAGCCCTAAACGTGTGAAGTCAAGTTCGTCGACGATGTGGGCTGCCGTTTGTTCCAAGGCCGGAACCCCTCGGCCGACTGAACTGTTTGGGAGGGTTTAGGGTTTAGGGTTTAGGGTTTAGGGTTTAGGGTTTAGGGTTTAGGGTTTAGGGCAACAGGGTTTAGCGGAGATTTTGGTTTTGAGCGTAGGGTTGAGGGGAGACTTCTTTACGGGTTTTAGGGCTTCAGCATGAAGGCCATTTCATTAAAGGGTTTCGGGGCTTCGTATTTTTCGGGAAGAGTTGCATAAGATATAGCAACGCTACCATGGCGATCCGTGTTCTTTTGCTTGCCTGCTCGCCTTGGCTGGTGCAGCCGGCTGCGCAGCAATGTAGCCTGTTTGGAGACGTGGAGATGACAGGCGTGAACTTTTTACAGCGGAGTGCTGTGTCCGCCCCGCAAAAAGCCCTTACGACCGAACGCTGCCTTCGCTTCATGCACATACCGAAGACAGGGGGCACCAGCATCGATGCAGCGAACATCTATCTCCCAGCGGGACACCATGCTTTTGACTCCATCATGTTGCAAGCTTTCTTGCGCGCTGATCCGAAGGAAGTTGACATGGGCGCGATGTTCGACCTGGCGCACAGCAGCTCACTGGCATATGACATCTTCTTCGCCACGCATCCCGGCGCTATGCGTGAAATCCCACCTAACGGACCGGATGCATGTGAGGAGGTGCACACTCCGCCCCCCCGCAGCGCTGAGATTCGGCAGTTCTTCCGGGATCCGAAGTGCACCACGTTCTGTGCCGTGCGCGAGCCCCTCAGCAGATACATGGAAGCTTTTAAGATGTTCTACAACGAGTGCGATGCGCAGTCTTTGGAGAGTCGCACTTTGGGACTCCTCTCTGAACTCCGCTCGCGCCCATACATGAACAACTGCATGTTCATCACGCAAGCCGAGTATGTGTACGGTACATCTGACGAGACTGGGGCAACCCCGCGATTCTGTCAGCGCATCCTGCATACTGAGAACCTGACAGAAGGCTTTGCTGCATTGATGGCCGAGTTTGGACGTGATGTCAAGCTGCCAGACACACATTTCATGGCCAGCTGGACGGACCACTGCAACATGACCCCTAGGGGCACCTAGAAAACATTCTTAATTTTTGGTTATTACAATCCCGAAGAAACAGCTAAAACTATAATTGTTGCTGGGGTTCTAAGTTCAGTATAGGACGGCTGATGACCTGACTCCCAGAACGAGAGCCGCTCTTTACGAGCATTTCAAGGTGGACTACAATGCCTTTGGCTACTCAAAGCCAGATTTCTGAGTTCTGCCAGTGCCCTAAAACAGTTCTCACAGTCTCACAGACGAGCCGAGCAATTCATGCTCATGTTTAGGGCATAAACATGCAAAACTGGGGTTCAAGCTCCAAGCTTCGGGTAGGCTTGTCCCTCGTGAACCCAGCAGGGTTGAAAAAGCTCGACTAAAGTCAAGCTAAACAGTAAGGTCAATCCCCAGACACTCACACGGAAAAGGAGGGCCCCAACTTGTTTGGGGCCATGAACGGAAGTTCCTCGGCTTCAGAACATTGCGAGATGATCGTCCCAGGCTGGGTAGAAGCAGGCCTTTGTCTCCTTCTTGCTTCGTCTGCTTTGAGCTTTGTTGTTTTTGTATAGTGCCATGAAGTACCATCATGTAAGCCTAGGCATGAACACCACACCCACATTTCAAAGATAACAGGTTGCAGGTGCAGTAAACAACTTCTCTTCAGCACAAAGCCCGCGACGCTAAACTGTTACACCACTCGCAGCTTAAACCCGGCCAGTCAAAGCACTTCGAACACGAGACCTCGTCTGGCAAGTCCGAGTTGCGAGAGCGTAAACCCATCATGCGGCAGAAGCCCTCGAAGGCCAGCTAATAGCAACCCAAGCAAACCCGATACCCTACGCCCCGAAAACAGGCTACGAAGAGAGATTCCTCAAATTCTTAAACCCCACCGCCTCAAACACGAAAAGTGCTGTCCGAAGTCCGAAGGCTTCCCCAAGCCCTGTACGCTTAGTTCTTGCACTCCCCGAGGCCAGTGCCCTTGAACGAGCCCTTGTGAAAGGACTCGCCAAGGAGTCCAGCACTGCGGATTTTGAAGGGGTTTTAAGGTTCAACAGGTTGGTGTGTAGGATTGTGGGGTGCTAGGCGTGCAGGGTTTTCGGGTTCCGACGTTTGGGGATGTTTGGGGTTTGGGGGTGCAGTCTTCTTGGTGGCAGAGATCTTGACCTTCGACCACCCACCAACCTTGCTGGACATGCCTGTAATGAAGGAGTAGACCCCAAATCAATACAGGATCCGTAATAGGATCTAGAACCCTTAAAGTTGTATCAGTATCAGCTATGCACTATAGAGTGTGTGGCATAGTTACCCGTCGAACCTGAGTCTCTCTACAGACCTCGCCTGGTATTGCCGAGTGTGAGCGTCAAACAAAGAGTCCTTTCCCTAAGGCTCCAAAGTAGTTCGTTTTTGGGGTTCATATATAGAATCCTCTAAGGTAACCCCAAAAAGGAACTACTATGGAGCCTCTGGGTAGTAGAACCCGTAGAGGAGCCCTGAACCCGAAACCGTTGACCCTCAGCTCGAAATCTGAACAGGGTGCATGCAGGGTTCTGGCAAAGCAGACTGCTTCGCAGTTTCAACCCGCACAGCCCTCAACCTAAGCTCCGCCAGTGTATGGAGGTTATATGCGACGGAAAGGGCGGCTCAGGAGAAAGCGCGAGAGAGAGAGAGAAAGAGAGAGCGAGACAGTGGTGATACTGGATTGATTGATTGAGTTCCTAAGGAAGCTTTTGATTGCGTGAGCAACATTGTATCTTAGCAGAGATGAGTATTATACAGTATAAGCTTCCGGCACTGGCAACGGGCACCCAAAGCCAAGCAAACACACAACCAAGCAGCAGGCCACATAATAGATTCTAAACCGTATTAACCCGAATACATGTCGTCATGGTTTGCACAAGCATAACATCAAAACAATACACATACCCCACCCCGCAAGACGTAGGACTTGCAGCTGAGCTCCCTGCCGAAAGTCCTGCAGAACAATGTCTGCGTGCCAGCGGGATGTTCTCAGAGCCTTGCCCTTTTATTCCGGCCTAGTTTTGTCATCGTAAGTAAGCCCTGTGCCAGTGGTTCCGCATTAATACAGTTCTGCCACTGTATTACGCAGAAGGCAGAGCTCTTGGGACTAGGACTAGGACTTCTGACTTCAGTCCCGGTCTCCAGGTACAGGTCAATCTGAATCTACAGTGAGCAACGTGCGAGATTTGGGCCTGCCTGCCAGTACCTGTGTTGTGCATAAGAGGTTTGTGGTATGAGAAGCTGAGGTCTTAGTAGCTGAGTGGATACACTCTACACTTTTGCGGATAATATGTCCCACTATAAAACTGCAAGTGTGCACTTTTGGGGGCTTATGAACTCAGCAACTAAGAGGTGCAGCGACCAAATGGGCAGGAGCAGGTCTGATCAAGTATTCGAACAGCAACCGTAGGAATCCTGGAATCAGTCGTCTGTGCAGTACATGTTCGGGGTTTAGCGTTTGCGACTAGGTGTGAAGGTGGATTCGCAGTGCAGGTCAACAGTCTGCTTGGCCGGATCTTTGCGGCTTGCGTTGCGAGGCAAGACATAGCGGACAACGTGCTGCCACTTTTTTATGCTCCATGGCCTCAATAGCATCGAATGACTCCGTTTTTTCTTTGACATACCAAGTCCGGGTGTCATGATGTATTCTTTGACAGGCCATGCCTTTGTCTTGGATTTGGGATGATGTGCTCCAGCATGTGAACAATGCCTTCTTGGTGCCGAAGCCTACTGTAATCCCCGACCGTCGCGAAACTCTATAATAGCCCCAAGCCCTATAAACCTTACTGCCTGGACCTTGAACCCCACGCCTCGAAATAGAGAAGTGTGCCGAGACCTTACGCAGTCCGGAAGCCCTAAAAACCCCTAATCGTAGACCTTCGACCTCCAAGCCTCAAGCTGTAACATCAATCCCAGGAGGCAGTACTGTTTCGTCACTGGTCTGCCACCGTAGCCGTCGCGCGGAGCAGGTCGAGTCTCCATTGAAGCCGCCGTTGTCTAGGGTGTCGTTGTGTTCGGGGTTGGTAGGGTTGACTTACCGATTGGGCATGACCCTCGCTCCTGAAGTATCTTCGAGCTTCAAAAAGGGTTCGGGGTTCGGTGTTTTTTGCCGGGTTGCGCTCATCAAGTTCAGATGTATGAAAAGGGTTGTCAGGGTTCATGGTTTTGCTTTTGTGACGGGATGTCCACGTCTCAGAGCGTACCTCGGGACGCAGGTCGCATGTCAATAGGCATTCCTGGCAGAGTGTCTGCAGCAAGAGATAGGTCCGCAGTGCACGCAGCCGGCGCCCAGCATGTTCTCTTCAGTGCATTTGGCGTCCAGCTTGTTCTCGTCAGTGCATTGGTCGTCCTATCCTGACCCGGTTTGAGAGAGAGACTGAAGGAATTTGCTGCTGAACGTGGGCCCCTTCGTGAGTATCCACGAGATGGGACATTGGCAGGCCTGCGCAAGCCATCTGTAAACACCGCTCAGTTGAAAAGATGTTGGTCATGAGAGCATCCGTCCTTCTGCGGCATTGTGCTGCTTGTTTGCTTTGTGCATGGGCACCAATCATCGAGAAGCCTGACGGTGCCTGCCATGCTGTCCGAGCACGGAAAAACTCGAAACACTTCGTCAACACCATAACTCCTGATCCTGCCATTGCACTTCAATAGTTCCGAAACCTACACCCGAACCCCAAACCACACCCTTGGAGCCCGAACCGAGATCCCCACACCAATCCACGCCCGAACACCGATTTGAAGTGGTCTAACGCTCTCTCGGCGGGTAGAAAGCTATTAGTAACTTACAGCAGGTAACTATAGCCACAGGTCTTCTTATCGCAACTGCGGTACTACAACCCGGCTCTTACCTGCCCACGAACCTGTGAGTCGACCCTGTAGAATGTAGAGCCCCTTACGACACCCTAGGAAAACCCTGCTCGAGATAGCCATGAGCTCTCAAATAGAGGGTTCAAAGTATCCCATATGCAGTATCTTGACTATAAGTCTATCCTTGTCTGCAATCAGGGATCCCAAAACATGAAGACCATGTTGAACCCTAGAAAAGCCAGTAAAACCTCATCGCCGATGGTGGCAGGATCTCCAGTTGGACTTCGCCATCCTCGGAAGCTTTTCTGTGTATGTTTCAAGGTTACGAGTTCGCGAGGGCATAGGGCAAAGGATTCAGGGTTTCGGGTGCAGGGCTTCGTGTTCTCTCTCTCTCTCTCTCTCTCTCTCTCTCTCTCTCTGTCTCTCTCTCTCTCTCTCTCTCTCTCTCTCTCTCTCTCTCTCTCTCTCTCTCTCTCTCGCTTTATGCACAGTATACATCCAATAATCTAACAGAGGTCTATGGGTCTACGGGCGTACACGGTTTGTATGCTTGTAATTTATGTAAAAAAAGTACGTGCGAAACGGCATTGGCATATCATATGTACTTACACGTGTGTCTTTCGAGTGTATGCGCGCATACGTGTTAGTATATACATACTTATATACACACAAGTATAAGTAGAGAGAGAGAGAGAGAACAAGGAACCAAGAGCGACCTCACTGTCTCTTGGCAACGCTGATGGCGATGTCGTTGTTACTGGTGACGATCGTAGTGGTGATGTTGCTGCCATGCTGGTGCTCGTGGTTGTGGTGATGATGGCAAGGACGTGATGCCCGTGATGATGATTGCAGATTTGATGGTGATGGGGTGCGTTTTTTGAACGCAGTGACCATCACCGTTTGTCTCATCGCTGAACCCCCCTCCCCCCCAATTACTGACGTAGGAGATGATTTAGGCGTGGACCACTGTGGGACGACTTCGCTGCATCGGCACCTTAGCGAGCATCCGTCAATCGTGCGTCTCGGTTGCACTAGAGCTCAAGCTCTCCTTATAGTGTGACGGGCTGTTGGCCAAGGATTGAGCATCGGCGACGGGGCGGGACTCTGCGAAAAACGTAAGAATGAAGAGCAAGCCCCGGGTTTAAAGTCACTCATAGGGAACCCCATAACTTAGCTGTGAAAACCATAGCTGCTGTACAGCTGTCCAACCAAGACTCCCTGCAATGCGGGCTTCGTCCTTGCTAGGTAGGAGGGGAAAAATGTTGAAATCGACTGACGCCAGCACACCTTGTAGAAGCCTGAAGGGAACCCTATAGCACCCTGTTAGAACCCTTGAAGGAATTCTGGGAAAACGTGGTTTAAGAAGTCCCAGGTTCGCAGAAGAGGGTGAGGACTGGTTCTTCTGGAACAAGGCGCGACGGCTTCTCCCGTGTCTTGCAGGCATATACCTCTTTTCAGTCTAACGTGTATTCTGCCGTTCCTTAAAAGGCCATAGGCCACTGTGTCATCTTCGCATTCCCTCGTACATCATATAGAGGCCCAAATAATTACCAAAATTACCAATACCATTTTGCGATATTCTGGGTGTCTCAATGTAAGTATAGTATAATGGGGCCGAAACCCTATTCTAATTATTAAGGCCCCTACATTACACCCTTATAGCAACCCTTATAGATCTTTTTTTAGGAGACCCTTGAAAAGGAACCCTATTCTAATCTGCCATGTATATAGCTAGACTTTGACATCTGGAGCTCTAGGCCTTTTTTGCCCTGTTTGGGGTTTAAAGATTTAAGGCTTTTGGCTTGGAGGTTTAGGGCGTAGGGCTTGGGTTTTTGTTTAGAGGTTTAGGGCTTAGGGTTTGGGGGGTGAGGGTTTGGGGTTTTGGGACACTAAGAGCCCAGCTGCAACGGGTGCGACGCGTGGGCTCCACAAATTGGTTGTCTTCTCTTTTCCGTCACCACCTCAGCGCAGTACAGTGCTCTTCACAACCATCTTCCCGATATGTGTCCTTACTTGGAGGGGCAGGGGACTTAGTAAGTCGGTTCTAAGTAGGGTTACAATTGGGGTAACGCCATTTCGGCTCTACTTGTAACCTACTTACTAAGTCCCCGGACCCTCCAAGTACAGTAGGCTCAGAAACCGAAGAAGGCGGCGCGAAACTTCGAACCTTGCGAGACGCGTATGTAAAAGCACAACCCCGAACCCATGGCTTTGAGCTCAGAGTGATTGTGCTGCCAAAGAACCCATAGTTGTTTCCTTGTGCGTTGTCCTTCTCCCAGGCATCGCTCGTGGATCTCCGATTTTGAGAGTCGAATGGCCGCGGCAGCTGCCGCCAAGAGGACTTCCAAAAGCTTTATAGTTTATAGGCTTTCATAAGGCGCTGAAATCCCAAACCACACAGAAAGACTGTTAGGGTTTACGCTTCAGGGGGGTTTGGGGCTGAAGAGTCCAGTTATTTAAGGAGTTCCGGGTAGTTCTTGTAAAGTGCGGGTTTATACACAGGTGCTTTCGGCCACAGCGGAAGTCTGGGAGCTTAGGGAATTCCTTTTTATTTTAGGGCGTATGAGAGGTCAAGAGTTTGGGGCTGAAGGTGATGCATCAGGCCGCTTGGGGGTTTAGGATGTGGGTTCTCGTTGGATGACAAGGAGATAGAATCGGATTTATGATTGAAGTTTAGCCCTCAATGTAAGTTCGCATCTGATCTTGAAGGCAAACCCTTGTACACTCTGTTTGTAGTTTCTCCGTAGTCATGTGTGCGTCATGACGAGGATCGATCTTGAGCATACTACATATAAAAGCCCAACCATGCGGGGGAGTGGTCATGTTTTGATGGATATTCAGACTGCGTAAAACCTCTTTTTCACTCATATGTGCCCGCCCCAACCCGGCCCATGTGCTAGGAACTGCAGCAGATCGGTAGAGTTGGTAGATGCGGAGGTGTGCACCTCATCTTCCATACAGACTACTCCGTATCTCGATCAAGGAAAGAGTTTTTGCCATTTGCCCCAGCTCTTGCTACTAATTCCTACCAGGCATGTTTCCAAGGGCCTCTCTACTTTGGAATCCTGCATCAATTTGAAGCTCTCTGTTTTCCTACATGCCCATGAAGACAACTGGCACGAAACCACGATTGACTTCTTGTCCTCTAATCTTTGGATGTGGAGCTGCACACACGGGCAGGACCTTGACAGGATCTTCGCCCAGCGACTGGTCAAGACAAGTGAGAAGCATCCTGTCCTGTGTGTTCCTTCTCGGCTTGTGCTTGGATTTTACAAAAAAGGAAGGCGAGGGGACCATTGGGGAGCCCGGGCGAACCATGCCCCAATGTAGCAACGCTTCATGCTGTGGCAACCAGCTTGGGCAGGTAATTAACCTTCGGGCCCTTCAAAGTCTACTGGATGTCTGTATCGGGCCCAGGACATTATGATACTAAACCCGAAACGTTCTAATTTAGACGCATCCCAGGAATTGGTGGTATTGTCAATCCACGCTTCTTCTTCAACGCTCTTCTGCGCAAAGCCCTCTCCCTCATTCCACAGCTGAAGGCCGGGAGGTCATGATTTTGGCTTTCAGGGTTTCATCGCAACCTATAATTTAATGTAATGTAGGAACCTGATTAAGAAACCCTGGCCCTACAACCCCCAAATAGTTGGATTCAGGAACCCTAAGAAAGACCCAGGGTTTCTCAATCAGGTTCCTACATTACCTCCAGAGCCTGGGATCAGTTTTGTTTAAGGCTTGCGTCCTTTGGAGCACTATTTTTCAGGTTTGTCTGGATAGGAGTTTATGCATCTCTTGTGGGGAGGATGGTCATGCTGGCTCACATCGTGGTAGGTTTGAAAAACACATGCGCCGCATCTCCGGGAGTCTGGGCAATGGCGACCTCTAAACTTCTCGCATGATTTTAATAGCGACTAAAAGTATATTTCAGTGTACTTATACTTACTCAATGAAACTTTCAGACACCGAAGATCTTTTGACCAGGTCCTGGTCATCGTTTGCGACCCACTGGGCCGGCTGGAGCGGCGGTACGCCGACTTCTCCGCCTGTGCTACGCGAGGGAGACGCCAGGGGGTTGGACTGCGAGAGCAAGTTTTATGCAGATCCAGGGGGGAATTAGTACCGCACCATTATTCCGTCGGGTTCCCTATTCTACTTGTACGACGGCTATTATGGTATTCCCCCACAGCCCGATTTCAGTTTACCCAGGCCCCTCTGTGTGGGGTTTGAGGGTTCATTGTTGGTGGGTTTTAGTTGTTGTGCAGGCTTGAGAAATCATAATGCCTTACAAAAACAGTTTTTTGAGCTTCAGCCCTTGTTCTTGCGAGTGTCTCCTCGGCATGACAGGAGCGTTGGTCCGGACCATCCTCCTTGCTCGGAGCGTCTCGGCAGCCGCCAGGGGCCGGGGGGCCTGGGGCAAAAAGATAACCGAGGATCACCTACACCGTTGCTTTGTGGTGTCAACTTGGAACAAATATCAGAGGCACTGCAACATATCTCTAGTTCTCCAGGCTCGTAGAACAGTAGGCCGTGCAGGAAAACTCTGCGTTTTTGATTGTATGTGCCATCGACGCCTCAGTTTTGTCCCAACCTCGAACGATCTCACAACACCCCTCCTGAAGTAAGGAACGTCGTTACCCAAGATCAGAATCACAGGCCCTTTGTGGTTTCAGGAGTTTACATGTATATGTATACAGTACCTAGATTACATGTGTGTATATCTATATAAATATGTTCATACTCCTACTCTCAGGAGCCCAGGAATTAGAGAGCCGAGTGCCCCGAAGGTGAAGCTGTTTGTGGCCCCAGCCTTTTATGGTCCTCGAACTCTCAAGCTGCACCCAAACGGACGTCTCCGTTGACGCTTCGCCGGACACCCCGACACCTTTTTATGATCTACTTCGCGAATCCCAACCCTGAATCGAACTGTCGTCCCACATGTCAGTACGGGAGCTTCCGAAAATTAGGGGTACCTTACTTGGGGTCCTTATGATAAGGATCCTAATGTTTAGGGTACTATAATAGGGTACCCTATTTTCGGAAACTCCTGTATATTTCAGGGAGAGACAGAAGCGGCATGTTGTTTCTACGCTTAATTCGGTTGCCTCCTCAACCTCTCACCCTCCATCCACTGGCTAAGCGCGCGGACAAAATAGAACATAGACCTCTATTGAGCCTTGGACAACCTTACCTCGAAAACCTGAGAAGCCCTATCAATCCCCATGATTCCCCATAATTCAGGGGATTGAAAAATTTCAAACACTATTTTGGGGGTTCCTTATTATCATCATATATACAAACTATAATGGGCCCCCCAACCCTATTCTAATTGTTAAGGCCCCTATATAAAATCCTTACCCTTGCAAATCTTCAAGAATCCTGCATGCAGGCAGGTGCAAGATCTGCTCGAGCACCGGCACGCACAGCAACTCGGCCTCGGAAAAGATCCGGCGTTTGGTTTAGGCTTTGGGGTTTCGGGGGCTTTGGGGTTTGATTCCTGAAAAAAACTAGCAATCGTGTTCCCTCCGGCTCCCTGTGACACTTCTAGCATGAAGGATGTCCCATTCGGATTCCGGAGGCCGCTTTTTTAAGGCTTCCGTAAAGGTTTCATACCTAAACCCCCCAGAGTAGGTAACATAATGGCCCAATACCCATAAACGGCTATAATTCTACATACTTTTGGGCTCCAGGTAGGGCTTCATCAAGTCCAGGTTCCAAGAACCCTAAACCCCTAAACCTTAAACCCTTAGGCTCCATCAGAGGTTTCAGGGTTCTGGGCTCCGGACCTAGGAGCAGGTTTTGGCGAATCAGGTTCCTACAGTGACTAAGCATTGATATTATGGGAGCTAAGGAGCCAGGGATGATGATAATCCCTATTGAATAAGGAGCTAGAGAGCCAAGGGAACCCCCAAAACCAGTGGTTGGTCAGAGCTCTAGCGTGTTTTTGTATAGGATCGGGATCGCAATGCCAATCCGGGATCCGAATTTTTCCCAAACTCTGGCCCAGGGTTTGCACTGCTTCCTGAAACACACATGAACTTTACGTCTACGTTTTGTCTTTGCAGTTTCTTTGGGCTCTTGGATCCCGACTGTTCCGCTGGGATCTGGCGATTAAGCGTCCTTATCATAGTTCCACAGGCCTGAACCCCTGTCAAAATTCTCAACGCTGGTACTATCCTTACTCGAATCTCTTTACTGTAGCCCTTAACGGAAGCCTGATTGTTCAAGCCCCTGGGTTTATGTTATTCTCTCTTGGGTCCAATTTGGAGGCACCGCGATCCTCGCGTTGAAGTGAAAGTTAGGGTGGAGGAGCTATGTCCAGGGCTGACACTGAAAGCCCAGCTGCAACAAAAGGGCCCTAGACCCCAAAGCTTCAGCAGGTGGCAAGGGTTTTCATGAAGCCGTCTCCGTCATAGTATCAACGCCATAGCGAGTCATGACGACGAACTTCTGTTGACATCTCGTTCTGCGACTCTGAAGATCTGATGGCTTTTTCGTTATGCCAAGTACGTTTCGTATTGTTCGTAGTTTTACTTTTATGAGTACTGCTACTATGACTCAAATTGTTAGTACCGCTACTAGTATTAGTTCTATGAGTTGGCATGGTTGACTAGATCAGTTTCAGTAGTACATCGCGAGGTGTTGAACGAAGACTCCTGAATATGCTAATGGTCCTCAAGTCAAGGAGAGGCGCTTCCACCAGTGCTCTACACTATGCCTTCTTTCCTAAACCCTTACCCCCCATATAGCTTCCTGGGATGGACTCTTCAATGAGCGGCTTAATGTCAGGAACCTCACCAACAAGGCTCCCTTGCCAGGCTCGACTGGCTTTGGCGCTCATCCGAGACAGAGCAGCCACTGACGTCAACTTTTCAACTTTTCAGCGCCTCGGCTCCACTGCAAGGGTAAGCTTACAACGATGATCGGGGGCCATCGGGCTCTATAAGGCTTACTCGACTGGTGTCCAAGCGGGTCTTTACAGTACCAACAAGGTCAACCATAAGGGTTCCATAAGGGGCTACTATAAGGCTTCAGGCAGGCTTAATATGAAGAGAAGGTTACTACGACGGGTACTCTAAGGATGCGATTCCAAGCATGACTACAATAACTGCATATCAGGTCTATCGACTCCTGTCGCTGATGATCTACGCCTTGATCCTTAATTAATCATGCAAATAATCACCACCCCAGTTCTTTGGCAGTAATACTGATAATCCCTAATCCTTGTCAAGAGTAGGACCTGCTTGCCATGTCTCTGGGTTGACAGACACCTACATGAAAGGACCCTAAATGGGCCACGGCCAGTCAGTGCAAGACACATGCCACAGTACATATGCCACATTACATCTTTCACATGTTCAGATAGCATAGTTCTCCGGTTGTGGAAGTGTATGGGATGTGTGCAAACAGAAACCAATAGATATGGAGAGATACGTTTATATTGGTTCATGACACACCAAGCAGCCAGTGACTCAACGGATATGGAAGGGAAGCAGGAACATCGTCGCTAGATGTCACTGGATACAGTACGAAAGTGCCCGCGAGCTTCGGGTCTGCGTAGACTCGCCGGACTACAGCATGGTTGCTGAAGTCGCGGCCAGACAAGTCTGACAAGTTGATTTGATTCTTTAGGTCTTTGGGTTTTAGGGCTCCAGGGTAAGTGGATTTGGGGCTCAGTCAGGGTTTTAGTGTTTCCTGTTGCGACACATCCGTGCGGGATTCACAGGAGCCTGTGCAAAGAAGTATTACCTGTTCGGCTTTTCTCACTCAGGTGGGTGAAGGAGAGATAGTGAGTGCTTTTGCCCGTGCTTTCCCGCTTAAGGTCACCGTACACTCCTTTTGCATCGTGACTGGATGCGCGATGTGGCTCGGAGCAAGCATGTCTCCAACATTCTTCCCTTTCGAATCCTAAGCTCCCAGACCAGAAATGACTGAACTCCACATACTTTCAGCCAACCCACTATTTTGCCATATTCATTTGTTCTTGCTCGTTCTGAAGCATTGACGACGACTTCTCTGCTGCAGTTGTTGCTTTTTCATGGAGTTGCCACTGCCGCTGTCACTGTCAGTGTCACTGCTGCTGCTGCGCCGCTACTGCTGCTGCTGCTACTGCCACTTCTACTACTGCTATTGCGGTAGAACCGAGTATACAGAACCCAAGCCTGCGCATGTCGAGTTTTCAATCCTTACTCTCCTATGCCGCAAACTCGAATCCCTTGAATGCCCCATACAAGTAAATCTCAAAAGCCCACCCTCAACCAGAGTATGTAGAGCGTCAGACCGTTTTAATTTTGGTAAGTCCCGTGATCCTGCAATTAACCCGATACAGCGCAAAATTTACCTTTGGTTAGTAGGGAATGGAAGAACGGTAGTAATAGTAGTTATAATTGTACCCCATTCCTCCATTCCCTATTAACCAAAGGTAAGGAAAACCAGAAGCACGAACCACAAGTGAGCCGCGCAACATCTCCCCAAAGCAGACCCGAGGCACCAGGGCTCTTCTTCCAGGGGGTGGCCAACTTCCTCGGCGTCTCCTGGGAGGAGCTTCCAAGCCAGCGGCACAGCATTCAGAGGAGTGGATTTTTGAAAGGGTGTTATAGGGTTTCATAAACGTGCTAGGAGATTTTCATTTCTGGTTTACTCTTGGTCACGGAGGGCTTGTCCGAGCTTGGCACTACAGGGGCTTCTACAGATGACAAGTGGTTTAAAGGGTGCCTTTACAGGTTTGGCGGCTGCGTGACCGCTAGTACCAGCTTACCCTTGGAGGCATTTGGGGTTTCGTGTCCTGAGAAGGCTTCAATCGGTTCCTATGTTTCCCTGTAGAGCGCCTTCCGTTCCTTTGGGTGGGGCTCCTTTGTTAGGAGACTTAGAAGAGGGTTTGGGGAAAGTCACGGAACCCTGCAGATTCTGAGCCTCCTACAGCAGGTTCAAGTTGTGTGTGTTCAGGGTATAGGGCGACATGCCTGGAAGTCTGCGGGATCCTGCGAAGTGCTGTCTTATGGCCGCTGCCTCAGCAGGCTTGTAAAGAAACACATCCTGGAGGATGCTGATCAGGTTTTAAAGCCTAATCCCGCTGTCGAAATAAATGGGTACTCCTATCTATGTACAACCGTACTCTGATGCACCCGAAACACACCATTTCGAAGGCACGTAAATCAAGCACGACGTGTCCTGTCATCAGGCAAACGTTCGGAGCTCTGGCTCGGTGCAGCCAGGGCAACAGGGGCGGGGGGTGTTTGCAAATGAGGTTTCGTATAAGGTACCTAGGAGGACCAGCGAGGCTACAACAAGGCTCACCAAAATGTCATATGTGCACTGTGCACCTCTTCATTGCCCTGCCCTGAGATGTTCGTTAGCCAAGGCTTCCGACGATTCAATGCATGGGGCGGTCATCGGACGGACCTTTGCCGCAACAGGACCGTCGCCTTCTGGATCGAACGTGCCTTCAGCTCTGCGCATGCTCGTTCCCGTCAAGGAATGCTAAGCATGACAATGCTTTTCGGGCTGTTGTAGCATCTGATGTATAAAAAGAGCCGTCATGCAATGCAAGTTAATTCGCCTACTTCAGACTTCAGAAGCAAGAACAAAGGATTATCGGAAGCATCGTGATTCTGTACGAGTTACTGGGGACTTCGGAAGGCTGGAGCTGGATTGTTCGTCCACCTTCCATGACCATTACTATAGGCTCCTTAGGAACCATTTTTCATTTTTGTTCATATAAAACCCAAGAGAATATTAAACATATTATGTTTATTCTGGTTCTAAGGGGTATATTTTAAATTGGAGTCTCAATGAATTTGGGACAAAGCCCCGCCTTCCGATTAAAGGCTAAACGGCAAGCCACAGAGCTCTACGCTTTAACAACCATGCCCATCTGAAGCCCGATGCTCGTTAAAACCCTGAACCCTAAACCGCTAAGCCCACCAGGTATTCCGACTGTAGCAACAAGGAAAAGGGCCCTCAACAAAAAAAAAAAGACCGCTAAGCCCCGCGACCTGGGCTCTGAAACATGAAAGCTGAACCTGTGAAGTGCAGGTTTCCGAAAATTAGGGTACCTATTTAGGGGCCATTGTTGTAAGGATCTTACTATTTAGGGTACTATATTAGGGTCTCCTAATTTCGGACACTTCCAAGTCGACACGCTCAAGAGGACACTGACTCGGGCCTTGCGCATAGCGTTGGAGCCAGAGTATGCCGCTCTTCAGAGGTGCTTGCGTTGCTGGTTTCTACGCTTTCGGTATGTTGGAAAATCTAGTCTACGGCTTGAAGGTTTTCTTTGGTATCTGTTTTCTATGTGTGTGTATATATACACATGTATATATGACAATAGAGAGGTACAGCGAAATTTAGGGTTTCTGACTGCTGCGGGTCGTTTTGAAGGTTCAGTCGAAGGTTTGAGGGTTAGAGCTGCACGCCCCGGTCACCGGCAGACTCGCAGACCTTGAGCCATCGCTGGAAGGCTGGAGATGCGCACAAAGGACTTCGGAGTTCTAGAGTTTGGGTTTAGGGTTGTGCTTCCGTTTTTTGCAGAATCTTGATCCTACGAAACCCTCTAGAGCTGCATGGGAAGTGCAGGGTTAAGCAGTGTTGGAAGTCAAGCAGCTATAATATAGGGGCCTAAAGAATGTTTTTTGGTTTTTTTGGGGGCTCCTCATTATATGTATAGTATAACCGGCACCAAAACCCTATTTTAGTTATTAAGGCCCCTATATTAAACCAACTAGTTCTTGCATTCGAGGCTGAGGTACGTACTACCGATACATAACTCCATGCATTTAACGAGCTATGACTCCTCAGTCGCCATAGTCATCCACACCCAACGGTGCAAAATGGGGAGACCACCCACTTGCACGCACGAGCTTTGAACTAGTGGGGGCCAGGCAGTGCCTCTTACCCTTGCCCCGCCTGAATCCGCAACTCTCCCCTTGTCCGAGTGTGAGGGCTGAAACTCTTGAACCCCCTAAACCCTGAGTGTGAGCGCCGAAACCCTGGGGTACCCTCACAGCCTCAAACCTGTGGGATCTCCAGGTTCTTGGAGCTTTCCGGCGCTTTGCCCAGTGCCCTGCGCCTACGCCGCTCGCGATGCGAGGAGGCCACGAGCTACTGAAGCAGCGTAGTTATAGGAGTAAAGACACGGGTTTCTTCGAGTTTGAAGAGTCTTTCAAAGTGTAGAAAGGGGTTTCCAAGACCAGTACCTGAACAATTAGGCAACGTGTACCGCTACTGCTACAGCAACAACTACGATTACCACAACGACTACTACACCACGACTACGACGACGACTGCTACACCACGACTACGGCCACGATTACGACGACGACTGCTACTACTGCTGCTCCTGCTGCTGCTACTACCGCTACTGCTACAGCGACTGCGACTACGACGGCGTTACGGCGACCACTGCTACTACTACTGCTACTACTACTACTACTACTACTACTACTACTACTACTACTACTACTACTACGACTGCTGCTGCTACTACTACTACTACTGCTTCTACGACATCAGCTACGACGACGACTACTACTGTTGTACAAGAAGAACAACTGCTACTACCACCACCTCCTACTGCTTACTGCCTACTGCATACTACCTGCTACCCACTGCAGTACCCTCTACCTGCTACCTGCTGCTGTAGCTGCTACCCACAGCCCAGCACCCACTGCCTACCACCTGCTGCCCATGACGACGATTGTGACTACGACCCCGGCGACGGCGACGACGACCACCCATACGGCAGATACTGGGCCAACTGCACCAGCGTCAACGACAGGAATTTGGGGATTTCCGAGAATATGGGAGAGTGCCGTAGGGCCCCAGGATAACATTGCATGTTTCGGTTTTGAGATGTTATTTTTTTCAAGCGCATAATTTAAAGCGAATCCCGAAGTGTGCACTTGAATCTTGAACACCCCAACATGAAACGCCTAAGCCCTCAACTCTAAACCCTAACTCCTATACCCCTAAAGCCCTAAACGGTGAAACCTTGATTGCCAATGCTGTGGTCTGTGGTCTGCGTTTCGGAGTCGAGGTTCGAGTCCGGAACTTAAGCCCGTTACCGGCGCGGTATTGTTAAAGATAGCCCAGTTCAAATCCACGATGACTCATGCTAATCGTTGTTTTAGCCTTAGAACAGCCGTGATGTAGTGGCCCTTATAGTCCGCGCATTGCTTGAAAGTGTACGGCTTGTCCGTTTGCCCAGGCTCAAGCGGAACGCGTACACATAAGTTTTGCTGCTTGTGTAAACTCCCAGGTGCCTTCAAGAGCCGCAGATGTTACGTGTTCACTCAGTGTCGGGGGAAGTCCTTGTCGCAATCGAGCTACTTAGTGGCTGAGTGGTAACCTTTAACCTTTTGGTGCTTATGCAACCCCGCCATCAATGAACAGGTTAACCGTTTGGGCTTAGGTGCTCAGCCACCAAGGCTACAGAGCTTTCTCGACATCGCTGCAGAGACAGAGAGCCACCCCGTCCGGGCACTGAAGAACTACTTGCAGAGCTTCTGCGGGCAGCCAAGATTCAGGCAACGGCTGGTAGTGCTGGAAGATGGCATCGTGTTGAATGACACGGAGGACGAACACATCTTAAATCCCGGCGATGTTCAGCTCGTGCTTGTGAACTTCAGCTCAACATCTAAACTGCATATAGAAAAGCTTCGGAGTGCTGCCTTGAGTGGACAGACATCAGTCCTGGAGACGATTCTGCGAAGGCCACAAGACCCGGATTTGGGTGCTCCAGCCTCATTGCTCCTAGCATCCTCAGGCGGCCACGTAGGGGTGGCACGCCTCTTGTTGGAGGCCAATGCGGACAAGGACAAGACCACAAATCGTGGCGCCACCCCATTGTTCATCGCAGCTCAAAATGGGAATTTAGAGGTTGCACGCCTCTTGCTGGACGCGAAGGCTGACAAGGACAAGACCATGAACGATGGCGCCACCCCATTGTTCATCGCAGCTCACCAAGGGCAGTTAAAGGTTGCACGCCTCTTGTTGGACGCGAAGGCTGACAAGGACAAGGCCAGGAGCGATGGCGAAACCCCATTGTTTATCGCAGCTCAAAATGGGAATTTAGAGGTTGCACGCCTTTTGTTGGACGCGAAGGCTGACAAGGACAAGGCCGAGAATGATGGCGCCACCCCATTGTCCACCGCAGCCCAGAGAGGGCATTTTGAGCTTGCATGCCTCTTGTTGGGCGTGAAGGCTGACAAGGACAAGGCCATCAACGATGGCGCCAGCCCATTGTTTATCGCAGCCCAGAGAGGGCATTTTGAGATTGCATGCTTGTTGTTGGACGCGAAGGCTGACAAGGACAAGGCCAAGAACGATGGCGCCACCCCATTGTTCACCGCAGCCCAGAGAGGGCATTTTGAGATTGCATGCTTGTTGTTGGACGCGAAGGCTGACAAGGACAAGGCCACGAGCGATGGCGCCACCCCATTGTTCATCGCAGCTCAGGCAGGGCATTCAGCGGTTGCACGCCTCCTGTTGGACAAGCAGGCTGACAAGGACAAGGCCAAGAACGATGGCGCCACCCCATTGTTTATCGCAGTTCATCAAGGGCAGTTAGAGGTTGCACGCCTCTTGTTGGACGCGAAGGCTGACAAGGACAAGGCCACGAGCGATGGCGCCACCCCATTGTCCATCGCAGCTCAGGCAGGGCATTCAGCGGTTGCACGCCTCTTGTTCGACAAGCAGGCTGACAAGGACAAGACCATGAATAAGCATTGCAGCTGAGGAAAGTGCTCAGGAAGGGCAAGGGCAGTTCGGGAGCTTCTGGCAGGAGGCCAAGAAGGACCAATATGGGAGTTTCCGAAAATAAGGGGTACCTTATCTTGGGGGTTCTTATAACAAAGATCCTACTATTTGGGAGTACTATATTAGGGTCCCCTATTGTCGGAAACACTCATATCTCACGGTCACGGCCGCTCACGTTTGCAGCGCA
Source organism: Symbiodinium sp. CCMP2592 (assembly GCA_905221615.1). Lineage (NCBI taxonomy): Eukaryota > Dinophyceae > Suessiales > Symbiodiniaceae > Symbiodinium > Symbiodinium sp. CCMP2592. The sequence continues at coordinate 1,410,406 of CAJNDT010003668.1, forward strand.
TCTCTCTCACAGCACGTAGCGAGATGTCAAAAGTTGTGGCCACACGTACGTGAACCTGCAACGACCCTCCCCTTGCCCATACGGCTGAAGTTTCTGCGAATGATTGTGTGAGACTCTAAGATTCGTACGACGAAGAGCATCTTGGGGGTGAAGCCCTTGCTGCCGTATTCGGCACAATTTCGTTGTAAAACAACAATACGGTTCTTTCGGGTAGTGTTTTGCATTGGTTCCATCGCTAAAGCAATATGATTTGTTTTGTTGCTGTGGACCTCTTTCTCATTTGCAGGATGCAGACCTCACTGAAGTAGACGAAGATATTCCGTCCCAAAGTTCGCTTTCAATTTTTGCCAAAGACCTGAGTCAGAAAGCTGAGACTTCCTTGTATGCGATAACAAGACACTACACCCTGCACATCCCTGCACACTAAATTTTAAACCCTCAACTCCCAAACCCCAAGCCTGAAACCCCTTTACCCTTAACCCCCAGACCCTATAGACCTTACACTCCTAAACCCTGCACCCTTGACACCAAGACCCTATAGAATCTCAAGCCCTACAAAAATCAGTTCCTTAGTAGCAAGGCCCCCAAACTAAGGTATCCCTTATTCTCCGGAAACCCCGATAGCACCTCCTGTTTTGGGCCACTTCCACAGTTTCCCTTGACAAACCACCCTACAGCTCTAAACCCCTCAGCTGCTCGTTGCCGACCAGTCAAACTACTCGAACCAGACACCTCGTCAGGCATGTCCGAGTAGCGACAGCGTAAACCCCCAAAAAATCCTGAGCCCCTCTAAACCCTAAACCATGAGCCATAAACCCTATAAAGCCATAATCCCGAAACCCTATAAGGCTTATAGGGTTTCGGGATTATGGCTTTATAGGGTTTATGGCTCATGGTTTAGGGTTTACTATAAGCCCTCATGCCTCGCCTGGTTTGTCCGAGTGTGAGCGCCGAAACCTTGTCTGCAGGAGTCGGAGCTTCGATTGGAGCTTCGCTGCCCTCATCGGACGGAGTGTGCAGAAAAGATGTGGCCGGGAGCAGTTCTGGGGTCCCAGCCTTCTGAAAAAAAAAGGGTTCAAGGTTTAGGGTTTAGGGTCCAGGGTTTAGGGTTAAGGGTTTAGGGTTTAGGGTCTTTGACAAAACAGCCCCGCAGGTGGACTTAGGATGTACGTCATGGCGAAGTGCAGTTATAGGAGGTGCTGTGAACCCAGGACCTAAGTTTAGGATCCAGGCTTTACAGCGCTTAGGACAATGCACCGACGCGTGTGTGTTTGTCTCTGTGCGTGTGTGCCTGAAGTTGGTGCCTGACTGACAGCTGATGCCAAGAACTTCAAGCTACAACGCTTGCAGGGTCAAATGTTTAGCTATCAGCAAATACCCAGGAGAAGCTGTTACCGGGCGCAGTGGCCCATACAAAACTATAGGTTAGTGTGGTTCGGCTTTAGAGGTTCATCGTTGCTGGCGCCTTGTTGCGACTTGAGTAGTTCGAAGCTTACAGCTTAGGGGCGATCTGACATCGGGTGGTTGATAATATACAGTATATGTATATGTGTATATGTATATGTATGTATATATATATACACACACACATATATATATATACACGCATACAACTTTTATATAACTATAGCTTCTCCGAATGTTCTCCTTGTGCTATTGGTGTTTTTCCTGTTTTCTTGGGCAAGACTGTCGTTTGAGGCATCAAGGCCGTCCTCAACGCCGCCCAGAAGAATCTCTATGAGATGACTGCGATGGCCCGGGAACCCTGAGTTTGCGAACGGGTTCTGTTGGCGGAAAGTGAGGAAGCAGCAGTAGCAAGCAGAGGCAGAGCTTAGATCGGGTAGCGGTGGTTTTGGCAGTGGTGGTGGCGGTGGTAGTCCCAGCAGCTCAACCAAGCAGACCGAGAGACTGTTGTCGATACATGGTGCCATGTTACTGGCCACGTTTCGATGTTGGCGATTACGATGATTGTTGTCGCTGAGAGCATTTTTGCCTGCCCGAGAAGCGAAGTCCGACAGAACCGTAGTTACTCTGACACCCCAACCCCTCAAGTTTGAACGAAAAGCCGCAAGCAGGGCAAAGGAGAGGACGACCTGCTTGATCTCGAGAAGAAGTTCGAGGCCCTCCGAATAGGTGTGTCGTTTGCTTTCAAGCCTCCGTTTCGGATGGCAGCTTTCAGGATGCTTGGCTTCTGCTCTCGTCGGCTCAACCCAAAACCCTGAAACTTAGACCCTGATGTCGTGGAGGCTGCCTCTACGAAGCCGTGCCTGCCCAGTGCGAGTTCGCGAATCGAAGGCCCTAAACCCTAAAGCTTTTTGCCTGGATTGTCCGAGTGTAAGCTCCGAAACCTTTTTGCCAAAGCTAAACCCTAAACCAAAACGCTCTTTTAAAAGATAATGCAGGAATCTGATTAAGAATCCCTGGGCCTATAACCCCACAATAGTAGGATTCATGTAAGGAACCCAAATAAAGGCCCAAGGTTTCTGAATCAGGTGCCTAGAGTAGCCACAGCCCTGGTGGGTAGGTCAAGATCATCGGCGCAGATGACATAGAAGATTGTACCCTGGCCGGGGCTTGAGGCTTGATATAGCAAGGTATTCGTAGGGTTTCGGGTATTCTTAGAGGGTTTAGGGGTTTAGCCCCTGCTCAAAAAAGGCCTAATCTTTAGGGCCTTAAGCTTCGGGCCTTGATCAGAGTAGCTCTTTGCGTTAGGAAGGGCTCATGCCAGACTACTGTTCAGGCAAGAGTGCCTCAGTCACAGTCTGGCAGATTTTGTTGGAGCCCCAATGCAAGACAGAGCCGATTTAGAGCACGAATCTGCTGGCTGCATCTGTGGCCCATCTGTGGGTCTTGAAGCAGGGGTCGGGTCTTACGGCAGGTTTTATATAAGGCTCTCTCCTTTGCCGGGGCTTAGCCACCTGGTTGATGGGCGATGCACACCGTCCCGTTTCTGTAAGGCAACATCAGCGTCCACTTCCAAGAGATAGCGGACTTTATTGAGGTGCCAAACGATCGAGTTCACGGGTCGGGGTGTTGACATTCATCAAGTCCAGGTGTAAAAGAAATGTCACCGTCACTGGTACCTGTTCAATGCTCAACTTTAGCATGTTTGACAAACACCCCCGTGCTACGATCTCACGAATAGAGACGGGAAGGGATCCTGTGATTTTGTATTTGATTTAAGGAGAGTAGGATCCTGAGAGAGGGTGGGTCTAGCAGGATACGGTCACTCTAGTTGTTGAAAGACGATTATTGCTTGTACTTGACCATTCCTCTTAGAGAAGTATCACTCATCAGACTCCGAACCATATGCCTCGCCTGGATTGTCCGAGTGCGAGCGCCGAAACCCAAAGCCCTTCTGCGGACGATGTGTCTCTTGTCCTTTCCGCCTGTGTTTCTTAGTCGGCTTGCTCGGAGCATGGTCGGTTTATGGCCATGGCTCTAGGTCTGATGTTTGTCATTGCACTACTAGGTTACATTACATTTTTTGTAGCTGAGTGGATACACTTTACACTTTTTGGGAGAAGGTTTCGCATTATAAAGCTGAAAGTGTGCACTTTGGGGCTTCTGCATTCAGCAACTAAGTATGACTTTCTTGACGGCTATTATGATTATGACAATTCTTATGATTCTGGTTGTGTTGTTAGCGTGTTTACTCAGTACTGCTGTTAGCATCATAATGGGGTTTGGGAGGATGGGGCCGATAGGCCATGGCGGCTGTTTTCCGCTCTCATGACGACGGATGGGTCGATAGGGGAGTTTCCGAAAATTAAGGGTGCCTTGTTTTGGTGTGCTTATAATCAGGATCCTACTATTTAAGGTGCTATATATCAGGGTCCCCTATTTTCGGAAACTCCCATAGGTTGATCATGAGACCGGACAGTCTCAACATGGTCACCCGGAGTAGCAATTAGGTGCATAGTAGCAACAGCAGGACCATGACCATGAGCATCATCATCGTGTTTATCCACACCACAAACCCTCAATCTTTTGCCAAAACGGTATCCAGGCCGGGCGCAAGAAAGGCGGTGTCGTTATACACTGTGCCGCTGGTGTCTCTCGCGCATCGACCTCGTGCATGGCGCCTGGGTCCCAGCTGGCTGCCGTGGTTTAGGATACCGGAAATAGATGGACTGAGATGAGGGAGGTTGTGCTGAAAGCCCAAATTCCTTGTGTTGAGGACTAAAGGGTCGGGTTGGCTCAGAACTCACCGTGTGCCGCGACAACGACGGCTGGATCGTCTTGCTAGTTAGACACTCTCACCAAACTACAACGGCAACACAGCAAGAGCGTAACTTGCTGTTCTGTTCCTTGCTGACGAGTTTTGTCTGTTCTGAAAGACAGGACTTGCCAATGTTCCAGACATGTTTGCTGTCAGGGTATGCTTCTTGTTGTGTTGTATACTACTATTGCTACTACTACTACTACGACGACGACTACTACTCCTCGCTACCGCCACCGCGACCGCTGCCGGTACCGCTACCGCTACTGTACTTACCGGTGCCGCTGCCGCTACCACCAGCGTCACCGCCACCACCGCCACCACCACCACCACCACCACCGCTTCCTGCCGTTGACTTTGGATTACTGTGATGCTTACCGGAAGGTTTACTAGTTTTACTTTTCTTCATCATGTATTTTGACAGTTACAAGGCCGAAGTCGCTGCCCCTTTGGTCGAGGTACATGATGATCAAGGAGCACTGGAGTCTGCAAGCCGCTCATCGCCGGGTCCATGCGGTGAGGAGCCGGCATGAACCTCCAAGTAGTGGGTAGCCGGGCACCAGCGACAGAGATCATGGGGTACAGGCGGCTGAATATCCCCTGACAGTCCCTGATACAATTATAGTACCGACCTACCAGGAAAGCTCGCTAAACCCTAAACTGTGAGGGTCAAGGTCGAGGAGAACGGGATGATGGAGATCGGGAAGGGTATGAAGGGTCGTCGGCTTTGACATCGGTGAGCGAGGCGGCTGACGACGAAGTACGAGGGATGTGGGGGCAAGGGCAACTGGAGGGACGAGAGGGGCGAGAGTCGGTCGACGTGGATCATGCAGACGAGCAAGAGACACCTCATAGGGACCCTTAGCCGGGGTAGGGGGGAGGGGGTAGGGGACTACACTTCCTTAAATGGGCCTTACTAAGCCCCCCTAAGGGTCCCTATGAAAGAGACACCGGATGGTGGCCGGATGGTGGAAGCTGAATGGATTCACTAGGTGGAAGCAGTCAAGCGAGAAATCCAAGCCCTAAACCTCGAAACCCTGGAACCTTGAACCCTAATCCTCAACCCGAAACCCTAAAACCCTAATGCCCTAAACCTAAACCCCTATCTAGTTCTCAAGAACGCTAAAACTCACCCGTTCCCAAGCCACATTCTTTTGGCGCAGTGAGGAGCATTATCCATCCGAACTCCGGCTTCTGGCGGCAGCTGAATGATCTCCAGGCCTCTGTGTACTTGAGAGACTAAAACATCGCCGTATTTAAACATTAAACTAGGATTGACCCCGAATCACGTAAGTGATACTGTCTGGGCGTGACCATCTCGCAAGAGGTTTCAAAGTTGGTGTTAAGGTTCCAGAGGTGTTTGATATACTTCGTCAGGAATATTCAGGAACCTCCAAGTTTAAAATTTACTGTTTCGGGGCTGGTGGAATTGATAGGGCTCGGGGCTTTGCGGGTGTCTTTGCCACTAGGATATTCAGTCAGCGAAGAAAGTGGGAGATGCCGGAGCTTGGGCCGGAGTTGGCGGATCGTTCGCAAGGAGCGCCCGCCATCATCCAGTCAAAAGACCTGAATGTAAGAAGACTCCTTTCTGCCGTTGTTACCAGGATGCATTTCTGTGGATCTACTACTACGACTACTACTAATTACTACTACTAATTACATATTACTACTGCTAATTACCACTACCACCACTACTACTGCAACAACAACAACAACTACTACTACTACTACCACCACCACCACCACCACCACCACCACCACGACTACTACTACTACTACTACTACTACCACCACCACCACCACCACCACCACCACGACCACGACCCAGACCGTTACTACCACTAGTTACTACTTCTATCGCACATTAGGCGCCAATCAGGCGTCGCTTATCGCGAGCGGCGTGGCCATGGGCCCGGCTGTAGTTCGAGCAAACTGTTTTTTGGGTTAGGGTTTGGCGCGAGTCAGCTGTCCTGGCGTGACGTTGCAAGCCAGTTGCAAAAAGGTTTAGGGTTTTGCCCAACCCCTTGTTCCTAAATTTTAAACCAGTTTGGGCAACCAGATACTGAATGGGTGTTCTGGACCCCGAATCCAAAGAAGCTATTTGATGCATATCCAGTGTAGCCGTGACTGCACCAAGTGAGTACAGAAACGGCAAGTTCATCTAATCCGTTGACGTACAAGTTTGCGCGCATCTCATTCGGATGGAACCCAGCAGCCCCAAACACATGAGCCGCAGGGTCATGAAGAAATATCTGGCTCAAACTTAGGAGTAACATACGACCTAGCTGTCTGGATAGACGTGCCGTTGCCTTTGTTAAGCTGGATCCCGCTTTGCCTAATATGTGAAACCCTAAGTCCCGATCAGTCCTGCTTGGTAGTCGTCTCCACGAGTGCTACGATCTGAGGATCCCAAAGCAGCTATTGCACCCACTGATTAGGTTCTATTCCTCTCAGGCCTGTGATGAACCCGCTACTCGGATCAGGGGGTTACTCACAAGTAAGGGAGAGTATGGTAACAGCGGCTAAGTTGTACATATTCAAACTCATCAACGACTTTCAAGCAGACTACTAGCAGGGAGCCCCAGACAGTTGGAACATGGGCTAAGGATAGCCAGTGCTAGGATTCTTCATGCTATACCTTAACGGCATGACGATTGTAATGTTCCAACTTTCTGGCTACTACTATAGACTATAACGACTCATGAGCCCGACACGCGCACCCTCAATGTGGATTTTGTGAAGCAAAGCCGAAGCAGATCCGATGAAGCAGCGGAGGGGTAGGGTTCAGGGTTTCATGGCACCACTTGCGAGATGAGGCTGAAATCTAGTAGCATCCTGGCTTCGTCTCTAAGGAGGATATAGAAAGATGGGCTTCGTCGCTTCATGTAGGTTTTAGTCTTTGTGTACACTGGCCGGAACCTTCAAGCCAACCTGCGGAGCCTGCCGATCCGCCGAGGAGACACCAAAGATCCCAATTTTTTGACTACATCTTAAAAAAGGGGGCCTAATAATAGTTTGGTTTAGGGATACTCCCAATACCCCTTAATCAAGGACTAGACCTTGTATTATAAGGGGCTCAATATTATGAATTAAGGACATATAAGGTATATTTCCCTTAATCAGGGACTATACCTTGAATTATAAGGGGCTCACTATTATGAATTAAGGACATTTAAGGTATATTTCCCTTAATCAGGGACTATACCTCGAATTATAAGGGGCTTAATATCATGATTTAAGGATATTTGAGGTATATTTCTTAATCAAGGGATATTGGGTTCTCTGGGACGTGTCTGTCGCCCGAGACCTTGCGAGAGCTTCCAAGCGACTACGTCCCACCGGAGCAGCCGCTGCGGCCCGGGGAGGAGGCACGGGAAGAGAAAGTGGGCCTATTAGGGTACTTAGGGTTTAAAGGCTTAGGGTTTAGATGTACTAGGGCTATCAATAGGGTGTTTGGGGTTTAGAGGTTTAGGGTTTAGGTGTGTTAGGGTTGGGGTTTGGGGTTTCGGGGTTCTTGTGAGATTGAAGCGAGCAAGTTTCAGGCTGTAGTCAGAAGTGGAAAGTGTGGTGATAAGTATCTGCACATGTCCCCTGGGCATGGCTGCCGGCATACACTCAAACTCCGTGCTTAAAGGGGTTCTCATGAGCCATGAGCTTGGCGACATCTCTCATAGCTGATAACACCACGGCAATGGCTACGACGGTGTTGAGTAAGATCAGCACTCCTCTTTAATGCCATCGCTGACTTTGCGGCATTGCGGCTCCATCAGGAGAAGCCCCGCACCCTGCCCCCTCCCAGCCAAGGCCCGGACAATGACGGTGAACACAGTGTTGTCTTCGAACAAGTGCAGGAATCCGGGGTCTCCTGCCTTGCGCAAGCAGTGAGCTGCTGAAACATGAGGTTCTGAACCCTAAATGCAGCCTACGCGAGTCAGAAGTAAAGTGTTCACATCGGCCATCGACCCTTTGAACCCTTGAGAGCACAGGAGCTCTCGACCGTCAAGCCATGGCCGTCTCAGCAAGTGGGCTCATCACACTCCTTGTTTTGGTCTTCCTGGGCCCTGTCATCTACTTGGTTCGCTACATTCTGCTCCGCAGACCCGTTGAGGTTCAGGTGAGCAAAGGAGAAGATGGACAAGAGCACATGAGTACCACTGCCTATGTTTTTGCTTTACTAGGCTATGCCATTGGCATCGGCAATGTTTGGCGCTTCCCCTACGTTATCAGCAAGAATGGGGGTGCAGCTGCAGTCATAGCCTACGTAGTTTGTGCTGTTCTTGTGGCCTGGCCTCTCTTCATCTACGAGATGATCCTGGGACAGTATGTGCGCAAAACCTTCGTCGAGACATGGGCTTTCATCCGCCCGCGGTGGTACTCTTTTGCTTGGGCACAGTTTCTCCTGCTCTTCATTGCGCAGACTTACTTTTCGGTCGTCATCACCTACACCTTACCTTACATTGCCGCCAGCTGTGAAGAGCCATTCCCTTGGACCGAGACCTCATCCGCAGAGTTCTGGTCGGACACAATCTTGAACCTGGGTTCTTGTTTACTTAGAGGAGTGTAATTTAAGTTACCATAATAGGGATCTATACGGGTTCCTTTAAGGGATCTACAAGGGCTCCTTCAAGGGTTTAGGGTTTAAGTGTTTAGGTCACAGTTCTCAGGATGAATAGTAAATAATATAGTTTCCTTAATATAGTTCCTTACTATTGTAACTTATATTAAACTCCTTAAACAACAACAACCCAGGAACAGCTACTCGGACCTGCACAGCAAGCCGCCCGGCTTGGGGCCTATCCAATGGCGTTTGGCAATTTCCCTTTTGATTTTCTGGGTTATCACCTATCTTTCCGTCGCTTTCGGCAAGAACATCCTCGCTCAAATCACCTATGTCACGGTGATCATGCCGGTTGTGTTGATGGTCATTCTCGTAGTGGTGGCTGCGCAACAGGACGGGGCTTTCGATGGAGTCAAGTATTACATTGGCAAGTTTGAAGCATCGCAGCTTGCGCGGCTGGATGTGTGGGCCACGGCATTGGGACAGATCCTTTTCAGCTTGTCTCCTGGTTTTGGAACTGCTATCACTTACTCCAGCTTCGTGAAGCCCAAAGAAGACGTTTACCGTGCAGGGCTCATTGTCGCCGCTGCAAACTCCGCATTCTCGCTGTTGGGAGGGTTCGCTGTTTTCTCCATGGTGGGGCACCTTGCCCATGACAAGGGCGTCCCTGTCGAAGATGTCGCGACCAAAGGCGGCACTGGCCTTGCCTTCATCATCATCTCTGAGGCGATGACACTCTTCGGCGACTTTAAGAACATCATGTCTGTCTTGTTTTTCGTCATGCTTTTCACTTTAGGTCTTGACTCCTCTTATGCTTGGACTGAAACCATTGTCAGTTCAGTGGATGAAGTCTTGCGGCAGCATGGGCACCATAGACCCATCTGGCAAACCTCGTTGGTGCTTTGCACCATCATGTTTTTGGTTGGCTTGGTCTTCACAACGCGAATGGGCAATAACATCTTGGATGTCATCGACATGTTCGTTGGCACAATATTCCTCCTTGCCGTGTGCTTCTTGGTATTCCTGCTAGTCCGGTATTTCCGTAAGCTTTGAACTCGTAATTAGTTCATTCGCAGGCATATGCAAACTAGCCCGTCTTAAACAAGAGGCATCATTTCGGGGTGCTACTATAGCCGTGCTTGTAGTTTCCAAGGAAGCCCGAACCGAATCCTCCAGGTTTCGTCGAGTCCCTCATCTTGAACTTTGATGTCGGGTGGCAGCGTCTCTCGTATTCCCTCAAGGCTGCGACGATTGGGAATACGCTGACTCCGAACGGTCGGAATCTTTTTCCGCGCTGGCTTTGTCGAACTGATCTTCACCTGACCGTTCCCTTGGCAACAGGCTTCTTATGCATCTACCAGATCAATTTTGTGGCTCATGAGCAGTATGGAGGATACCCCACGAGTCTTGTGGCATGGGGATGGGCCTTGCTGGCGGCCTGCGTGGCTGTTATGTGCGTTACAATCTGGAAGTGTGACCCAGGCTCCCTCCCAGCTGTCGAAGAAGATTTACGCTTTAAGGGTGTCCTTCAAATGGACGACGAGAGCAGCACCAGTAGTGAAGTACCTCCCAGCTCATGCTAAGTCGACGTCTGTACATAGCCCAACAAGAAGTGATGCTTTTTGCGGGGTTGGCCCACAAGAGGCCTGGTCCCGCTCTTATTGTTTGGATGTGAAGATTCTCGGTTCATGGTTAATTAGTTTTATTGCCTGAAGCGTGGCTTCAACCCATCTGGCTATACTTCTAGTCATGGGTAACCCAACTCAGGTGCTTATCTCCCCAGCAATAGCTAGGACTCTCCACGAACCTTCCACTTTGCCAGAAACTTCGGGTGTGCATATCTCTGGGCTGCAACAGTTGGCCGGAAGAGAGTCGGAGCGTACAGAGCGCTGACGAAAGCGTGTATTGAGGTATCGCGACTTCAGGGCTTAGTGCCAGCATCGTTCCAACAGTTGCTGACCAGTTCTGCAACTGAGGCACGCCGCTAGCCCATATTGTATTACCCAGAACAACCAGTTCGCGTCGCTGCGGTTTCGGACAAGACCCCAAACCCTGCGCATCACGAACCTCGTCTGGCAGTGTCCGAGTTGCGAGAGCGTAACTCAAAAACCCTGGACGCGAAGCCCCAAGGCCCGAAATTCTGGATACCCCGGTGCCGTAACAGGAGAAGTTTTCCTCCACAGCTGCAGAATCTGCAGAGGCCGAATCGTGAAGCCTGAGTATTGAGATTTGACCACGGTTTCTCGAGTTTGGGGCTTGGGGCGTCTTGGCGATCATGGACCTGGAGATCTACTTTTCCGGTGCACAAAACCTGGGTTCCTGAGTAGAACCCTTTTGCCCTTGTTATTCTGGGTTCCCCTTATTAAGACCGAATAGTAGGAAAAAGGGTGCCCTTATTATTCGGCGGCTACCCAGGAACCTACAAGTAGAAACAGATGGCTCGCTGATGGATCGCGAACACCTGGCTCCCACTGACCCAAGGTCCCTGATAAAACCCCGGGACAACGCAATTTCTAGGCCTTGTGGTCGTCGCCGAGTTTTTGTCTAGACTTGCACACAAGCTCCGTTTGATTCTGAGGCCCGAAAACTTTGAACCTCGTACAGCCAGGGTTTAGGGTACACATAATACAGACCCAAACCCAAAAGCCTCTAACCCTCACACTCGTAGCCGTTTAACCCAAAGCTTGCAAACCTTAGACTTTTTTCCGCACAGCCGGTTCCGTAAATCCTGATGAAACACCATGCGGACTGGAGCGGTGAGGCCAAAAGAATGTTGGATGACGAAGCCAAGAGCGTTTCGCGACTGCATTCGAGAGAGGTTCAGGGCTTAAGTTGTTAGGCCTTGACAGGTTTTGTTGGCAAATGGAGAGCTTTTGGGTCTAGGAGGTTAAGGATTAATGATTAGGGCAAAAAACTAACATCATAAGGACCCTTACGGGGTAGGGGGCCTTAGTATAATAAGGTAGTCATGATAGCTGCCGATTCCCAGCTGATGATGGCATAGAGCCTGGACAAAACTAGATAAGGCCTATCTAAGGAGGTATAGTCCCCTACCCCCTCCCTCGTACCCCCCTACGGGCCCCTAGGATAAGAGGCAGGCTCCAGGTTCCAGGCAGTTATATCAAGAGGCGGTTTGACGCAGAAAGAACGTTCGTACCTTTTAGTTTTTTCAAGTCTCCCAACACCCTTGAAGGGATCCGGTCAGCAAATCCGAATCGTGACCCCTGGCCGGAAGGGATGGGTGGTGCGCAATAATATAGGGAATATAGGGGCCTTAGTAATTAGAATAGGGGTTGGGAATCATAACAAGGAACCCCCATAGCCCTATTCTGATTCTTGCATTTGCTGATTAAAAGGCCCTATAAGCAAGAAAAGAAGGGGTACCTTGTTTTGGGGTCCTCATAAAAAGGATCCTGCTATTTAGGGTACTAGGTTACTAGATTAGGGTCTCCTATTTGCGGAAAGCCCCAGATCAGCCAGACAGACTTAGGAGTGCGCGGCTGTGAAACTAGGTGCAAGAACCGAGCCCAAAACCTAAAACGACCCTCTGTACTCTGAAGGTTTCCCATCGATCCTGGCCATGCGAGAGGGAGAAACTAACCCCGAAACCCTTCGCCAAAAAAGGCCCCTGAAGCCACCCAAAATAAAACCCTATGTACCCGAAACCCTGAATCCTACAGAGCCTTAAACCCGAAACCCTGTAGAAAACTGCTTTCGGACTCAACTGCGAGGAGGAAAAGGGCCGTTCAAAAAAAAAGACCTGTAGAACCGTAAACCCTATAGAACCCTACACCCTATATATATATATATATATATGCTACCCCCCCCCAGATACCAATAGAATTGTGTGTTTTGTGCTCTCAACCCTGCAATTCATGACACCAAGACACTCGAAGGTCTCAGATACTTCTAGTGCACGACCAGAAGGTGATTTTGTTCATCCCCTAGATCCCGCAATTCAAGACGCATGCATCCAGGAGGCGCTTAATACAGGGCCAGGCAAGCCTGACTACATTGATGCCATACACATACAGGATGCTTCAGCACATGATAGGTAGTAACGGTTTAATGGCACCCTCTGTATTACTTAGACGTGCCTCTAATCTATCACCCATCCTTCCTTATCGCACGCTAATAATAGTACAACCCTAACACCAACAACTACCACTACCACTCCTCCTCGTGCTGCTGCTGCTATTACTGCTACTACCAAATTCCTCCATGTTTAGTTAGGTCTATGTGTTTCAGCGTCATCCCACATCTTGCCCCAAATGTATCCAGGCGACCTTTTCCTAGACCATGTCTTCTCACCATATTGCTCCTAAATTTCGTATCATGATATTAAGTTAAATCCAATCACATATCCGACTATTATCAAGATGGTCATAACAAACCATCACAAGAACCGTACTACGACTACAATCTACTACTGATACTACTACTACTACTACTACTATTGCTGCTACTAACTACTACTACTACTACTACTACTACTACTACTACTACTACTACTACTACTACTACTACTGCTACTACTACTACTACTACTATCACTACTATCACTACTATCACTACTACTACAACTGTTACTATTACTACTACTACTACTACTACTACCACTACTAGTCAATCCTTAGTATTAAACACGATTAACGATTACACTGTACCTTTATCCTGTTATACTACTACCGCCATACCCTTATGCTAATCATCATATTCCTGCCACAATGCCTTAAGCAAGCTTTTCCATCCTATCATAAATCAAAAAGCTACCCATATTTATGGGTTTAGATGTAATTAAGGACACAGTATTAACATATCATTCACTTACATCAGTCTATCTCATTTACCTAACACACGTAAACAGTGCTCACTGAAGTAATCAAACATCACACTCATCACCCTAAACATAAAACGTCAGTGAGACTGGCAACCAGAAACAAAACACACCCTTCTACCATCTCCAACAAACACTTACAAAAATAAGGGTACATTAACTAATCATAGTGAACCCCAGAAAGTTGGAACATTGATTTAGGGTGATTAGTGTTTGATTTACTTTGCCTTTAGTATAAGGGCATTAGGATACTGATGTTTTAACTTTCTGGAGTTCACTGTAGAATAATTTACAATGAAACCAGATCTCAAGTTGACGGCAAAACAAAAATCTGTTGTAAGTCAAAGCTAACAGAGCGCGAGAAGAAAATCTGCAGTGCGTTTTGCGCGGGCGCCGCGCGCGTGACGGAAACCTTCCAAAAGATCGTTTGATTGAGACAGTACAGTGGTTTCGTTAATTTTATTGTAAAAGTGCTGTACTGTCCCAAAAAAATCAATCCTTTTTTGCAAAAGTGCTGTACTGTCCCATAAAAACCAAAAAAACCAATCTTCTACAGTCTTGGAGCAGCTGCCGTGTAGGGGCCTCTAATAGATTGGTTTTTTTTGGGACAGTACAGCACTTTTGCAAAAAAGGATTGGTTTTTTTGGGACAGTACAGCACTTTTGCAAGAAAAGCAACAAAACACTGTACTGTCCCAAAAAAACCAATCCTTTTTTGCAAAAGTGCTGTACTGTCCCAAAAAAACCAAAAAAAACAATCTTCTACAGTCTTGGAGCAGCTGCCGTGTAGGGGCCTCCAATAGATCCAAGACTGTAGAAGATTGGTTTTTTTGGGACAGTACAGCATTTTTGCAAAAAAAGATTGGTTTTTTTGGGACAGTACAGCACTTTTGCAAGAAAAGCAACAAAAAACACTGTACTGTCCCAAAAAAACCAATCCTTTTTTGCAAAAGTGCTGTACTGTCCCAAAAAAACCAATCTATTGGAGGCCGCTACACGGCAGCTGCTCCAAGACTGTAGAAGATTGTTTTTTGGTTTTTTTGGGACAGTACAGCACTTTTGCAAAAAAAGATTGGTTTTTTTGGGACAGTACAGCGCTTTTTCTAGTTTGCGGAGAAGTGTGATGCAGAGCGAGTACTCAAGTGCTGAGCATCCTGCTGCTATACTCAAAGTGGTGCAAGTGCCCTCTAAGGCCACCAAACGTTCATGGAGAGTCTTGTCACAAGTCTCAGCCAAGAGGGTGCTCGAATGCTCTGTTTTTGTCTCATGGTGCTGCTTGCAGAAGGAAAACACAGGAATGTATTGGTACCTGGGGGGGGGGGGGGTACCATATATATATAATAGAGAGATGTATATATATATATATATATATATATATACACACACACACATATATATATATATATATATATATATATATCCCAGGTCCCTGCTTTCGTGACGCACTACTTGCCGAGCCCTCATTTCTTGGGAGGTTGAAAGGTGCCGGGGCCTTTTGGTGTCGATATAGCAAAAATAGGGTCCGAATTACTTATGCAAATACTAGTTTGGGGGTTCCTTAATTTAACTAAAGTATAATGGGCCCCAAAACCCTATTCTGATCATTCAGATTACTCAAGCCTATAGTAGGGCTTTTGGGGTTCAGGGTTTGGGCTTTTGGGCCTTTTGAGGTTCGGTCAGGCCTTTCGGGGTTTCGGGTTTGGACCATTTGGGGGTTAGGAGTCTTGGGGTTGAGGGTTGCGGCTTTGGGGGTGGAGGGTTTGGGCTTTTTCGGGTTTTAGGTATGGGAGTTTCCGAAAATAGGAGACCCTAACAAAGCACCCGAAAAAGTAGGATCCTTATTATAAGGACCCCAAAATACGGTACCCTTGTTTTCGGAAACTCCCGTATAGAGTCCGCGATTGAAACCTCAAGCTCTGACACATGCACAAGCCCTTGGGTTTGATAGTACCCATAGGCCATAGGCGCCATAGTAGTTCCTTTTGGGGGGTTCATATGTAGAATCCTATAAGGTAATCCCCAAAAGCGGCTACTATGCGGCTATGGGTATGTACTTAGGACATGGCAGCTGGGCACCACTTCTGAATGTGTACAGGGTAAGTCGTGGCGGGGATGCCATGTATCGAGGCAGTGATTCCCGCAGCGAGTCTAGGATCCAACCTTGTGTGTTGATGGTTCAGGTTGGAACCGTTCCATAGGGGCATGCAGGGGTCCTCCGCTTTGTTGAGCTTTGGTTCAATCCCCAATGAAATTATTCAGAGGGGTCATGTGAAGTCCCACCAGCACTCTGGTACAGGTACAGCACAGAAAACCCTACACCTGGCATTCATCTCAGCCCTGTACAACCCAACCAGGACAGCCAAAATCACGGCGAAGGAGGGCTCCAAGACGTCTTCAATCCAACAGGACCTACAGTACCCGGCCGGAATGGAGCGGGAGGGGTGGACAGCTCTTGCTTGCAGGGAGCAAGACCCGCTAGTGGGTGTGTCAGTGTCGGGTTGTGAACCTCTAGCAAGTCTTTACGGCTTTGGTGGTTTGCTGATGCCATGCCCCTTGTTGTAACGTCCAAATTCGAAAGGGTAAAACAACTCATCAACACATTACCTTGATCAACAACCACACCAACGTCGAAGTAGCACTTGGAGGACAGAGGCTTGACACCCGAGCGTGATGTCCCGACATGGTGTGACTGTTCGCAGTTCGACTTGACAGCGTATTGAGTTCAAAAACCAGTCAGTAATGGCAGGAAGAAAACAAAGCAAAAGCCAGGAGCTGGACCGCCTTTCAACCAAGGGCGTGACGATCGAGAATTCCGTCGTCGAAGGGGAGGCGCGTGCTTCCTAAGCCCCCTGCAGTGATGAGATACCTTATTGCGGCTGAGTGCAACACTGGACGTGTGTTGGGACTTATGCCTGGGCCTGTGTCAAGCGTTGTCCTTGTATGTCTCACGGGTATAGCGCTTTTTCATTGGATTCTGCCAAACAGCTTATCGAGCAACTATGTATGCACCCATGCTGACCAAGAGCGGAGACAGTCCACGATGCAGCGAACCTTCCAGTCAACTTAAACTTAAAGAAGCTGTCGAACGACACCCTGAACAAAGTGTCTCATAAAACGGTGATAGACTCTACTAGCCCTGAAACATGAATCTCCATCAGACGTGGGGAGAGCCTACAGCTGATGACTTGTCTGCTTCCACCCCGAAAGAAGAACACCGCTACCACCACCAGCATAACTATTACTGCTCCTGCTCTTACTGCTGTTCTTTCAAACTTACCGCAACGACGACTACACTTACGAAGACATCAATGTAAGGCAGTCGTGACATCAGCATTTGTCACTGTGGAAGGAGTAACTGCAGTAGTGAGTGGCGAGCTATGGCAAAGATGGCTGTCGCAGCAGCGGCAACAGTGGTGGTGGGTAGCATGGCGGTGGTAGCGGTGGTAGCAGTAGCGGTAGTGGTAGTGGTAGTGGTAATTAGTAGTAGTCGTCGAAGCAGAAGAAACAGTAGCAGTGTAGTAGTAGCCATAGTAGCAGTTTTTCGCAGTAGCAGCAGCAGCAGTAGTAGCATGGATCCCCATTCTTAGCAGCCGATGAACCTCGCCTGAGTCGCAGAGTGTGCAGCCATTTGCATCAGCGAATCCCCGGCCCTCAGCAGACTCTAAGCCTGAGTGGCGTGGTGAGCTGCTGTGATGCACTTTCGGGGGTCACTTCGGGGTTTGTCATATGGACCCTTGGGGGGGTTGGGGTAGGAGGTAGGGGACTATACTTCCTTAAATATTTCTCATCAGGTCCCTTTTTGTGAGCATTCCCCCGCCCCCTTCCCGCCTAAGGGTCCCTATGAGTTTGTCAGTGGCGTGGTAGGTAAACTTTACCTCACCTGGTGTGTGCAAGGGAATCGAAGAGTTAATCTTTCCTGAAGCACTTAACTAGTTTAGGTAGGAGGCCGTTTAGAGGCGACCTGATACTGTCTTTCGGCGAACAAGAGGATGAAGGGATTCACATCGGCCGTCATGCAAGCCCAGCATGAGGTCATGGAGTGAAAATGAATACGAACTTGATATGCTTCAGAAACACACACACACACACACGTATATTTATATAGATGTACATAGCGAGGCATAAGCATAAGTTCTGCACACTATAAGAACGCAAGAGATTCTTCTAGATGGTGATATAGCATGATGCAACTATACCACAGCATGACACAACCGAGTAAACTGGTACAATAAAGCTTCGTATGGAATAGTGAAACAGAATGCCATGGAATACCATATCAAGCATCACCCTACAACACATCGCAATAAGACAGTAAGTGTATAATGTCATACAGCTTTGCGCAATACAACCTGCAGCCGAGCATCGTCTAACACGTATCATATTCTTCTGGCTGGCACAACCTAGGTTGCGCTGACCTGTGGAGTGGAGTCGGGCTCATGGCCCGGAAGAAGATTCGAGTAACTCGCCACTTGGCTGGGTTGGGTGGTTACGATTTAGCAACTGACCTCTTTCAACTGTTCAGCTTCCTTCCTCTCAGGAGTTCGGAGGTTGGTTCAAGCGCTAGAAAGTTATATCGCACGCAGCTGTACCGGCAAAAACCGAGGTGAGAACAACTTCAAGAAAGTCATCCAGGATGAGGAGGCAACCTAGGACCTAGGGTTACTAGGCCTGGATGGTTCTCGCTGTCTGCAAGCCAGCAACCACCTCAAATAGTATATGCCTCTGCCTGAAAGTGGTCCTAGTTACTTACTTTTCAGGCCCAAGCCACGGAGGAATGACGTCTCTGAAGCGTGGACGATTCTAGCTCAGTGCGCCCTGGAGTCCAAATATGTAGACTTAGATCCCCAATACCTAGCCTTTTTGGGTTCTTATAGTTTAGTAGGAATCGGAAAGTTTGACCTTTTGTATCATGATAGAAATCATATCTGTGGTTTATTGGGGTAGTAAGCACAGGGCTTGAATAAGTGCCGACTTCATTCCTTCGGGAAGCCCCAAGGCTCCAAAGCCGCGAAGCCCTGACAGTCAAACACTTCCAAGACCCGGAACCTTGTCCACTACGTAGTAACGTAGTATAATCTAACATGACACTGTTTAAGAGAAGGGTAGTCTAACCTGACAATTTTTGAGAGAAGAGACGGTTGCATTATTCAACGTATAGCATTTTGTTCATAACATATATTCTTCACTGCCCATTCCAAGTGCCCCTGCTTCCTTTCTCAATGCCCTTCAGCCAGCTCGGAAGCGTAAGTTCAACCCCTAAACCCGGTAATGCAGTCGGAAAAGGGCCCGCAAAAAAAAAAAAAAAAACCTGCATTCCCGTTAACAAGTTGGAAACGAGCCCTCAAAAGAAACCTTCTGTTCAACCAAGCACCCTGCGGGCTTCGTCCTTGCCTAGTAGGAGGGCCGGGGGCTTATAAGTACCCTAAAAGGGACCCTAATTGGGGTTATGGTTCTTATAAGTCCCGAAAATAACCAGTTACTAAGTCCCCCGACCCTCCAAGTAGGGGAAAAAACACCTAAGTTCCGAAGGCGCAAAAGAAGAAGCAGGAGCTTCGGCTAGCCAGGCCAATGCTTCGGGAGATCCCAGGGGCGTTAATCCAGAGTCTTTTTAGGAATTGTTTTTGTTTATTTTTGTTCATGTATAACCCAAGAGAATATTAACAATAATATTATTCTTATTGTTCTAAAGGGGGGTATAGCTCAATAATTAAATCTATTATTAGATTAGGGTTCCTTTTAAAGGGGTCTATAAAGGCTACTATAGGGGTTTTGGGTTTGGGGTGTAGCTGGGATTCGTCTCTTTGAGGGCTTCTTGCTTCAGCTGATTTTGTTTTGCATTTAAGCTTCAACTCTTTTCGGCTTCAGCCTTTGGGGAGGCTTTTGCGGATCTGGGGGTGTGGCATCCTGCAAGGGTCGTCTTAAGGGTTCCTTAGGCCACGGTTAAGGTTTGGGGTATAGGGTTTAGGGTGTTTTTTTACGGGCCATTTGAATCGGGTGCCCAGATAGCATATACTGTAGTTGTGCAGGGTTCTCATTTTTGCCCCGTGCCTCTCACTATGATTTCGTTGGTGACTGTTTAGCGCTGAACTCTAGACTCCAAACCCTAAACCCTAAGCCCCTTTACAATTGAGGGTTCGAGTTGGCGGTATCGTGAGGGTACAGGCCTCCCCTGGAGTGTCCGAGGGTGAGCGCCGAAACCCTGAACAAAAAACCTCTTCGAGACCTGTAACGATCGTAGAAAAGGAGCTCACCAAAATCGCAAGCCTTAACTATCTGAGAAGCAGCCTCTCCGCGTGCAGCGCCATCGTGGGAGGCGGGCACACATCCGCGGGGAGATGCAGAAGGCACGTGGCCCAGACACTTGGGTTTTCTGGAAGCTAAGACCCAGTTGAACGCGTTGTCTTTTTCAGGTTAAGCTTCTTGTCGAGGTGTAAATTCCGGTTTCTTCTGCCCCCGAAATCATTGAATCCCGCCAGAACCTTGGGAGATACATGTTGGCCACCGTCCTCTTGAATCCCGCCAGTACTTGGGAGAGCATTATTGGACCTGCTCCTGAAAGGTGCCGGTGGTCGGGGGGAGGCATGGAGCGTGCTTCTGAATCCGCCAGAACTTTTGGCGAAGCATGTGGGCCATGCTCCTGAATCCGTCCACATTCCCGTGAAGGAACGGTTGATGATATAAATCCTGCATGACCCACAACAAGTAATTGGTATACCATAATTTCCATAGTTTAGGGTCCTTAAGGTAATGCAGGATTTATATACCAATTTATATCATCAACAGAAGTACTTGGTTTGGCTGTGGTCTCCTTGTGGTGTCCCGCTTGGCTCCATGTGTTTTCCTGGCGTGGTGCTCGTATGTGCTCCTGGGTTCTATTGTATCTGCTGTATTGTGCTTCATTGTCTGGCGGCCTGCGATGACATAGTACGACGGAGCCAGCGCATAAGTGCTATGACAGTAGCTATAACCCCACTTGCGCAGGGTAATGCAGGATAATTTTCCATTGATGTGGCTCAACCTGCTTTGGCCTC
Organism: Symbiodinium sp. CCMP2592; assembly: GCA_905221615.1. NCBI lineage: Eukaryota > Dinophyceae > Suessiales > Symbiodiniaceae > Symbiodinium > Symbiodinium sp. CCMP2592. The sequence continues at coordinate 1,431,053 of CAJNDT010003668.1, forward strand.
TCTGGGTTTCGGGATAAGGTCCACGATTGATCCAGGGCTTAAGAATGACCAGACCCTGACATGGAAGTCCCTGCATAAACCACTGACAAACCAAGCCCAAGCCTTGTCCATGAACTAACGAAAATTTTTGTGACCTGGGTATCAAGACCTGCCGCCCATGAGAGGTTCACATTGCACCTCGAAGCTGTTGATCTGCTTGTGTCGGATGCCCAAGTTGACACCCTAACCACCCCCAAACCCAACACGCAAACCCTAGACACAAGCCGAAGCTTCTCAACAGTCCGAAGCCTTTTGCATTCTTCGGAGCCTAGCCTGGATCTGCTTGAAGGTTCACGGGTTTCGGGGCGTTTGTGGTTTGGGGCATAGGGCAAGTTATGCGGTATGGTTTACAGTATAGCTTCAAAGATGTGGTTCTGTAAGTTTCATTCTAAGAGAAAGTGCAGCCCCCATTGGCGTTACTACAGCTAAAGTTACGGTGAATTTCACCCACCCTCAAAAAAGCCCTGCCTGAACGCTACACACAACGTCGAAGCGCTCAATCCCCCAAACCCCCAACTCCCCAGACCACCCAACACGCCAGAGTCGACAGCGCCGAAACCCGAAAGCCCCGAACCCTGAACCCTGGGCCACAAACCACCCCCCTAAACCCTAAACCCAAAAGCCCAAGAAAACGATCTCCAGGGCATGAGAGAAAAGCTGGAGAAGGTGAGAGTAGAGCTCGAAGGCTATGGAGTCTGGTTGCCGTTGTTTTGGGAGTTAAGGGGTTCAGGTTTTAGGAGTCTAAGGTCGTATGGGTAGACTTGAGTCCAGTAGCAAAAACGGCTGTTTAGGGTTTTGGTTTCTTCAGGGTCTGGGGTGCTGTTTTTGCTAGGCTTGAGTCCAGCAGCCAAAGAGGGTGCTGTTTCTGAAGGGACTGATTTTGATTGTCTGTGCATGAGCGAGTGCGCTTTTGCATAAGCTTTTGTTGCTATTCCACAGAGCTGTAGAGGGTTTACGGTTGCTGCGTAGGGCGTAGGGGTCTCGGACTATTCGGTGCTGTTAGGGTTTTAGGACGTGAGCTTCGGGGTTCAGGGCTCTGGGGCTATCGCTTGGCTTGTAGTGTCAGGATTTGGAGTTTCGGCTGTTAAGGCGGAAGGCTTTCATGATATTAAATCAGCTTCACAGAATTCAGATTGAGGCTTTCGGTTTTAGGCTCCAGGACTTTGATCTTTGATTTCGGCTTTGTTTGACACTTTGCGATAAACCCGACCATCCGCTGTCGTTGGATGAGATGATCTAGATCCAGCGGCATACATTTACCCGCCCCTGTGCTGCGATAGGACTAGTGACCCGCATAAGCCTTAAACCCGAAACCTAAACCCTAAACTTGCCAGGCTTGTCCGAGAGTGAGTGTCAAAACTACCCATAGGCCCCATAGTAGTTCCTTTTTGCGGTTACCTTATAGAAACTTTAAATATGAACCCCCAAAAGGAACTACTATGGGGCTTACGGGTAGAGCAAGCCAAATCAGAGGCGAGGATCCCGAAGCAGACGTGGAGATGGACGGCTCGTCGCGCAGCATCAAGGCTCCAAGGGTAAAAGGAGGGGCCCTTTATTAAGGACCCCTAGGTATATACCCTTAATACAGCTATTATATACCCATTATATAGCCCATTATAGGCACTGAGGATGCTTTTTAAAGCTCAGGGTTCAGGGTTTAGGGTTCAGTACTACCAGGCGTCCTTGCGAGGAAGCCTGCAACAAAAAGGGTTCAGTACAAGGCTTCGACAAGAACTAGAGCGGGGTGTGCTTAAGCATTTCAGCAACAAAATAATGCCCGTTGCCTCCATCCTGTGAGAGACTTCATAGGTATGAAGAACGAAGTCCTGGCCTTCTCCAGTCTTCACAGCATCAACAGATTTGACGGTTCAAGTGCTATAATATGAACAGGTTCCATAGGACTAGAACAAACAACACAAATCATAGGGGAACTGCCTAGTCCCATTTATGATTACTAGCTTCTTATGGTTCCACAAAATCGAAATACAGTCTTCCCCTCCCCTGTCGGCAGGAGCACAACTCAATGCTTTGCTCGTTACAGACAAACGTTCTGCAGGTTAGGTTACGGTCAAGCTTTAAGTCCTCCTGTGAGAATTCGACATGGATATATCTTGTCACTCATAGGGTCAGGGTCAGCAGTTCGGCAATGATGCGGCTGCATTAGCTCAAACTCTGGCCTTAATAGATATCTGGAATTCCCTGAGGCTAGTTGTCCTAGACTCTGCAGTTTAGCGGGCCGGGCATCAGGTCTCTCACTTTTGAATCCTATAATAGGTATGGAAATGGGATCATTTCTATCTTTCTTTAATGTTTATTATAGGGCCCTTATTTTCAAACAATTTGAGGGTTGTTGAAATCGACACCTTAATTTTGACTCACATTCTCCAACCATCCGTGAAGAGGGGCCCTTGACACGCACGGCTCGAGGGTGCTTTTCGGGTTTGCGCCGAGGGCATAAGGATCGTAGACTTGTTTGGAATGTACGTTGGCTCTGCGAAATTTCCTCAGCGACGTTTGGTTGGCAGTTTTGTTTGCCAGGAGTGTCCGAAACTTTTTCAACATGTATCTCCAATCCTCGCCACTTTCAACCATCGTTTATCTCTTCATAACCCTTGTCGGTAGACTGATCGTGTACTGGTGCCACCCTCGAAACCTCATTCTGATAATTCCGGCCCCTGTACTGTCCTCTTGTGACTGACACTGTAGATCGTATCAAACAAGCATTTCCAGGGGCCAGGGCGAAGGAGCACGAAACACGCTTCCGGTAGGGTTTTTGGGGGAGACATGGTGCCGACGTCACATCTTGGCTTTCTGTAGTTGTGAGCCGCAAAGCCTGTTCGCGCCGACGGTTCGGCTCAGGCCCATCGTGGCTCCAGCTGTTTATTAACATGGAGTTTGACGGCATATAGATGTTTAAACAGCTCTACTTTGGGGTTAGTATATCCACTTGCCCGAAGGAGGCAACATGGTGCTAAGATCAGCGTTTGGCCGCAATCAAAAATCCGTTCTTTCCTCTCCTGACACAACAGACGAAAGAAACTCAATGTTGTCCGACGATTGTAGATAACCTGCGTCTAGCGAGTGCTAATATGGCGGCGGTGCCGTAGGAATGCAACTCTGGCGAGCACGGAACCTTGACCCCGAAGCAGGGGTTGGTCCAGAGTTTAGGGTTGTTCTGCGACCCCAAACCCTCAACCCTTTACCTACACCTGAAAGCCCTAAACCAGCTTGGGCTTTCCTTTTGTGGCTGATAGGTGAGGATTGTCGACTTGCTCTTTTTCATTTTTAATTTTTATTTGGAGTTTAGTGGGATGTGCCCCGAGGCGTGTTACTGCAAGAAACCCACACATCGTATTAAAGGGTATCACAAGCGTACTATCTGGCACAATCCCCGGGTTGCAGACCTGCATATAACTTATTTCGGACCTTACACTTATGTCTTGTTGTGCCCCCCGATTCGACATTCAACCGAGGAGAACATGTGGACAGATGACAACGTCCTACAATCATGCTTTATTCCTGGTTCTTTGTCTGCTGTGTTGGGCACCGGCACCAGTTGTCGGGGACTGCGGCTCAGCTTGCAGATGGCATGGAGGCCCCCTCAACTTACAAGCTACCCTAAGCCCCTAAACCCTAAACCCTAAAACCCTAAACCCTAAACCCTAAACCCTAAAACAGGCGCTTCGGCTTTCAGCTTCCCGCGCATGTTGGTGCATGGTTTCAGCATGGCTACTCTCCGCAAAGGTGGTTTGAGGATGCTTCAGTTTTGCATAGGTTTCACTTTCGTTTTTCAGCGGGCTAGTGTTGAGGAAACAGCTTCGGCTACTCCTCTCTGGAGCCTGGAAGCAATGTCGGGCCCCGGTAACACTCAGGAGCTCTCCAAGGTCTTTAGCACTCAGGAGGTGCAGACACGTTCCAAGCAGTACGCGGAGGTCACAGAGTCATATCAGCAAATGTGGTTCGAGCAGCGCAAGCAGATGAAGCGCGGACCACCGTCAGCAGCTGGTATTTCGAGCACTGGTTTGGCTACTCCTCAGGAGGACGAGGAGATGCCTCACACAGAAGCGGCCACTGGGTCTCAGGAACCGGCGCAAACACTCCGCCTTTTCAACCCGTTCAACATCGCAGCAGACACGGCTACTACGCTTACCGCGGTGGAAGCGGGGGTGGATGCTAACAACCCGCAGGCAGTGGCAGAATACATGCAGGGCGCAGTGGCAACGCGTCAGGACGTCTTCGACATCGTCCGCAACTACCACGTTGGAGTAATCCGCAGCGAGCTGTACAACTTGATTACACAGGTCGAGAGTGTAGTCAAGAACCTGGATGACCGCATTTTGCGGAACACTGCGGACCTTCACTGGTTGAGCTCAGAGTCGCGAACGGAGCAGAAGAGGACTTGCGGCCTCCAAGTACTCCTCACTGGCTGGGATCCCACGATTACCGCTGAGGAGCGCCATTTCATGGTGGACTGGATGCTGCAACAGGTGGGCTTTATTCGCACTTGGCTCACCCGCCGTGGTTACTCCGATCTGACCGCTGAGCAAGTCTTTTTAAATGCGCTTCAGGTTGACCCGGCTACTCCTCCGTCGGGGAAACAGTGGAGCACGATCACTATCCGGACTTTTAAGGCATGGGATCTTCGGAAGGAGTTCATGCAAGCTTTTGGCGGTGCGACCGGTACTCCTCTGTGGAGAGACTCCCACACACCGGTTCGCGGCCGACATATTAGGGCTACTCCTTGCAGTCCCCAATTCCAAAGGAAGTTGGAGACTCCGCTCCGAGTGTTACTCGCTCTGATCAATGAAAGCGAGGTGCTGGAGCACAGTCAGGTGGTGGTCCTGTGGAAGACATTGACCATTATGTCCCCACAGGCGACCCGCCAATTCGATGAGCAGGCCACCGCAGTTGCACGCCTTTTTTATGCAGAGGAGAAGGGGACTTTTAAAGCCCGCTTGGAGATTGCGGACCCCCTGTTCACGGCCTGTGCGGCTACTCCTCCGATTGGCGCCGAAGAAAAGGACATGTGGTCCTACATGTGGAACAAGGTCGTTTTTGGTGTACAGTCGGAGCTCGATGCAGCAGACAAAGCTTCCTTCGAGCGAGCGGCACGCCTGGCTACAGTTTCGGGCCGTGGGACCAATATCGGCAAACCGAGCCGACACTGGACCCAGGGCTTCGTCTACTCCTCCAGCCTGAACCCGTACCCAATTGAGTTGACTACGGTCCGGGTGTCACAGGTAGCATTTTGCTGGGATGAATACTGTGACAAAATGTCACCAGATCACAAAGTGGGCGATTACTCCGCCGGGACGTACTCCGGAGCTCCCTCGGTTGGTGTGATGCCCCCCTCAGCTACTCCGCCAGCGAGCTTCGCAAAAGCTGCGGCTCCAGCTGGCCCGGCCTGAAAGGCCGCTCTTTGCATTTTTGAATCATGCCGAGGGTCTACTCCGCCGCTCCCACGGGGTCGATGCACGCTTCTTTTGAAACTTTCTATGCTAGGCTGGCCAGGCTACTCCTTTCTAGAAGCTGCCGCCTGGTACAGGCTGTGCTCCCCCCAGCCTCGGCAGAAGCCTTCTGCGGAGCCCTCGGAGTCTTTTCTAATTCGCCAGTGTCGCCAAGCAACGAGCTTTAAGCCCCAAGTTGCTCATGCCTTGAAACATTTTAACCAGGGTTTAGGGCATAGGAAGCTCTGCCGAGTAGGTTTGGATTTCAGGCCGGTTCGTAGGAAGCAATGCAGGAGGGGCAAACGCAACATCACAGGTAATATTTCGGTATCCCCATCCCTTAGGCTACTCCTCCACGTTAGTTTGGCTGTATTTTACTACACCACCCCGCACAGATCTCATCCCGTAGTAGTGATATGCGATGCCTCCTTAATGTACGCTTTAGCATACAATACAACCAATGGAATAGATAAGATACTCCAAGTTGCTAGAAATAAAATGCAACATTCTAAATTCGGCAACACGGTAACCTTGAACCTCGAGACCCTCCTCAGGGAACCTGAGACACCAATACCAAACACCCGAATCCCTAGATCACTCCTCCTCAGTCTTAAACCCCCTACCAAAACCTCAAATACAATTAACCTACCAGTCCTGCAGCCTTCACCTCAGCTTGCAACCCCGACTAAAGCAAGAACAGGCCGCCGTGTCACACATAGGACATCACAAGGTGTCAGATTTTATACAAAATCTCGGCTACTCCTCAGAAGTACGGGGCTCCGCCCTGCCGCCACGCCAGTTTCACTAGTCAAACCTCCTAAAGGAGCGCTGACCAATTCAGAATTCACAACACAAAGAATTTATAAGAATTCACAACGGGAAACAAAGGAGCTAGCACCGCCTCCACGAGGCGCGCCGGGTGCTTCGGCAAACGAAGAGTGCACACCCGCCTCCCCTCCACTCCGCACCTTTTTGGGTCACGGGCCCAGCGCTCGGCGCGAACGGCGGCGTGAATACCGCCGTTGGCGTCGCGCGCGTAAGGTGCTAATACGCCTGGGTCGCTTGGGCAAGGACACGGGCAAAGAGGGGAAGCCCTTGAACGCTGCCGCCAAGCGTTCAGCGGGGACTTCAACGGCAAAACACTTTAAGGAACTCCTTAAAAATGCCGAATGGAAAGGACCACGACGGGGGAAACAGCCCACAACCAAGGCTACTCCCCAAAAACCATATGGAGAAAAACTAAAAATCGCAACGCAAAATGTACAAGGGATGGCAGAAATCCTGAAACACCAACAAACGATCAGCCTCATGACAAAGTATGGTTTGGATGTGCTTATCCTAACGGAAACACGAAGCAAATCATACTACTCTTACAACTCACAAGGGTATCAATTCATTGTTAATGGATCAACCAAGGACCCATATGCAGGGGTCACCACAATCATTGCACCACATATCCGCCCGTACATACACGATGTTGTGCAACACTCCCCTCGTCTCAATCAAATCACAATCGCCTGTCGAGAAGGAAAAACCCACGTGATCGGAGCGTATGCCCCACACAACAAAATGGACAACACACTCAAACACACCTTCTGGGACGCCCTCGAAGACATTTTTTCGGCTACTCCTCTACCAGAACCTACATTTATAATAGGGGACATGAATGTTAGACTCCAGGGCCGCAGCTCTCAGGAAACACAAGAATTAGGACCGCACGTGTATGGTAAGGGTCGGCAGTTTGCCCAAAGAAAACCGGAGGATAACCGCACCTTATACATGAACATGCTCACTGGCCACTCCGCCGTAGATGTGATGACATTTAAGACACCCAACTTAAAGCATCACATTACTTACAGGGATAAGTCCCCCCCGCCACCTGACTGGAGCGGCTTTGTAACAGATCCCTTGGGATGGCTACACCTGTACGATAGAATACAGGCCCTACCGACACCAGAAACAGACCGCTTGAACATCGCTAGCAGTATACGATCATTCGTAACGGCAGACCCGCTTCCATCCTCGGCTCCCATTCCACCTAGAGTAGACTCTCTACGATTTCAGAGTCTAGATAAGGTGATCACTAGACGCAAATGGCTTCCTAGTGTACTTAATGTCAGGGCGCACCACGACACGGGATTCCCCAGTGACCACTATCTCCTTGTAGCGGAATGCAGGGTAAAATTAGGAGCCAAGATCCCTAAAACCTCTAGACCACCCACTAGAGACTACTCCGCCAACACAGAATTTGCTCAAGCTTTCCGCAAGCACTACGCTCGAAATGCACAAACAACACCACTGGCTACTCCTCCAGATGTAAACGTCGAGGTTTACACAGACGGCTCCGGCTCACAAGGACGATGTCACAAACACACCCCAGCCGGGTGGGGATATGTTATATTGGCGGAGGACGACGTGCTAGAAGAGTCTAGCGGGCCCGTTATAACTGACGACACGCACCCCTTTACGTTCGGCGCAAAAGTCGGCAGTAATAATACGGGAGAACTACAGGCCTGGATGGAAGCATGCGCTTACATAATCCGAGCCAATCCGCCAGCGGACGTCACGTTCTATTATGATAGCAAATGGATGGCGCAAATGGTACGCGGACAGGCTAGACCAAAAAGACATAAAGAAATGGTTCACTCCGCCAGATTACTCCGCCAACAACTCGAACAAACCACCCGTATCAGGTGGCAATGGGTTAAGGGACACAAAGGAAATACATACAATGAGCGCGCTGACGCGCTAGCGGAAACCGGTAAACTTTCGCATAAGGCCAAGGGAGGCAGATTTACGCAAAAATCTCCACTCCTTTTGGAAGACCTAACGCAAGACTCTACCCCAACGCAAGGCACGACTCAAGACAAATACGAACGCTTCCTCTCAGCAGCCCTCGCGGCCGAAAAGGAAGTGTTCCCACCAAACCCGGCTACTCCGCAACGACCCTGGATCACTCCGGACTTGGCAGAAAGACTCAGCATTGCCAAACGAATGAACGCAGCGCTGGACCCCAACTACTCCGCTTACTATAAAGACCTCAAAAAAGAAGCTAGAAAACGTAAAAGAGAATGGACCAAGGCCACCTTCGAAAACAATCCCAATCCCAGTCACCACTCCCTCTGGGCTAATCTCCGCAAACTCAAAAAAGGCTTCTCAGAGCGCAAACGTCGACTTGTGGTGGACGGACGACAGATCCCATGGTCGAAAACCCACGAAGCATTCGCCACACATCTCACGCAATCTCAGTGGGCTCCTACTCAGGTATCTTCAGAGGAGCACCACCTCCTCCGGGATACGCCGCCACTACGCCCACAGGACGCAACCCCGCAGAAACCTTTCACCATGCCGGAGCTCACTGCGGCGCTTAACAAACTTAAGAAAGGCAAAGCGCCAGGTCCTGACTCTCTGAGACAGGATCTACTACTCCTCCTCGATACGTTTGGGGAAAACCAACTGTTGGACTTAATGAACACATGCTGGGTAAACAAAACGATGCCACAGGACTGGAAAGACGCAATAGCCTGCTCCTTTTACAAAGGGAAGGGCGACGACGCCGACGCAACGAATTACCGCCCAATCGCGCTGCTAAATACGCTGTACAAAGTCTACGCGTCTCTAATACAGGCCAGACTGGCGCAGAATTACGATCAGCTACTCCGCCAAACACAGTATGGATTCAGAAAGGGCAAAAGCACTTTGCATCCTCTGTTCATAGTCCGCAGATTACAAGACTACTCCGCCAGGACCGGTCAGCAGTTCCATATGGTTTTTCTGGATTGGCGTATGGCTTTCGACAAAGTAGATCACGAAAGCATGCTAATTGCACTACGCAGGTTTGGGGTTCATCAGCATTACATAGATCTTATTAAAGACATCTACACTAACCCAACTTTGTATACAGTAGGAATAAATGGAGAAAAAGCTAAAGGTACTCCTCACACGGGCATTCGACAAGGATGCCCACTTAGCCCTTACCTTTTTATAATTGTAATGACCGTACTCCTCTCAGACGTAGACCGTCGATTACTCAGCACCGGTGTGCCTACAAACACATGGTCTGTTGGCAAACCAGTATACGATCTAGAGTATGCAGATGATACTCTTTTATTTGGGGTTACAGTTACAGCGGTAGAGGAATACTTGCGCAATGTACAATCCGAGGCAACGCTATATGGGCTATTCCTCAACTTCACCAAAACAGAGTATCTGAGGACACCCATACCGACTACTCCGCCCTCTTTTATTGATAGCACGCCAACCCCAGTCAACGATAAAATCAAATACTTAGGTTCTATGGTGGCTTGGTCTAATCCCACCCTCGAAGCAATCAACCATAGGCTCTCCCAGGCCCACATAGCCTACTGCAAATTATCAGCCTTCTGGAAGACTTCGGTGCCCCAAAAAACCAGGTTGATCATATTCAGATCCTACGTCGTCTCAGTACTCCTCTATGGCCTCTGCACACTCACATTGGAAGACAAACATCTCAAGAAAATCGACGGATGGTACTTCCAGTTCCTAAGGAGAGTGGTAGGCATAAAAGCATCATATTACTCCAGAATCACCAACAAAGCAGTTTGGCTAAAAGCGGAACAGCCCATTCTCCCATCCCAAATAATACTACAGGAGCAGCTACAACAGCTCACTACCAGCCTGGCTACTCCTCACAATGACCCTATTCATCACGTAATCTTCTCCCCAGGTTACAAAGATAGAGTAGGCATTCAAAAGAACAGCAAACGTGGTCCTCCCCCCCCGCACTGGCTAGGATTAGTATCGGATAAAGCTTTGGAGTTCTTCCAACAGGACGTCAAAACACAGCCCGGCTACTCCTCCCAGTTAAGAGTAGACTTCTTGGGTCTGAAGCAGTACCTTCAGAAATACCCCAGCTACTCCGCTCGCTTGGCGGCAGCGCCTACGCGCTTTGCACGACGATTTTCCTTCTACCATAACAGCATTGGTGGCGCATGGCGGTCGTAAAAAAAACCCTAAAACCCTAAACCCTAAACCCCTAAACCCCTAAACCCTAAACCCTAAAGCCTTTTCTCCCGGAGCTGCCGTTTTTTACAGTCCCTGATCCTCGCGGCCGCTCGCAACATGGAGGACCACATGTTTGCTATACTAGGTAGGGCTTTGGGGCATTTTATATTTTCCCTTATTGGGCTTAAGAGGGTCTTATTTACTAATATTTTTCAAAAGCTTCAAAAGCCCCACCTAGTATAGAGCTTGAGCAGCAAAGCTCCGTCAATGCCCATATCCTGAACACTGGATGCGGAGGTAAGAAATGTCCTTTCTCCGAGGCCTTAAAGAGGAGGAACCTTTTATGTGAACCTTTGTAGGCTTTCAGTCTCGCACCAAGTGTTGGAAGAACGTAGGCAAGCTGACAATGAGTAATCCAGTGCATGAAACATAGACTCATGACCCCGCAGCACCGAAGTCACGAAAACAAGACACGCTCTCCAAAGCCTTGAGGCCGTACCAAATGCATCAAACTTTTTGACCCTGACATTCTTACACCTAAGGCCCTAAGGTTTTGGGTTCGGAGTTCAGCTTTTCAGGAACCCTTCGCAAACCTCTGGGGCAAAACAAGAACGACTCCTTCTGAGGTTTGCCGGAAGCAGTACCGGAGAAGCACCTGCGACGCACAGGCTGTTCAGGGGCCGTTTTACGAGTGTAGTTGTGACGTTTTGATATCGCGTTGTCACAGTCCTGAAGCGTGGAACTGTAAGAACTGAACTCGTTCTTTCGCCCGGAACATGTGAAGATTCCAGGTCTCAGGTGCCTGCAGATCCCCACCTCTTCAGCTCCCAACTCTTCTGAACTTCTCCACACTTAGCTTGCTAATTCGTACGTGAATTTGTGGCATTCCTTTTTTCCACTATGCTGCTGAGGAATCGCACGTACATCCAAGACATCGACGGCAATGACATCCCAATTGGCTTTCTCAGAATGGATTGGCACTCTTCCGTCATTGCAACGGCAGCTTGTCGCCATAGTTCGGGCTTGGGGTCATAGGAGCCTTCAGAATCCCCTATTCTTTTTTGGGAAGTTTGGCTTGATTTATAGTATAGTATATCCCCTATCCTAATTTTTTTGGCCCGTATTTTAGGCTGCGCAGCTCGTGGCTTGCTGGCTGCTCGTTCTTCTTTACTTTGCCTTCTTTGGGGAACCACTGTTCGGCTCGGCTTGTTATAGGCTTGCCGTGTATCTTTGGTTGGGAGCAAGATTGATGCGCAAGCTTGCTTGTAGTTGGGAATAGTACATCTATGAAAGAGCTTGCCCGCCCTTGACAATTCCTTTGATCTTTGGAATTACAAATTAAGCAAGGCTCAATTGAAGAGTCCGCGTGTTGTCACGGGTCCCAATCGCTTGCAAGATCTCTTTCTGAGGCCATTGCGCGCATCCTTGTTGAGGAGGCGGAAGAGCAATAATTGGATGCTGTTGAGAGGACAGTGCGTTTTTACTTCTGATGCGAGTCGGTTACTGTATGACTAATCACGAATGAAGACCGCTGCAATCAGAACGATCCAAAACCAACAGCTTTCTTTAGAAGGTGCTTTGGCTGATCCGTCTGCGCGAAAGCATTGGGACTTGCATACGATTACTTTCGCTATTACGAGTAGTATGCTTATGACACCTTGTGACTATTTCTATCAGCAAATGTCAGGTGCGATGCTGGTAGCACACAAGGTTCAGCGAATTTCGTATAGCTTGACCTGTTGTCAAATCGTATACATACACACAAGTGCATCTGCAGCAAAGTGTTGATTGTTCTCTCTTGCCTGACCAGCTATGAACCCGAACACACCGAAAGCCCAAAGCATCCTAGCCAGGCGGGAGGCAAAATAGGTGGGTGAAAGAGACATGTTTTACGGGCCTCAGCAGGTCTGGCATGGTTTATTGTTGAGTTCGGGGCGAAAGGCGAGGCGAACTGTCTACAGGTAGCTGCTTTCTAGCAGCTTTTCGGTTAAGTGCCGATTGCTTGGTTGTAACAGGTCTTGGGGTATCATACCACCGCGGATGCAGAAGCTTGGAATGAATTTGCGATGGCGAAAGCAAGTTTCATGCTGTGGCTCCTTCGTTGCGAGAGGTCCAAATTATAACTGCGGCACCTGGAGCTAGACTGCGAACAGAGCTGCGTTGACACATCTGTCTAGCAGCCGCTTGAAAGGCCACCTAGATGAGAGTTTCCGCAAATTAGGGGTACCTTATTTGGGGTCCTTACAATCAGGATCCTACTATTTAGGGTATGATATAAGGGTCCCATATTTTCGGGAACTCCTAGATGGTCATGGAAGTTGGAACTCCAGGCTTCAGACGTGCCGCAGCCATTTGGCCTTTAGACATTTTTGCCAGGGCCACGCGAGAAGTAGGGCAGAAAAGAGCCAGGCCACTTTGAAGACTTACCGTGACCCAACCTGAGCCGAAACGCCTGGTCGACCGAGCCTACCGTTGGCTGGACAGTTTCCACAACCGTCTCTTTTCTGTCCACAGTAGGCTCTACTAGCGTTGCTGCGAAGTCATGGCTGTGAGACTCACTGATGTTCTGCCTGCGCTAAGAGTTTGGAGTTGCTATTTTCCGAGCCACCTCGCCGCATAAATCCTAGTCTAACGTCTCTAAGCCCTAAACCTCCAAAAGCGCTAAAGCAAACCGTTGCCAACAAATCTCTAGACTAAACCCGGCTGACCGAACAAGCACTAGCAAACTCCAAGATGCTGGGCCTCAAACCCTCGCAAGCAACCCCAGACCTCACCCTCGTGAGCCTTGCAGCTTAGGATCCCGCGCTTAGATCCCGGTACGCATTTCTTGCTTTGGCCGGCTGCCAAAACTACAACGATGCTGCTTGCCTTCGGTTGGTTGAAAGGTATTGGGGCCACGGCCTTATACAGATCTTTCTCGCTCCACGATATGCTACCTTTTCTAGCTGCACTCGTGCATCGTATAGAACGTAATTGCGTCGAACGACATCCTCGATTAATCGTGCATCTACTGAGCCACGTGCCCATCACATCCTGCGTTGCTTGTACAAACTGGCATCCATCGCGTGGCATCCAGAGGAGGTACGGTGGGTGTCAACGCTTACGAACTCAGGGCAATTCATTGATGCCCTAAAAAGTCGATTGTATCGAGGGTTCGAAACACCTCGAATGGCTTCCAGTAGGTAGTTGCTCCGGAGGTTCACTTCAGAGGTTTTCTATTCGCAGGCTTCCATTAGTATCAGCCGTGGTATATGAGATTTTTCCCTAATGGCTACGCGGCTTGCATGGTTCTAGACTCTAGAAGCTTTTGCAGTTAGCACCCTAGAAACTAGCACGGAACAGCACTTAATCTTCCTCCAAGATGAAGGTTGTCTGCACCTGTCGCTTTGAGTAAGTACGCTACTGTTAGTTTGGCAAAGGGTAAACCATAAAGGCACCTAGACACAACCATGAACCAACCAAACGTACTTCAGCGACTATTAGACCTAGTAGGATAACCTTCTACCGGTGTCCTTTCTCCCCCATCCCTGAAGTAGCAAAACCCAAACTCAATAAAGCCGAACACCGCAATACTTGTGTAGAAGCCTCTGCAGGACCTAAGACCACACCAACAAGCCAAAGCTTTAAAACCCCAGAAATCATGAAGCCAAAAACCCTAACTAAGCCGCACCTTGTCTGTTTGCAGACCTTGCCAGGCTTGTCCGAGTGGGAGTGTCAAAGAAAGATTCAGCCGCAAAAGTCCTCGCACACAGATGTGGGAGTTTCCGAAAATTAGGGGTACCTTATTTGGGGGTCCTTAGAATCAGGATCCTACTATCTACGGTGCTATATTAGGGTCCACATTTTCGGAAACTCCCATGAGGTGCGCCTGGAAACAACACATATGGATTTCGAAACTCCCAAAATCCCTAGCTACTCTAAACCCTAAACCCTTGTTATAAGAAGCCCTTATAAACCCTATAAGCCGACCCTTATAAGCCCTAAACCCTAGACCCTTATAAGCCCTAAACCCTAGACCCTTACAAGCCCTCAGCCCTAGACCCTTATAAGCCGTAAACCCTAGACGCTTGCAAGCCCTCAACCCTGGACCCGTATAAGCCCTTTATAGACCCTAGACCCTAAACCTTAAGCAGCCAACGTGCTTCATCGTTCTGGTACTGGGATCCTCGCCTGCTTTGTCTAGTTGTGAGTGCTGAAACCTTGAACCCAAAACCCTACCCTCGACCCTTGTGGGAAGCTCAGACGAGTGAGCAGCCGTAAAGAGGAGCTCAAAAAATGACCCTTACAAGTTAGCCTTAAACCCTAGACCCTAAACCCTAGACCCTTATAAGCCCTAAACCCTAGACCCTAAACCCTAAACCCTAGACCCTTACAAGCCCTAAACCCTAAACCCAGAGTCCCTAAGCTCCAAAGCCCTCCGAGTGGCTCAGGCTGAAGGTCCCATGTGTGCCAGCGGCACTCCCGACCTCAGGACAGCCATTTCCGCGGCTTTGGGGGTTTTGAGAGCTTTGGGGGTTTAGGGTTTTTGGGGGAGCTAGGGACTATAGATAGGGTTCAGGACAGCGATTTCCGTAGCTTTGGGGGGTTTCAGGGCTTTTTGGGAGCAGGGGACTAGGATTTACGGGTTTAGTTTGGGGATTTGGGTTCAGGGCTTGGGGGTTTAGGGTCTTTGGGGGAGCTAGGGACTATAGGGTTTGGGGGGTTTAGGGGGGGTTATGGGTTTACGGGTTTCGGGTGGGCGTTTCAGGGCCTGGGTTGCTAACATGACGTTGGGGCTGTAAGTCTAGTTCCAAAAATAATAGGTTTTTCATTCTTCAGACTTGTCATGGGTTTTCTAGGGGTGCGGGTTTGTAAGTGGATATGTAACATACAAACGTGGTCATCAAAATGTTTGAATGTTGCGTGTACTTGCGGTTTTCCTCATAAGGCAACAAGCTGACTCATGTTGGGGTGATATTAATAGCCTCCCCAATTAAAGTTCTGCGCGGGGGTCTCTTGGGCCAGGGTTTGGGTTGAGGGTGGCAACAAGAAACCTCCGGCCGTGTCCGGGGTTGTAGTAATAGTATTAATGGTAGTAATAATGGGTTTGGGGGGGAATTTGGGCCCGGAGTTTGTTTATTGTCACGTTTGGGCATTCTGGCTACGTAAATTACTTCATCTTGCTCCCGGAAATTCTGCCCCGGCGAATGTGTTTATTGTCACCCTGTTTATAAATACCACTCTAGCATTAGCAGCCAAAACCATGTTTCAAGTTCCGCGCATATCTCATTGGGTGTACGGAAGGAGTTGGGTGGCAGAGGTGATCGGAATCAGCCACGGATGGCGAGAAAAATGCTAGTGCAGAGAGGGTAACACAAGCAAAGCTTTCAACAACAACCAATCGCCCTTACGGCCACAGAACGTAGGAGTAGCGATCAAGATGTGTTTTGGTATTAATCAGCTTCATTTCCAAGTTTGCTTGTTGACCAGCATACCAAGCCTCAGGCTAAAGCGTTGTTTCGGGGCTGCTGGATTTGGTGTCGCATGCAACATGCCATCAAATCCAAGGCACCTAAGCCTAGTCCCAGGCTTTTCGCATCTAGCTCTGTATCATAGAGCTCATTGGAGGAATATGCACAACACCGCATCTAGAAGATGGATGGTTTGCGGAGAATTCCTGTTTTCCATGTCACTGGCTGTTTTGGGTACAGGATCCACATTGCCATGGCTACATGGCTGGGGACCAATATCGACTCCTGGGATGAGGTGGGCGCACCGTGCTTTCCAGGTGATGTATAGGGGCCTGAATAATTTCCAGGGGCTTCTCTTTAAAGGGATCCTTGAAGGGGTCTATGAGGGATCTGAAATCGGGTTCTATATTAGGGGCTTAAACAATTACGAGTGTTTTCCGCAGGGTTCCGCATCATAACGATAGTCGGATATGCCCGAAAGCCCAGTTCTAGTTGTTGAGGCCCCTATATATTGTGCACATAGTCTACCTCTTCAAGCTAGGGGGAGAAGCACCGGCCGGGGCGGATGCCGGCAATTTGGGTATTAGAGTTTTTCGTTGGGTGACCCCGCCCAACCCGTTATGCCTTTCGACAAGCCCCTGAAGTATCCGGAAGCAAGAATCCCCGGACTAGATTTTACACCATTCGACAGGTTCAGGAGATGTTCTCCACCCACGCACCCAAGGACTGCTGGCCCGTGTAGTGCTGCAGCTGCGTGGGGCGAGAATTTACCAAACAATTGGAACCGTTCAGCGGCTTTTTTTGGACAAACGATGAACGAACGAGTGGTCTGTTGGCATCGTGACATCGATGTTGATGATGGGGATGATCATGACGATAACAATCCTGATGTTTAGTCATGGGCATCATTATGAACGTCGCCTTTTGTAGTCGTTGCAGGCGGCTCGGGCAAGACCATCATCAGCATCACAAGTTCCATCATCATGGTCATTTTCAGCATAATCATCATCATCATCTCCCTTTTTTTCAATCCTCACCATCCCTGCCACAAACGGTCACTGCCTTGGTCGATGCCGGTGGAGCTGTTGCGGACATTGTTCGTTGTTTCTTCGTTTGCGTGCTCGAGCCCGTTTCTTCGGTGCTTCTCCTGCAGCTGACTCGTAAACCAGCACAGTGCAATCGACTACGTGCGCACTTTTTGGCTAGACCGCTTCTAAAGCATTGCGTGCCCAACTCTCCGGATAGAAGCCAGAACCTTTGTTGTGAACCCTGCTAGTGGCTTGCGAGGCCCCTGACACTCTAAACCCGCCAAAACCTGGAACCACAACCCCTAAACAGCACATGCGACTAATCCTAAACCCTATGCGCATTCCTAGCTGACCCTGGCCTCTCGGAGAGAGGTCGCAGTAACTGTCAACAGTATCCCCTTGTGGTCCCTACATGATTTTAAAAACCAGGGAACCCAAGCCTTATTCTAATGATTAAGGCTAAGGCCCGGATAGTTCCTAAGTAGCATTAGGGAGACCCCTCAAAGTGGACCCTCTCTCACAACGGACCTCATTGAGAGGGTCTATATCCTCAAGGGTCCCCTAATCCAGACCCTTAATTCCCCAACATAAAACCTTTAGGGATCCCATCAAGGAAGCCCTTCAAAGCACTTACAGGACTTGGGGGCAATGGGCTGGACTGGCCGAGAGTACCTGGGCCAGACCTCAAGCTCGGGGCGTCGGGCTCATCCATGGGGGATGTTAACATCTACAGTTATTAGTATTTTTGCTTTAGTGTTAGTTGGCAGCTAGACTGCAGACTAAAAGCAGAGGTTACCAGGACCTTCCTTATACCTTTCAGATAGGGGTAGATGGTCCTAATTAACGGGTATTTAGGGTCGAGTAGGGCATAGATCGAGCAGGTCGAGAGTCCAGAGTCTAGGTAGTTTGTTTGGTGCTCGCATGGGAGTTTCCGCAAGTTAGGGGTACCTTATTTTGGGGTCCTTATAACAAGGATCCTACTATTTGGGGTGCTATATTAGGGTCCCCTATTTTTTGGAAACTCCCTCATCGGCATGCTGGAATTGACCTCGGGAACGGATATTGTTTGCAGTGCACGTAAGTTCGCCATGGCATGTGTTTCTTCGATCGTTGCCGGGATGGCGATGCAGGGTCAAGAGCGTCAAGGCAGTCGTCCATTTGGGGTTGGTCCTTAGCACAAGGATCCGGTCGTCGTTTGGAGTTTAGTGGGGGTCTTGTGCTGATCAGCCGAAAATTCTGTGTTCACAAAGCAGTACCAAGGATCCTGCCATGTTTGTGGTGGGGAGCAGCGTAGCTCCTGGTTCTACTCGCCCAGTGATGTACATGACTCCAAAATCAGGGGTGCCCCGTCTCAGAAACCCCCCACCCAACCGAGGCACATGTTTGTCAAAAAGCAGACGTTGGTGGATGCATACGAGGCCGACGCATGGACCGATGTTTACCAGACAGAGGTTTGGCGCGGCAGATGTATCCACTTGGCTTGGAAAGCTTCCATCCCCGAAGCCCGAGCTGTTCATTGACAACAAAATTCGAACAAGTGCCTCGAAACCCACAATCTCAACCCAATGCAGATCCTAATTCAGTATTGCGTCAGGCGGAGGGTGTGATGCTGGATTTCTACAAAGGCTTCTTGGACGAAAGGCCACAGCCACGTTAGCCCATCGTCGCACACGTTCACCCCTTATTGTCACTGGCACGTGCCAGGTTCAGGGTCCGCACAGCAGACTGTCCAAACTGGCCTTGATGTTTGAAGACAAGCGAGCTCGGAGGGGGGATTGGGCCGCTGGATGTTCGATCTTGTCTTGTTGGAGTCGCTATAGCGGCTAGTGCTAGAGCGTTTTTTGGTACGGGCAGTCTTGGGCTGAGATTGTAGTGTGTACGTGCATTCTGGCTCGTGCCACATGCGGGCATCACTGTTCAGCAGTGCTGTTCCTCGAGCTTGTACTCCCTTTGCGACTACACGATTAGATGTCGATGTGCCCAACCCCGCATTTCGAAAAAAATGGATTGAATGGACCTTGGGAGAGGATAGCACCACAAGGAGTCCGAGCCAATCCGAGGGTCGGAAAATCAACCACGTAAAGACAGGGGGAGGAGCGGGGGGGCAGGGGCGGGGAGAGGGGGGCCTAGCTATTCAGAACCCAAGCCCCTGAGCCTTAAACCCTAAAGCTGAGACCCTAGATACGCCCAGCAGGACTCTGCTTTCTACTGCTCAGCGACGCATGAATGGGAGAAAAGGGCCGTCTAAAAAAAAAAAAGCTGAGACCCTGAGCATGAATATGCAACCGTTTAGGGTTTAGGGTTTAGGGTTAAAGAGCTGGTGACATGAGTACCAACATTTTTGGGGGTCTTGATACGGAATCTAGTTAAAAATGAGCCTTATTACTTGCATATAGATCACGCCGAGAGTAAGTTCCTTAACAAAAGCTCAACACTCCGCCAATCTTCTCGGATTTCCAGAGCTACAGAGAGAGAGAGAGAGAGAGAGAGAGAGAGAGAGAGAGGACTCTCAGGCCCTGTAGAGAAAGAAAGAAAGACAGGGTGTAGGGTTCAATTTAGCATGCGCACTTTGCTGCCAACATCGTGTTGAGAAGCCGCAGGATGAATTTTCGTTTGATCAAGCCCTGACACTTCCTGGTCATGGCTTTCCCGGTTGTTCTGCAGCTTTCAGACCCGGCTCATTGTGCCTTGCAGCTGAAGGTTACAACGTGTCCCACCACAAGGTGCACAAGTACTTTGATCCTTGCCTTGAGTGGTGAAAGTACTGAGAGCCGTTTTCGGACGGGCTCATGCAGGTTTTTCTCAGAAGCTTCAAGGATGTGCGATTCACCATAAACAAAAACATGGGTTGCAGAGTCACTGCCTAGTTCCGTAAAAGCAATGCGAGCGACCCTCTACTTGTTCGTCACTTGGAGGATCGGGGCACTTAGTAAGTAGGTAGTAAGTAGACTTATAAGTACCCTAACAGGGACCCTAATTGGGGTTATGGTACTTATAAGTCCCCAAAATAACCAGTTACTAAGTCCCCCTAAACCCTAAACCCTATACCCTTATAGAATCCCTGTAGATCCCTTTAAAGGGGCCCTTAAGGAACCCCTTATAGTTACTAAGTCCCCCGACCCTCCAAGCAGTCGTCTGCACCTCGAGGATTCGGTTTTCGACATCGACTCCACGATGCTGAAGCCATGCCTCTTGCATCGTCTTGATTGATTTATGGGAGTTTCCGAAAATAGGGGGGTCCCTTATTCTGGGGTCCTTATAATAGGGATCTTACTCTGTTGGGGTCCCCTATCATCGGAGTGTGAGCGCCGAAACCCAAACCCTGAAGCCCGAAAAGCCGGAAGCACTGATCTCCCCCTACTTCTGCTAAACAAGCCGCGGCCCAAGGCCATTTTCCGGGATCCACGTTCCAGGACACAGAGCCATGGCTGAACTGCTGCGTCTTTGGCCCGAGGAGTTTTGGGTTAACATTTTGTCAGCTGCTCCGGTTCTCTTGTGGCTGGAAAGAAACTATGGCAGCTTGCAACTTCTTCAGTTAAGATCCTGCGCGAAGCTCCCCGAAAAAGCTCCCCCCACATCCCTTCCACCGACTCGCGACACATACGAAGCCCGGACTATGCAACTCTAACACCTATACACAACACTCATATGCAGGGTTCTGTTTTGTGACGTTAGGATGACTAGGCTCTTCCCCCGATAGCAGAATGTATACCCAGGAACCTGGTTCTTCTTGTCAAAGGGGAAAAGGAGGGACCCGTAATGGGGACCCCTACCCTGTAATGGGCTATGTAATGGGTATATAATGGCCATATTATGGGTATATACCTAGGGGTCCTCATTAGGGGTCCCTCCTTTTACCCTTTGATCTTGTTAAGGCCCCAGTTAGGTGGCTTTAGATTCCCGCGTAAGGTCCTCATGGCCAGCTACTTGCGTTGGACAGGCGATCGGGATGGCGTCTTGGAGGCCAAGCATCCTTGGCCAGTTTTGGAGTGCATATACATATATATATATATATATATATATATATATATATATATATGTGAATGTGTGTATATATATATGCTAGCCCCCCCCCCCAAGACCAACCCTGAATTCCCTAAATTCCCTAATTCCCTACCCATTGGATTTAGGTATTCCCTAAATTCCCTAAATTCCCTAATTCCCTACCCCATGTGTTGGATCTGGGGAATTCCCTATTTCCCTAAATTCCCTAAATTCCCTAAATTCCTTAAATTCCCTAAATTCCTTAAATTCCCTAAATTCCCTAAATTCCCTAATTCCCTACCCCATGTGTTGGATTTGGGGAATTCCCTAAATTCCCTAAATTCCCTAAATTCCCTTAAATTCCTTAAATTCCCTAAATTCCCTAAAGTCCTTAAATTCCCTAAATTCCCTAAATTCCCTAAATTCCCTAAGTCTGACCCCCATGGAGAAGATTCAATGGTTTCCGTTCATGGGTAGGGAATTTAGGGAATTTAGGGAATTTAGGGAATTTAGGGAATTTAAGGAATTTAGGGAATTTAGGGAATTTAGGGAATTTAGGGAATTTAGGGAATTCCCCAAATCCAACACATGGGGTAGGGAATTAGGGAATTTAGGGAATTTAGGGAAATTAGGGAATTTAGGGAATTTAGGGAATTTAAGGAATTTAGGGAATTTAGGGAATTTAGGGAATTTAGGGAATTCCCCAAATCCAACACATGGGGTAGGGAATTAGGGAATTTAGGGAAATTAGGGAATTTAGGGAATTTAGGGAATTCCCTAAATCCAACACATGGTCCGGGCTGGGAGTCAGGAATGTTAGGGAATGCGCTAAAACCAACACATGGGGCTGGAAATTAGGGTATGTAAAGACTTTAGGGATTTAGGGAGTCTGCAGGAACTCACGCATTCTGTAAATTCGAGGCATGGAAGCAGTGATTAGAGAATTTAGGGAACTCGACCTCGCGACGTCGCCGGTTGACGTGTCTGTGCAACTGATACTTGTAGTAATATTGATATTATTTTGAAAACTTTGAAAACTATAATACTCATACGAGTACTAATACTTATAGTAATACTACTGGTGAAACTGATTGTATGCTAGTATGAATACTGATGTTCCCAAGAATACTTGAAATCATGTACATTGTATGAATAGTCTTGATGCGAATACTAATATACATACTATAGCTAGTATTATCGCTAGTATGAATATTGGCTATGCATATTCGTGAAATTACTCATTTTTGGAGTACTCATATTCATGCTAATATTAGCACTAAGGCTAGTGCGAACGTGCATAATAACATGCTCCTACATGAATGTTAGCATTCGTATTAATATCAGCATTGGTATGTTTTTCAGTAGTACTAGTAACTCATACGAAGTGTAACCTCAAGTTTCATATTCCGACGAATACCAACGCATGTTTTGTTCATACTAATTTTAATTCTACTACTAGTATCTACTCCTAATATTGAAAAAAGTGTATTAATACCAATTTTAGAATTGATGTGAACACGAACTTTAATGTTCTTGCCAATACTAATATGCATAGTAATATTAGTTAGCATTAATGTATAGGAAAACTAATGTTCTTACGAATACTAATAATCATGTTCCCCTTTTATATTCATATAAGAATCGTCATGCCTAGATGCGTACTAATGCTAGTACTCATGCTAATACGAGTATTAATACCAATACAAGCATATGTATGAATATTCCTACGGGTATTTATGCTCATGTTCTTAACAAAATTATTCTCAGTATGAATACCGACATTAATAGTCTCTTTAGAACCATATTGATATTAATATGAGCACTAATACTTCGGCTAGTACGAACATGCATAATACTAGCAAAATTATTTGTGCTCATACAAATATAGAAAGATTATTACATACTCATATCAATATCAATACCAATATGAATTTACAAACATCATATTAATGTCAATATCGTTTTTGTAATGTATACTAAAGAATACATCAGAATAAGGCACAAGGAAATGAATGCATCAGATTGTTAAAAACTCAATGTTTTCATTTACTAATATGTATGGTTATAGTATTATACTA
The DNA here is from genome assembly GCA_905221615.1 of Symbiodinium sp. CCMP2592. Lineage (NCBI taxonomy): Eukaryota > Dinophyceae > Suessiales > Symbiodiniaceae > Symbiodinium > Symbiodinium sp. CCMP2592. Next base: position 1,454,062 of record CAJNDT010003668.1, read on the forward strand.
ATATACTAATAAATTAATATACTAATATACTGAGAAACTGATATACCAATAGACCATTGTTACTAATATACCAATATACGAGTATACCCAAAAAATTTTTTATTAATATATATGTTTTGTTTATATACCAATATACTGAATATACACATATGAATACTTATACACATAATGTACTAAGACTAAGTTTTTAAAGCCCAGCCCACGTCTAATATTAATACGAATACTAACACAAACACTAACACTAACACTGCTATAGACATATATTAAATTAAACTGGAGCACTAATACTCATATTAATATTAAGACTAACACTGAGGTTGACACTGACACCAGCATCAGCACTAACAGGAACACTAATCAAAAGAACAGTAATATTGGACAGATACCAGCAGCATTGTTAGAACGTCTAAAATTAGTAATGACACAAAACTAATAATAATGCTAACGCTAGCAAAAATATTAAGGTTACTGCTCACAATAATTGAGGTTCAAACTTAGAACAAAATTAAGTCAAGACCAATGTTAACACTGTTTTTTGAGACTGAAACTAATAATAAGACTTTGACAAGATGACAACTCATGTTAATATCAATACCAATATGAATTTACAAACATCATATTAATGTCAATATCGTTTTTGTAATGTATACTAAAGAATACATCAGAATAAGGCACAAGGAAATGAATGCATCAGATTGTTAAAAACTCAATGTTTTCATTTACCAATATGTACGGTCATAGCATTATACTAATATACTAATAAATTAATATATTAATATACTGAGAAACTGATATACCAATAGACCATTGTTACTAATATACCAATATACGAGTATACCCAAAAAAAAATTTAATGAATATATATGTTTTGTTTACATACCAATATACTGAATATACACATATGAATACTTATACACATAATGTACTAAGACTAAGTTTTTAAAGCCCAGCCCACGTCTAATATTAATACGAATACTAACACGAACACTAACACTAACACTGCTATAGACATATATTAAATTAAACTGGAGCACTAATACTCATATTAATATTAAGACTAACACTGACGTTGACACTGACACCAGCATCAGCACTAACAGGAACACTAATCAAACGAACAGTAATATTGGACAGATACCACAGCATTGTTAGAACTTCTAAAATTAGTAATGACACAAAACTAATAATAATGCTAACGCTAGCAAAAATATTAAGGTTACTACTCACAATAGTTGAGGTTAAAACTTAGAACAAAATTCAAGACCAATGTTAACACTGTTTTTTTAAGACTGAAACTAATAATAAGACTTTGACAAGATGACAATAATTAATAAAGGATGAGGCACACAAACTGGACTCTGTCTTTTACCACTCCGACAAGACGCGCCGAGAGTGTAAATGGTGTCCATAAAACTGGACCCTGTTTTTTACCAGTCTGTCAAGAGGCGTCGAGAGTGCAAACTTTGTACGGGAACACAAACACCATCGGTATTTACAGTGGTTTCGGCTCTTATTCATGACGCTGTGAAGACAGTAATGAGCAGGACAATGGCCGAGGTTGGTCCTGGGGGGGGGGGTTACCATATATATATATATACATGTATATTTATATGTATACGTACACACACGCACACATAAATATATATATATATATGTATACATATATATATATATATGTATACAGGCAGTGAATTGTGGTAGTGCCGTGGGCATCCAGAAGCCCGAGCCCCGATCCCCAAAGTACTGATTGGTCTAGCGGGAAACGTCGCCGCGATTGACAATGCAACCAACGTCACAGGAGGTTATCTGTAGGGTTCCCAGGGTTTCTTTAAAGGGTGCTATAAGGGTTCCTTTTAAGGATTTATAGAGTTTAGGGTTAAGGCTTCATAGGAGGCCGAAAGGGTTTTTAGCCTATGGGGGTTTAGTAGGGATTAGGGTTCCCATAATAGGGTTCATACTCAGGAATCCCTACCCCAAGAATCTTAGACCCCCCTTTTGGCCTCCCATCTCAACGGCCCTCTGTAAACCAAAACCTACTAAACCCAGGAGCTCGCTGACTTGTACATCGCGGGGTTGCTTTTTTTAAACCCCTGTGTAAACCTATATATCATCCACAGGCCAGTAACCTTTTAAATTGACTACGGGGCTCCCAACATAGTCTCCGGCAGCAGCAATCAAGCACCCAGGCCAGCTCCACCGGCTACAACCTAGATCTGAGTATCTTCAAGCTTCTGCAAAAAAATTGACCAGCTTCCATTGCGATTTCTTGGGGTGGCAATTCCGATGCACTCAGCCAGTAGATTCAGTAGATGTAGGTTCTGAAGTCATGACAATTTTCAGCTGCCGCCTCTGTTGCCAGGGTTTGTAGGCTTTAGGGTTGTGTGCACGATATGACCGTGCCTTGAAGCAGCAGTGGCCACTCATTCGCATTTGTTTGTGCATCGACAGCGTCCTGTGTGCACAGGTAAACGACGGCAAGTTCATTGCCAAGTGCGATCAGACGCACTGGTGGGCACCTTTAGCCAAAATACCCGGAGTGGCGTTCCAAAATGCCAAATAGAGTGTTGTAAGGCAAGGTACATTCGATGGAACTGGCATCAGGTCGCTATACCTCATATCTGTGCTGGGCTATAGCTACACTGCGAACTACCTAGTAGCGGAGAGGTTTTGCTAGGTTGCCACTCAAGGATGGGTAAGTCGCACGCCCACAACACCACAGTTGTGCTGCCACGAATACCCTGTCTTGTTGCATCCGCCCGCCCACAACTAAGCTAACCTACGAGGTTGTCGGTTTTACAACCGAACTCATGTACTATAGAAGCTACTTGTAGCTTAATTCTCATTATGTTTCCTGGGTTCGATTATAGATATACGACAATATACCCTAAACCCTATTCCAACGATGAAGGCCTCTGTAGTGTTTCGTGTTTGGCCGCGCACCCAGAACTTCTACCCTGAATCGTAAACCGGTTTGTGGCAATGTCCAGTGGAGAGCACTCTGTTTCAATTGGTTATGTTTAGTGGAAATCTTGGCTGTTAGCGTCTTCGGTCTTGGCTGTTAGCGTCTTCGGTTTGGGTGCCGTTAGCAGGCTTGGCTGTACGTGCCTAGAGTCTGTGGTTTTCACCTTTGGCGAGATGACGAGTCGCAAGGCAGGAGTGGGCAAGATGCGAGATGTGAATCCTTCATTCCCGCAGCCGCACTAGGACGCAGTCACCGGTACAGCTGCAACAGTGGGCATTTTGCCCCGAAGGATGTGGTCCCTGCTAGTATGTCAGTTCAAGTGTCCCAAGCTGCTTAGGCCTAAGCCCGTCATGCCAAGCCGAGGTGTCACCAGCCTGCCGGTACAACATCTCAGAATGCATTCCAGCCGCTTAGAGGCAGCTTACAGGCGCAGATTATTACATCATCGTCACAACTAAAAGATAACACGGACGAGGCCGGGCATCGATACGGACATACCTTCAATGAGTACTGGAGTCGTCGTCATAGGTGCAGTAGTAGGCGAAGTACATCTCTGGCAACAGAAACATCATCAGCCTGACAAAGCGGAGAAGGCAAACAGCAGCGGCAGCAGCATCAAGCTGTTGCCACATTAGGAGGGATCCGCCGCGCCAGGAGCAACAGTAGCCGAAACAACATCAGCGGGAAACGCTCCAGTCGTCGATGTCGGTACCTTCTTTGGGGGTCCTTATAATAAGGATCCTACCTACTATTTGGGGTACTATATTAGGGTCCCCTATTTCGGTCAATACGATAATGGTGGCGGCGACATCAGGTGCCCTCCGGCTTGCGCCAGGCACAGATCTCTAATGAGAGCAGGGCTCGGACCGTTCCTTTCTCAGAGTCTAGGACCTAGAGTAGGCCCTTATTCCCTTTTTGGGGGTTCAGGTTCCCTTATAAGCCCCTTTAAACTAAAAAGGGCACCCTTTTTATTCCTAGGCTACTCTTGGGTCTAGGAGTTGGGTAGCATTTCACAGTTTTTATGGGGACCAAGGACTCAAAAGCCCAATAATATCAGGAATCGAAATGTTAGATGTTTAGTGCTATCCCAACCATGAACTTGTTTCGAGGATCCCAAAGGGCCCTGGGACGAGGATCCCAAAGGGCCCATGAATCTCATCGCCGGTCTTCAGCTGCGCAGCTCCCGTAAAGCCACGCACTGTAAGGCCCCATCAAGCAAGGCCCTGGTAAAACCTTAGGGATACTTAGACATATTTTTCAAGTTTTGGTTACTATAATCCCTAAGAAACAGCTATTTTTTTTTGCTGGGGTTCTAAGTTCAGTATAGAAAAGACTCACAAATCCTTTCAAAGCAACTCTTTGCCCAACCCTTAGCGACATCACTCTGTTTGGATTTCCGGTAGCTACGCTTTTATTGTTGGTCTGCGCTGCCCTTTTTTTCATATGTAAGAATTTCTAGAAAAAAATCTATATACATATCTACGCAAATCTGTGTATGTATATGTATGCCTTGTAAGGGGTATATCTGGGTCTTCAAAGTTTCCGCCTGCGGCCAAGGTCTTGACCTACGGGGGGGGCTTCCATGCAGAAACTTTCATGCAGTGGGCGGCGTCTGGGCTGATCTTGTATATATATATACATATATATATATATATATATATACATATATATATATATATATATATATATATATATGGCAGAGAACAGAATCAACACAATAGAAAATGATTACATCAATATAAATACATACATATATATATATACATATATATACATATATATATATATATATGCACATTACATGTATATTGCAGGGTTTAAGGCTTAGAGTGATTGTTTAGTGTGGCTTAGTCTAACCCCAGTTGGGGTTACAACTGCCACAATAATTGCCTCTCAACTTGCTTGGATTAAGGTCTTAGGGCCAATGGGGAGTTGGTTGTAGTCCTAGTTGGGTTAGAAGTTGCTCTTTGCTAGGGTTTTGGGCTTTTGGGGGTCAGGAATTAGTCCTAATTAGGGTTATAGTACCGTAATACTAACAGATGCCTGCTGGCCAGAAGGAATTGCGGTGTAGGATTTAGATTAAGGGTTGGGGACTTCATCGTTACAGGAGGCTTAGCTGGGAGTTGGGTATATAATTCGTCCTTTAATTGAATTTCGAAGAACCAGAATAAGAACAATGAGTAACAGTAACAACAACATCCTTAAAAGTAACAGCAAATAGTAACACCAGTCGTAATGTTAAACATGGTAGCAAACAGGCGGCCTGACTTTGAGTTACATTATAGATCTACACAGGCTCTAACGAGGATTCTGCAGGGGGATCTCTGGCTTGCCTACTTACGGCAATAAGGGAACGTACGAAGGCATAAATAGGTTACGTAAAAGTGGAGCCTAAGATTGCCATCCTGTTCATGCCATGTAGAAACACGAAACCCTAAGCCATAGAGCTTGTAGAGCTTGTCCGGGTGTGAGCGCCGAAACCCCGGCGTTAGTGGCGATGTATGTCGCTGTTGGTGACAGAAGAGGCTTTCCATTCCGTCCCGATGGCCATTGGGGTGGCCCGGAATTGGAGACGCTGTGGCTGCACTGCGGCTACGGGTGCTTCATTGATCACCGGACCTAGTGTCAAGACTTTATAACCAGGTTGGGGCAGCGGCGGAGGGCATAGACAATTTTTGACGCATTTGAGATTCCTTCTGCGTGTTAGTTAGGCGTTTGGATCGCAGAGTATAAGTCCATGTGACTGGCCGGCCGCCATTCAAACCAAAACGAACACTTTTCATCGGATCCTTAGTTCCACTGTTTGGAGCACGCTGGATTTTTTCTCGTGATGGCCGCTAGATGCTTCTGCTCATTTTCCCGCGACTGTCGGGTGCCAAGCACTCCTTCCTGCTGGTTGCGAAGCCTTCTCCGACCCTTGCCATATGGGAGTTTCCGAAAATAGGGGACCCTAATATAGTACCCTAAATAGTCAGATCCTTATTATAAGGCCCCCCAAAAGAAGGTACCCCTAATTTTCGGAAACTCCCATATAGTCTACCGTGATGCATGGTATAACCCAGAGATAGAGTCGGTCCAGTCCCCTTTGATTTGAGGTATAACCTAGTGTAGCTAATATGTCGTTTCCGGCCTCAGGCCCTAAAAAACCAAGACCGAGAATTAAGAGCCCTAAAGTTCTACGCCTATAACCCCTAAACCTGAAATTTCTGAGCATTTTCCGGCACACTCCCAAATTTAGAACAGTCCCACTCAACAGATCTCGAACCATATGCCTCGCCTGGATCGCCCGAGTGTGAGCGCCGAAACCCGAAATTCGACATGGACCCATCTAGCCCCCCCAGCCCCTACAACCCTTGACTAGGACCCAGAGTAAGCCCTTATTCCCTTTTTGGGGGTTCAGGTTCCCTTATAAGCCCCTTTAAACCAAAAAGGGCACCCTTTTTATTACCAGGTTACTCCTGGGTCTAGTTGAAGCACTGCAAGCTTGGCCAGGCGCCTACACCGATCTGGTCAGGAAATCCCAAGCCGCTTTTTACTGGTGGATCCCCGAAGTCACGACACTTTGGCCTTGAATGTTTGAAGGGGGCTTAGGGGTTTAGGGTTTAGGGTTTAGGGGTTTAGGGGTTTAGGGTTTAGGGTTTAGGGGTTTAGGGGTTTAGGGTTTAGGGGTTTAGGGCTCAGGGGCTCAAGGGTTCAAGGCTTCGGGTTTAGGAAGTTTGGGGCTCTGGGTTTACGAAGTTTTCCCTGAGGGTTTTGGGTTTTCAGGTCTGACCCAACTGTTTCCAAACCGAGCCAACTGCCTCCCGTTCCGAAGCCCTTCAATTCCAGGCCGTCAGGGGTGACCCTAAGAATATGAACCGCAGGACTTGGGCTACAGCGAAGCACCCGAGACCCCAGGCCCAATTGCGACCCTGGCTCTCTGCATTAGAGTTGCAAGCAGTTGACATGAAGCGGTTCCTTGATCTTGCACTGCGTGCGTCTTCACCGCTGATAGTACAGACTACTCTTCGAGCTTTGGGCTTATAACCTCGTGCAGGGTTTGTGGTACCAATCGTAGGACCTTGAATCCCCTGAAGCCAGAAAACCCGTGCATGTCTAGAGATATTTCTCCTCGGGTAGATGACATATCTGACCCTCCCACAACCATCGAGAACTGCGGTAGATGTAGTCAGCCTCTAAACTCTAAACCCTGACCAACTATAAACCTCAAGCCCTAAACCGTGCATGCCGTTCGTGAGCGTGAGTGTCGCAACGCTGACCACAGACAGCCCTCAGCTGTCCAAATACCCAATAGTCACACACGCCCCAAAATACCATCCTCATTGCTTCTATCCTAACCCAATTGCCTAGTAATTAGATCCTTTGGACCCATCGCGATAGTAGCCTCAAAGTCCCAAGGTTCTTGGACCTTGAACCTCAGCCAGTCATCTTTCCGGACCACAGCCCCAAGGCACGTTGCCGTTCAGGTTAAGGCTGAGGGCTCAAACCCTAGGGATCTAAGGACTCATATATTAAAGCTTTTGGGCCCAAAGATCATACTTTAGAAGGCTTTTGGGCTATTTTGCTCCCAGGGATAAGGGGATGAATTGGTAGTACTATCTTCCATCGGTGTCCTTATCGTAGGCTCCTATATACTGTAGTCCAAAGGCCAATATTGATTCCTAGGGCCGCAGCAAGCGCGCTAGGCGGTTTGTGCTTTTTCGCAACAGTCTGTCGCGTTACTGTGCTAACACCACGGTGCCGTGACTGTTTTGGGGGGTTTAGGTTAATGTCGTTTACCGATTAAGATACCCCCCCAGATTAGACGGGGCGGTCCCGGGCATTTCATGGGCTTAATGAAGAGGTCCATTAGACCCCACCCCTATAGTACCGGAGCTCATTTAAACCCCCCCCGATTAGACGGGGCCATCCCCGAAAATCCCCGAAATAAGGATTTAGGGGATTTAGAGGCTTATGACTTAACCCTAAACCCCAAACCCTGAAGCCTAAACCGTAAAGAACTCATGATGGCAGACTTTTCCTCATTGGACCAGCTCATGTCCAGCAGAGCTAAGCTTGTACTTAGGGGCAATGTTCCTGCCCAATCTGCGGGCTTCCCTCCTCATCCAGTATGCGAGGAGCTTACCCTCATCGCAGCTCAGGCAGCCTGAGGCATGCCGGCAGCGGCTGCAGACTCCAATCTCATGGAGTTCGATTCGATTTCTCTCATCCCAGTATGCCTGGGGCATGTCCTCGATCTCAAGGACTTTGCCTTGGCTAATGACCTCATGGGCCATCTTCTGAAGCGCAGTCAGCTCAAGGCCTTTGCTCATGCGTTTCTCAGCCATGGCCGCCATGTGCTCTCGCTCTTTTCTCATCCTGGGAAGCCCAGGAAGAAAAGGGTCCCTGTATGTCTAAGACTAATTACAAAAGGGAAAATGGGCCTAAATACTAAAGGTCCGAGTATCTTGATTCCCAAGGCCTCCTCCTTCTTCTTATGCTGTTTCAGCTCATCCAGTCGCTTGGTCTGCTCAGTGCGGAGAGCATTTGTGACCTTATGCAGCCGCTCATGCCACTTCTTCGCCGAATGCGAAGGCCACCCAGTGCTGGCCTTTCCAAACCCCATGGCCTTTGCGGCCTCTTGCTCCATGGCAGCCAGAACATGCAATCCGCACTCATCGACTCCCTGGAAGACCTTGTTCCTGCGAGGAGGCAGCACCGCCTCATGCACCAGGCCCATGGAGAGCAGGGATGCCAAGATTTTCTCAGCGTAGTCCCTGCATCGCTGGGACTCATCCGGCAGGGAGTCATAGTACCTCAGGGCTGGCTCTGCGTGCGAATGCGAAATAAGGAGTCCCCATGCACAACTCTACCTTATAATAGGGAAAAGGAGGAAAAAGCATGGTGTGCCTCACTTTGGGAGTCTCAGACTCATGTGTCGCATCTATGACGAGCAAAACCCAGTGCCCAGCAGACCCCAGGGGGAGGAAGTTCAGTGTATGAGCACTCATCTGCTTTTTGATGCACTCAATGAATGCATCCACATCCACTTTGGCATTGTCATGATGCAGATATAGTGGCTGTGTCCATCCAGGACTAATGAAGCCCATGCTCTTGCAGGGCATTGAGCTCTGGAGCATGTGCCAAAGCAGGACTCGCCAGCCCAAATGCAGCTGTTGCAGCTCTATGCCGCCGGCCTCAATGGCTGGGTATGGGAGGATGTGAACCTGCTCAAGCCCATCCAGCTGATCCAGGTCCTGGCTCAAGAGCCCCATGTCAAGCAGCATTTCCTGCTTCCAGGCCCGGTAGAAGGACATCTGGGCCCACTTCCACACCTTATGCTCACCCTCTGGCAATCGCTCACAATGGCTCTTGCTGACCCATGCCTTCTGCTGCTTGGGGAAGAAATGGTCCTTCTCCAGCAGCATGTGGCAGTTCTGACGGCCGACACCCAGAATGGACCCATGCCGCCCATACAGCGAAATGCCAGCGTCCTGCGGCTAGGGAGAGCTTATGATGGGCTTTGCTCAACCAGCTAATTTTCTCTCGAACCCACAGGCCTCATTGACTATCCTCCATGTGCCCTTGGTCATGTCATGCTCACCAGTGTCAGCACTCATAGCTGGTGGGCCGGGTGGCGGAGGCAATGGCGGCTCAGGGAGCTCATCCACCGCTTTGCTCAATGCGTTTTTCTTGAGCTGCTTCTTATGCTGCTTTTTGGCCATCTTGCCCATCTTGGGCAAGCTCATGCCCTTGGCCTTGGCTTCGGCCTTGGCCTGGGCCTTCGCCTTGGCCTTCGCCTTGCCTTTCTTCGAGGCCGATGCTGGCAGATCCCTCATGGCGGCATACCTTGGCTGGTGGCATGACAGGAGGAGAGTCTCATGGGGGTTTAGGGCAAGTAGGAAGGGCGAGGAGCCTGGAGGTTTCCTGCATGCTTGCTCTCAGCTCCTCCCGGGCCTCATCCGTGAGCTGATGCTCCTGTTGCTTCTTCTGCCGCCTGGTCTTATTCTTCTCTCTTCTCCTCTCCCTCTTTGCCTTGGCTTGATCGCTCATGGTCGCCTCTCTTGCCAGCATGGCCCTTCTCAGGTCTAATGGCATCTGGAACTTGGCGCATGCCTGCCATTCAGGCTCGGAATGCTCATCAAATGGGATGTCCTCCCAGCTTGGGGCATCCTTGAACCCATCGTTGTAGTGCCAATGGGCCAGGTCACTCAACTCAGTGGCTCCCTCAATGCGAGCCCAATTGGGTTTCTCAATGTCTCCATTGTTCTCATGCTGATACCGATTGGCGACCCATGTCGGATGGATCCTCTTGCAGCCCAATGGCTTGTCCTTGGCCCATGCCTCGTGATCGCACTTCCTCATCTTGCCATGCTCATCAGGTCTCAGGGCCAAGAACCCATTGCGGCGGAGCCCAGCCAGGACCCATTCCGTCTTCTCATTCATCTGGATCATGTGCTCCATGGCAGCGTCGATGGCCAATGCCATCTCCTTGATGCCCATCTTCGGGAACTGCTGCTCATGGTGCCCATCCTCCTCATTCCGGCGAGCCGCCTGCCTCATGCTCTGCTCATCGATGGCTCTTCTCACTGATGCCTTAAAGGCATGTGAAAAATCTGTATCAGTGAGCTGTAATGCTGATGTCATCTTCGGCATGATGCTCGACTGAACCTGATGCCCCATGAAGAGGGTCTTGACCGTATCTGATGTGAATGCAGGCCCATACGCATCCCTCATCCACACACTCAATGGGAACTGCCTAGCCTGATCCTTTATGACCCATGGCAAGCAAATCCCATCGCTGTTGGATGCAGGCTGGCTCATGACGGAGAAATGCCGGAATGCTTGTGGCATCTCATCTCGCAGCTTTCGCCAGCTGATGAGAGCTCGGCCGCAGCTCTCACCTCCGATGTGGCGTCTCTCTTGACCCATGTAGAAGAATGTCTCATCCTCTTTCCATTTCCCATGCTCGTCAATGTTATCCAACCGTGCATGCTGGCCGGGAACTATCAGAATGCCTCTCATGCAGTGGCCTTCGGGGGTCTTCTCATGGTCGAAGAAGCCACTCACGAGCTGCATGGCCTCAAATGTGACCCTGTACCTATCGGCCTTCTCTTGCCGACGGGTGGTCAAATGGGCCATCTCATGCTTCTCATCTGGCATGGCGAGCTTCCACTCATCACCTGGTTCCTCCTGCTCATGTGGCTGCTTCTCATGATGCTCCTCAGCTTTCGACTCCTCATGAGGCTCCTCAGCTTTCGACTCCTCATGAGGCTCCTCAGCTGCCGGGTGTGTCTCATCTGCGGTCTGCTGCGGCTCATGCAGGTGCGGATGCTGCTTCTTCTTCTTGAGGCCTGCTACTTCCCATGAAGCCATGATTTCTTTCTTGGACCCAGACTTCAGCCAGAGTGGCACCTGATCGGAGAAGCCCAGAACACATGCCTTTCTAATGGCTGGGGTGATCTCATTGGGCCTGGCAAAGTACTGTCTCATGAAGTCCTCATCTGCTGATGCCACCTTGTGAATGCACCAGTCATGGTGTTGCCACGAGAGCTCAGCCCTCACCTGCTGCTCCACGGAACTGATCTGGGTCACGAGGTTTGGAACCCTCGTCTCAGCCCCAAGCCATGTGGCCAATGTCTTTGCCCTTTTGTTCATCAGCTTCTCGCTCCCATGCATGGCCTCAATCTGCTTCTCTGCAAGCTTTAGCTTCACCTCATGCTGCTGCCGCTCCTCTGTGCTCATGTCCTTACTCTTCTCAGACTCAAGCAGCTCCGTAAGCTCAACCATGTGTTCCTGAAGGAGCAGCTCATACTGCCATGCCAGGTGCCGCTGCAGCACCTGATGACCATGGGCTCGTTCTTTGTCAAGCCAATGGCCAAGTTTCTGGACGACCTCAGGGAATTGTCGCTTGGCACCAGCACCTTCTGCTCTCATCCTTGGCCTCTGCTTGGAATGCTCCCCACCGATCATGTTGCCATGGTCCTTCTTTTCGAGCTGAGCCCATGTGCTCCTGTTGGCCCAGATGTCCTGCAGCTTGTCCAACCTCATCTTGCTCTTCTTTGCAAAGGCCTTGAGCATGTCTTGCTCAGCGGGATGGTGCCCACGGGTCTCATAGATTTGCTGGCAGATGCGGTTCTTCATGGACACAGGCAACTCAAACTGCCGAGGTTTCTCATTGGCCTTTCTCCGGTTGGACTTCTGGCCACCCATGATCCCTCTCCTTTCGCTGACCGGCTTCATGGGCCGACCTCCGAACCTCCCAAACTTCTTGCCCACCTCCTGCTGCAGCTTTGGGATGACATCCTCATGGGCTGTCAGGGTCAGCTTCTTCCCATCAAGCGACAGCTGCCCACTCTTCAACATCTCACGAAGAGTGTCTTCCATGCGATGTCTTGGCCTCTTGGGCGGCGGACTGGGCGTCTCATGGATGCTGCTGTCGTCAGAGAAGGATGACGGAGACCGGAAGAACTTATGCAGCCTTGACTGCTTGGACTCGGCTGATGAAGCCGATCCAAAGCTCAGCTGTCGCTTGACACGGTCCGTGGGTGGGCTCATGCTCTCATCCGCTTCTTTCTTTGCCACAGGAGTCTGGGAGAGGGCTTTGTCCTCATCGTCCAGGACTATGGCTGTCTCCTCATTCTCTTGCTCCTGCTCATGCTGCGACTCATCACCGCCTCCCCTCATTCGCATCATGCTTCGCCAGTACTCCCTTTCTGCCTTCTCCTGCACAAGCAGAAGCAAGAGAATTTATTAATTATCTTTTTCTCTGCCCAGAATAGCAGGCAGGAAGCCCCCCCAGAATAGCAGGAAACCCCCCCCGATTAACAGGGTCCGGCCCGGGACCAGGGATTTGCAGGCCCTTGGCTTTGACCTAGAAAGCCCGAAGCTTTGAGATGGAAGGGTCAGAGATCCCTGGCCTTGGGATCCCTGGGATTTGGGTGATATCTTCTGCTGCCAGAAACAGGTGGTTCCCTAATTAAACCGTATATAAAAAGAATAGGTTTGTCAAGTTTTCCAAGGCTACCCCTTTGCAGGCCCCGCCCCCCCCAGAATAGCAGGAAACCCCCCCCGATTAACAGGGTCCGGCCCGGGACCAGGGATTTGCAGGCCCTTGGCTTTGTCCTAGAAAGCCCGAAGCTTTGAGATGGAAGGGTCAGAGATCCCTGGCCTTGGGATCCCTGGGATTTGGGTGATATCTTCTGCTGCCAGAAACAGGTGGTTCCCTAATTAAACCGTATATAAAAAGAATAGGTTTGTCAAGTTTTCCAAGGCTACCCCTTTGCAGGCCCCGCCCCCCCCAGAATAGCAGGAAACCCCCCCCGATTAACAGGGTCCGGCCCGGGACCAGGGATTTGCAGGCCCTTGGCTTTGTCCTAGAAAGCCCGAAGCTTTGAGATGGAAGGGTCAGAGATCCCTGGCCTTGGGATCCCTGGGATTTGGGTGATATCTTCTGCTGCCAGAAACAGGTGGTTCCCTAATTAAACCGTATATAAAAAGAATAGGTTTGTCAAGTTTTCCAAGGCTACCCCTTTGCAGGCCCCGCCCCCCCCAGAATAGCAGGAAACCCCCCCCGATTAACAGGGTCCGGCCCGGGACCAGGGATTTGCAGGCCCTTGGCTTTGACCTAGAAAGCCCGAAGCTTTGAGATGGAAGGGTCAGAGATCCCTGGCCTTGGGATCCCTGGGATTTGGGTGATATCTTCTGCTGCCAGAAACAGGTGGTTCCCTAATTAAACCGTATATAAAAAGAATAGGTTTGTCAAGTTTTCCAAGGCTACCCCTTTGCAGGCCCCGCCCCCCCCAGAATAGCAGGAAACCCCCCCCGATTAACAGGGTCCGGCCCGGGACCAGGGATTTGCAGGCCCTTGGCTTTGACCTAGAAAGCCCGAAGCTTTGAGATGGAAGGGTCAGAGATCCCTGGCCTTGGGATCCCTGGGATTTGGGTGATATCTTCTGCTGCCAGAAACAGGTGGTTCCCTAATTAAACCGTATATAAAAAGAATAGGTTTGTCAAGTTTTCCAAGGCTACCCCTTTGCAGGCCCCGCCCCCCCCAGAATAGCAGGAAACCCCCCCCGATTAACAGGGTCCGGCCCGGGACCAGGGATTTGCAGGCCCTTGGCTTTGACCTAGAAAGCCCGAGGCTTTGAGAATATATCAGGAATAGAAGGACTTTCGATTGGAGAATATCAGAGATATAAGGAATGAGGGTTGGAGAATATATCAAAGAAATAAGGATTTTCGATTGAAGAATATCCGAGATATAAGGAATGAGGATTGGAGAATATATCAGAGATATAAGGAATTTCGATTGGAGAATATCAGAGATATAAGGAATGAGGATTGGAGAATATATCAGAGATATAAAGAATTTCGATTGGAGAATATCCGAGATATAAGGAATGAGGATTGGAGAATATATCAGAGATATAAGGAATTTCGATTGGAGAATATCAGAGATATAAGGAATGAGGATTGGAGAATAGTTATATCAGAGACGGAAAACATGTTCATCACAGGCACATTTACATGCTTTCCCCATGCTGGCCTTGCTGATGGCTTCAGCAGAACTCAGCTCATCCCAATCGAACCATGAGTTTGATCGCTTGCTCAGCTCATTGTCTTCAGCAGCATCTAACTCGTCCCAATCGAAGAATGCAGAGGTCTTCAATTGCTCATGCTGGCGCTTGAGTCGTCGCTCCTTTTTCGCATGCGTCTTGAATGCCTTTCTCATGATGCTGCGAATCGCATGGTACTGCGAATGCCTTGTCAACTGCATGCTCAGAATGCTCTCATGCAGCCTCTGCCGCAAGCCCTCATCTCGAATGGGAGCTGGCATGATCTGAGGCATGGGCTCACTGCATGCTGCTTTCTTGTCTCTCACAACAGCATGCTTCTTCACTTCTCTCATGCCCTTGCTGCTGCGGCTCATGCTGTTGACATGCTCGTGCTGGTAAACATGCTGAGCAACCCCAGTCTTCTCTGACTCATCAGACCATGAGAACCTCCCCATGAAGGAAAAATCATGAAGCTCCCAAGGCTCATTCATCTCATTCCACCTGTTCTCCAGCTCATCCCAGTCGAAGAACATGTCGTTCAAAGCAATGAGCTCATCTTCATCCTCATCTGGTTGCGACAGGATGGCAAACCTGTTGTGGCATGTCACCTGCTCACGAAGACTGATGCTCCACACCATGGCGTGATACAGATGCACACTCACTTGAAAACCTATGTCATGAAAAAGGCACAATGTGAAACTTAATGAAACAAATGCCTAAAGCTCAAAATCACATTTTATCAAAAACTCATGCCCACAGCTCATCCACAATGCTTGTCATGCTCACAGCTGATCGAAAGCACTGCATGCAAGCGGTGTCATGCAGCTCATGCCCACAGCTCATCTAAGTCACTGCATTTGTGCGGCTTCATGCAGCTCATGCCCGCAGCAGTGTGTCAGGTTTGGGCTTTTAGGGTTTAGGGGTTATTTTCAAGGATTTATATAAGGTTTAGGGATTTAGGGTTTAGGGTTTAGCTACAAGGGTTTCAGGTTTAGGGTTTTAGGGTTTTAGGGTTTTAGGGTTTAATTGGTTAGAAGGCTTTAAGGTTTAGGGTTTTGGGGTTTAGGGTTTAGTTCGAAGGGTTTAAGGTTTAGGGTTTTAGGGTGTAGGGTTTATTTCGAAGGGTTTAAGGTTTAGGGTTTTAGGGTTTAGGGTTAAGTTAAAAGGGTTTAATTAAGGTTTAAGGTTGAGGGTCTAGGGTGTAGTTAAAGGGTTTAGGGATAAGGGCAGTATGGGGTTTGGAGTTTTGGCATTAACTACTTGGAGGATCATGGGAGTTAGTAAGTAAGGTTATAAGTACCCTAACTGGGGTTATAAGTATAGTTAATTACCCTAATTATAACCCTAGTTAATTACTAAGTCCCATGATCCTTTAAGTAAGGGCCCAACCCTCCCCATGTGTTTCGCTGCTCTCATGCGAAGATCAGAAAGCCATCCCCTCATCGCACCCATGAAAAATGCCATGCTGCTTCATGCATTGATTACTTACTCATGCGGCGCTATGCCGAGCTTAACCTGATCCTAAACCCTAAACCTTAATTAAACCCCAAACAAACCCAAAGACTAATCTTATCCCTAACTGAACTAATTAATGCAGCTCATGGCTGGCGTCATGGGTGCTTTTAAAAAAGCCCATCTCCTCATGGGATCTACAGCCTTATGGCTCATATACGAGCCCATCTCCTCATGGACTCATGGCCGGGCTGAGGGCTCATGCCTCCGCCTCAATGGGCATGAAATGCCCATGGAAGGACCGCATGATCGCTTTGGGCTCTGGCCCATGGGTCTCAACCCATGCTCTGAATTTGGCCGGCTCATGCTGGGAACGGCCCATGCCGTGCCAGCTTTTGATCAGCCAATGCTTGCCTCGGCTGAATCTTATTACTAGCTAACTAATAAAAAACCAGAACTTATTTCTCAATAATCTATTAACCGTAACAAATTATGGAAAATTGATACTTAAATTATTCCCTGAGCTGCCTCTCATGTCGCCCCACACAGTCTCCCATGATGCCAGCTGAAAGATCTCCGTCCTGAAAGGGGGGGGGTTAATTGGGCCTTATGGGGTTTGGGCTCTAATTACTCTCAATTATGAAGGCTGTCCTCATGGCGGACTCCATGTTCTGCGTCACCTCGCTCATGACCATGTGCTTATCGCTGATCACATCATTGCGAGGATCATACAGCCTGGGTTTAGGGCTTAGGGTTTAATTATGTTAATTAAAGTAGGGGTTAAGTAGGGTTTACTTAGGAGGGTTTAATTAACCCTAATTAAACCTTAAACCCTAAACCCTAATCTAAAAAAACGAACTACTGCAGCATCCAGACTCATCGCTGTCATACTCATGGGTCCGGAACAATGCCAGGCTCACCTGCAGGGTTTAGGGTTTAGGGATAATTAGTTATGGTTGTGGGGTTAGGGTTTACAGGGGTTAGGGGGTTTTGTTTAGGGGTTTTTAGGGTTTCGGCAGGGGCCTCGACCCATGCCACCGTGCAAATGATGGGCCAATGGCGATGCAGCATGGGGTGGCTCATGACGATGTCGTACTCCTCATGCACGAACTCAAACCCCAAGCACTCCTAAACCCAATCCTAATTGCACCCTAAACCCTAATTAATTACTTATTATTTAAAAAACACTAATACCAGGCGAGGAGCATAGAGCATCCATGTGTGGAGGAGCTCATCTCTCATCCACTGATCGCAGCGCCATTCCCTCATGTATGGGCTTCAGAGCTTAAAATATGTAATTTACATTCTTATTATGACTAATTAATTACTACTGACGGTCCGAGCCACTGCCAATTGACCAAAACCCATGATCGCCCCGCCATGAGCCTGGTGGCAACATGGCGGAGGCGATCGCGGAAACTGCCATGGACTTCGTCCTTGGCTCAAGACAAATGTAATTAAACCTGTAATACCTCATTAACTAAATAATTTAAAACACAAAAGATGCTTACTTATCCGGCCCATGACGGCTCGCCGCTCCATGTTATGGAGCAACCCATGGATCTGACTCATCAGCTGGCCCATCCTCGGCTCCAAATAACTAATGAATTACTAATGACCCAATCCTAAGTAATTAACCAAGTAATTACTCACAATTGCCAATCATGCCCCAGTCTCTCATCCATGGTTCCCATGGTTCCCTCGTTGCCGCTCATGTTGGAGCTCATGGCCAATGGGTGGGGATGCGGCGCTTATGCGGGCACTCTTGAGCTGATGGCAAGCTCATGGCCGGCCACATTTGAACCCCCAAACCCCTCAACCCCCTCAAGTCCTTGAACCCCTTCAAACCCCCAACCCCCTATTGTAATAATACTATACTACTGTACTGCTTCTATAGAAGCAGTACAGTAGTATAGTATTATTACAATAGTACTAGACTTCAATACTACTACTAAACTACTGTTCTACTATTATACTACTGTAATACTACTACTGTACTACTGTACTACTGTACTACTGTACTACTGTACTACTGTACTACTGTACTACTGTACTACTACTTAATCGGGGGGGGGCCGGTAAAAACTTGAACCCATGAACAAGTTCAAGCGGGCCAACCTTGGGGGGGGGGGGGGGGGGGTTTGCTAATCGGTATCCAACATTAGAAGGGCCCCCACCCTGTAATAGTGGTAGAATAGGAATATAATAGGGCCCTAATATAATCCTTATGGTCACTATTACAGGGTGGGGGCAGCTTCAAAGGTTTAGGGGTGGATATCGTGCCTGCCCGCACCCCAGTCCCGTGCTCATTTTGGCTTTTGAATTGGTCGAAGTCTGTAAAGTCCCAGCCCCAAACCCCTACACCCTAAACCCGACACAAACTGTGTGGAGCCTTGTCTGCCTTGTGCGAGAGTGACAGTCGAAAACCCTATTGGTATTTATTAGGGTTTAGGGTTTGGGGGTTTAGACTTGCATGTCGGCCTCTTTCAAGAACTGGCTAGACTTGAGTCCAGTGGCAAAAAGGGGTTTACGGTTTAAGGGTTTAGGGTTTGCGAGCAGAGGCTTTGCAGGCTGGATGCAAGAAAGGGTTTCGATTCGGTTCCTCGGGGCCCGACTTCACTCCAAGGGGAAAAGGACGGACCCTTAATGGGGACCCCTACCCTATAATGGGCTGTATAATGGGTATATAATAGTTATATGAAGGGTATATACCTACGGGTCCTTATTTAAGGTCTCTCCTTTTACTCTTGGATTCACGGTGTGCGGTGAATGTTTTGGACCCATAGGTTGATCTCGAGAGCCTCAATGAGCCTTACAGAATGGCTCTGTGCGCACAGTGCGTAGGGTGCATGTTTTCGAAAATAGGGGACCCTAATAATAGCACCCTAAATATTAGGATCCTTCTTCTAACAGCCCCAGAATAAGGTACCCCTACTTTTGGAAACTCCCATGGGCTCCGGCTGTGCAGATCTTGTGGGTCAGATCTCCCACCCCTCCACTGCCAACTTGCTGGAACGGAGTGCGGAGGTATCCCATTTCATCTGTGTAGATACAGGAGTGGGACGACTATCTCATGCGCACGGCGGTACCTGGGCTGAGATGCTACAAGTGAGCGATCTGATTTTTATTCTTGTGCCAGCGCTTGCAGGAGTGATAATTAATCCCGCAAGCTCTGGCACCTAGCCTTCCACCAGAAGTGCAGTTCCACGGGTTCACACTGCATGACCCCATGTAGTCAAAGTGGTAGCAAGAGTTTGGTGCCGAGACTCTTCCTCCCTCCTGCTACTGAGCTACTGTGCCACCGCGCTACAGCGTTACTGGTCTAGTGCCACTGCTACTGCTGCTGCCACTGCTACTGCTGCTGCTACTGCTACTGCTGCTGCTGGTGCTACTACAAGGACGACAACGGCGACGACGACAGTTGCAACCGCATCACGAGTTGCATACTGTCATCGCTAGCAGCAAGACATAGGAGGAACGCATTCGAACGATACGTCTTAGAATCGCAGCTTCCGTAAACCCTATAAACACGCCTATTCCCTAAACCCTACCCTACCCTGCTCTATGCTCCCTTACAGTCCTCCGAGGCCAAAGGAGCTTATGTCAACAAGGCCTCGAGCTATGACCTCCATTTTAAAGCCGAGCTTGTCTCAAAGTTGCCTGGCAGCAAGGACTTCGAAGTAGAATGAAGGGAGGGCAAAGCATCCATGTTCGCGTCACCTGAGCTGTGTCTCTGTGTCTGCGTGTGTGCGTTTGTGTGTTGGGCTTGATCAACTTGCAGCACTCGCTGCGCATCTTCTGCCCGCGCTGCAGGTTGATCTCTGACTTGCGGCTTGAGATGTCAGAGATGGACCAGCTGATGCTCGATGTTGCGAACAGTCCGCTTGATGCAAGTCAAGGGAGCGATTTTACTTGGCAATGCTGCGCATGGCGGTACATTGCAGAATTCGGTTCGTGGCGATCAGACCCCGAAGCCTAAAGCGAAGATGAACGGTTCTTTGGGTTCGGAGCCATGCTTGCAGACAATCTACTTCTTGCGTCAGAACTACCCTAAGGCTCCAAAGTAGTTCCTTTTTGGGGGTTCATATATCGAATCCTATAAGGTAATCCCAAAAAGGAACTACCATGGAGCCTCTGGGTAGAGAGTTCAGTGTTCAGAGACTCCTATAGAATGCTGCAATCACGAGTAAGGGGTGTTCCTGTAAGGGTCTTCTCGGTGGGATCCTGCCAACAGGGCTCTTGGTTGTAAGCTGTCCCCATCCTAAACAACATTACTTTTTTGGTCGCGTTCTAACTGGAAGCAAGGAGAGGGCCTTCACAAAGCGAACCTTTTATCGCCCGCCCTGTCGCTCTCCCCTCTCAAGGGAGCCACAATTGCGAAGTTTCTGGGAAGCCGTGGAAAGCACGAAGCCTTCCATGCTCGAAGTCTCACACTCAAAAGGCTCGGGTGTTAGGCTTCATGGTTTCGGATTTGGGGATCTAGGGGTGCTCGGGTTTAGGGGTTAGGGTTTCGGATTTTCCACGGATTGAAAGAAACCTCGGAGCTGAGGTAACTCCTCGAATCCCATCGAAGACATTGCATGCAAGTGGATCCGCTCCACCGACAGATGCTGTGCCAGAGTTGGGGAACATTTTACATTGTTACGGGTACTTAAACCCTAGACTGGCCCTAAACCCTAAAGCCAATGTGAAATAAAGAATGAATCTTCAATCCCTAGGACCCAGAGTAAGCCCTTATTCCCTTTTTTGGGGTTCAGGTTCCCTTATAAACCCCTTTAAACCAAAAAGGGCACCCTTATCCCATGACCCAGGATGGAGAGAATGGATCCCAGTTGTGACGTACCTTGGCAAGCACTTGGGGCATCATGGGACTTGTTTGTTGTTAAGTAAGGTTATAAGCTCCTTTGATGGGGCTATAAGCAAACATATGTATAGGTATACTTCATGGAAGTAAGGTTATAAGTTCCTTTGTTGCGGTGATACGTAAATGTATGTATCGTTACTTCCTTTAACCTGACTCACTACGTCCCATGTTCCTCTAAGCATGTCCGATTCCCACATGGGGCCCCTTTTCAGGCGTCCTTCAGTGTCGAAGTAGCAGTCTCTTGTGTTCTGATTTTCAAGTCCTTCGATATTTATGTGTCCAGGAAGGTCACGCAACATGGGTTGGGGATGTCGCTCCGAATCAGGGTTTCAGCTCCACGAAAGCCCTTGTGCACCAGCTGCAAACCCGACGTCCACCGTAAATGGTAGGCTCCCGGGTTATAGTTGGTTGTTGAGGTAGAAAGCAGCCATCGAAATCTTTCCAAACCGTTCTTTACAAGAGGGCAGCGTAGCTTCCAACCTCCACGATTGGTGCTAGGCACCAAACCCTTAATCTGCCCCATAAGCAAATAGCAGCTATAGTGGGGGTTTGAATGAATTGTGGGTGCTGAGCTTGGAACGGAAACAGGGCACGTCAAAGTGGGAGTCTTCAGAATGCGAAGTGGGGAAGAAGCTGGCAAATTGTGAGCAAGACCGTGCAAACCTATAGTACCCCAGAGGCTTTCGAGAATATTCTAGAACCCAGAACCCCCAGACCCGAAACCCTAAACCCTAAAACCCGAAGCCCAAAAAACTCAACCCCAAACCCTGAACCCCAAACCCTAAACCCCAAACTCCCCAAACCCTGAACCCCAAAGCCCAAACCCTAAACCCCAAACCCCTAAACCCCTAGACCTTAAACCCCAAACTCTAAACCCTATAACCCTAAACCCCAAAACCCCTAAACCCCAAACCCCTAAACCCCTACACCTTAAACCCTAAACCCCAAAACCCCTAAGCCCAAAACCCTAAACCCGAACCCTGAACCTTCAACCCCTAAACAAAACCCTCAGCCCTAAACCCAAAACTCTAAGGTAGGAGGGGGAAACAAACAAAAGGTGGGAGGGAACACGAAGTCGTCGAACCTATGCCTGCAGACGTTGCCAGGCTTGTCCGAGAGTGAGTGTCAAAAAAACCCAAACCCTGAACCCAAAACTCTGAGGAACTGTGGCCCGGGTTTCGGATTTGCAAACGACGAGGGAGAGCACGTGCTCACACGGGCCGACGCCACTGGCTGCTCCCTTTGCTGCTGTGCTTTTACTTAGGGTTTCGGGGCTTAGGGGGGTTTGGGCTTGAGGGTTCCCTAAACCCTAAACCCTAAAACCCTAAACCCTAAAACCCTAAACCCTTAACCATTAAACCGTTTCTGGGTTCAAGAAGGGGTGAGGGCTAAGAGTTTGGAAGAGGGAGGCGCAAGAGCTCGCGATTCAACCAACAGAACTCTGAAAGATTTCGGCTCTACCCACAGGCTCCCATGGTAGGTCCTTTTTGGGATTACCTTATAGGATTCTATATATGAAACCCCAAAAGGAACAACTTTGGAGCCTTAGGGTAGCAGTCTCGGTTGTTGAGTCATCCGCTGCGTTTTTGCTAGAAGGGTGGGGGCGGGGTGAGTGAGCTTAGTGTTTGTTGCCCATTGCTAGCCCCGAATGAACCCCCAAACGCCTCAAGCCCTAATTAAACCCCAAACTGCTACCGCTTCATGCTAATCCCTAAACCCTAAGCCCGAAAACCCCCAAAAACTTACCTTTGGTTAGTAGGGAATGGAGGAATGGTAGTAACAGTAGCTATAATTCTACCCCATTCCCCATTCCCTACTAACCAAAGGTAAGGCGCCTCGTCAAGTACCCTAAAAATAGTAGGATCCTTATTATAAGGACCCCGAAATATGGTACTTCCTATTTTCGAAAACTCCCATATGAGTCCTTAGAGCCCTAAATATAGATCCCTTTAAAGGACCCCTTATAGATCCCCTTTAAAGGAAGCTTATATGAGCCCTTAGATCCCTAGGGAAAAGCCAAGGCCAGCCTGGTTCATGGTCCGAGCTCTATTCCGACGGGGACGGTGTCTCCCATCGGTGCATCCAGCGCCTCGGTTTAGGGTTTAGGGTCTGGGGGTTTAGGGTCTAGGGGTTTAGGGTTTAGGGGCTCCATGAATGTCATCAAGGAGTTCGCCAAGAAGGCAAGGAAGTTGGCAGGGATGGACATCTCCGGAAATCGAGACGACGTCCAGGCCTTCTACAACAGGGTCATGAGCGAGGGAACCCAGTTCATAGACGAGTTTAGATCCTCGGCGGCCGAGAACCCCTTCGGGGAGGAGAAGAACGCCACATCGAATGACAACGTCGAGCCGAACGACCAGGACGCGAAGGACCAGGACACGGAGAACGCGAAGGACAACGAGCCGCAGGAAGCCAACAAGCAAAAGAAGAAGAGGAGGAGGGACCGGCAGGAGAAGAACCGCGCAGGTGCGGAGGAGGACGAAACGAAGAACAAGGCGAAGAAGAGCCGCAGGAAGGGGGCCGGGAAGGGGACCAAATCTTCCAAGGACAAGGAGACCTCCTCCACGCCGGACAGGACCCAGGAGCCGGAGGACCACTTTGTCTTTGCAGTGTTCGGCGACGAGATCGACCCCAATGCCATCGGCACGACCTTGATATCTGACTCTGCCGGTGAGACGAGCCACACCTACCGAAAGAGATTGGGAAAGTTGTTCACGGATACAGGGCTGTCCGGGTTGGAGCAGTGGTACCTGCTGGCGGCATCGTTGGTCACGACGAACGAGCAGAGGTTCTTGGGGCCCTCTCCACGATATGTGACGAGAGGACGAGCGCCAAGCTGGCAGCGTGGGCGAAGACCAACCTGAACCAGACGAGCAGGGCTACGACTACGCACCTAGCGTCGAGCTTCCCTGAGGCAGCGGTGGTGGCGGGGATCCAGTACGACTTGATGTGCATCATGAACAAGGAAAATGAAAAGAAGAACAGGCTGAAGAAGGCCGAGAAGAAGGAGGCTCCCTTCGTCAACTTGATCGAGCTGGTGTCGCGGGTCATCGGCTACCGTGTCAGTCACCAGCTCTTGCTCCCGGTCGGCCTGGAGTTGGCGGCCATTGCATCGAACCTTGTCCACGGCGCCTTGGTCGTCAACCTCAAGACGAGGACGGCCAAAAAGACGACGAGGACGGGGGCTGTCCCGGTGAAGGCAGACCTCAACATCTTGTGGACGGGGGCTCAGGATGGGTACTGGATCAACCTCACGAATGACCGTGAGTTCCGAAGTGACTCTTTCGTCTACAACGGCGTGAAGATCCAGGGGATCAACTACGGGGACTTCATCTCCATGTTCCTCAAGTCCGTGCGGAAGAACATTCCGGACTACCCCGCCATGAAGTTCGTCGCGGCGAACACCCCGTACATCGGGTTGTCCAGCCCGATAATCGTCCTCAGGGTGGTTATCCAAACACCCCCTTGAAATGGTTACAGCAAACAGCTTCAGCCGCCTACGCTCAGTCTGACGTGGGCGAGGAGTCGCTTATTGCTTTCGCTGCGCGTCGTGATGTGTGGAGGGCCAAGGGACAACAGTTCTTTCGCTACATGGCTGAGTCTGAATCCCATCCGATAGCGCACTGTAACACATGGCCTCACTGGAGTATAGTCTGTTACAGCAAGTGCCCTGGCTCTTTGCTTGCGCTCTGAGCGTGACTGCTAACACGGGTCATTTGTCATGGGTTGATGAGGAGCATGGCGTGCTCACCTGGGAGTTACGCCAGAGTTTGCTAGCAGAGGATGTGCATTTTCTCCTCAGTCGCATTCGAATGCAATCACAGCCTTTTGCAATTCTGATAAGCTTGGAAACTTGGCTTTTCGAAGCCCATCTTAATAAAAGATTGGCATAGTCTACACACACGTGTCCTTTCCGACTTTCGAATAGTTCTTGTGTATGATACAGTTGAGAGTGGCCGCATGCGGGACATTCTGTCTAGTGTGTTTGGGTGAGTGCTGCAGCCAGCAGTGCTGCAGATTTGCCTGGCCCTCAGTTTCCTTTCTTCTTCAGGGTACCCGGCAGTCGCAATAGGCCTGGATGCAAAAAGGGTTTAGGGTTTAGGGGTTTAGGGTTTAGTATTCAGCGGCGCCTTACTTTTGGTTCGTAGGGAATGGAAGAAGGGTAGTAATAGTAGTTATAATTCAACCCCATTCCTCCCATTCCCTACTAACCAAAGGTAAGGCGCCTCGTCTGACGCGAAGTTTTTCGCGGTACCTTTTTGGGTTCAGGCTTGATGATTGCAAGGGGCCTTAATAATGAGGGCTTTGGAGGCCCATGATGCTAAACTTTAATCAGGAACCCCCACCAATAATATTGTAATTATTTAGGCCCCATTATGTAATGGGTCTTTAATCTGGATCCGTGTTAGCAGAAAGCTTGGAAGCAGGCTTAAGGCCCGCCCAGCCAGGGGCTCTTGGAATGCCAATTCAATCTTGTGTAATAGAAGGGCTTAAATAATTAGCAGTACTATTTTGCGGATTCCGGATTCCTTATTTTTACTATAGTATACTAATTAGTAAGGCCCCTATATTAATCGGTATGGTGGTCATGAGAGCCAAGTGTAGCTTTGCGTGTTGACACAGTTTCTCAGTCATGACTGTCTTTATTGTGATATGCTTGCATGGTCTAATGTCATTATTGAAGTTGTATCTGCGCCGGTACGAAGCCCAGTAAGGGCACACATAGATCTATGCGATTCCAAACGGTTGGCCATAGCATATAAGATTTTTTAGTCTTGGAAGTAGCTTATAGTTTCTCCTGTTATCATCGCGAACGCTTCCTTGCCTTTCTTCTGGCGTTGTGATGCCCTGGTTGCGGAGATGTTCTCGATCACGCATGGTTGCAGCGTTGAAGTTAACAACACCGTCAGTACTGCGAGTAGCCTGTGAGGATGGCTGTCATGAACAAGGTGTGTTTTGTGCGTGCCTGGGTGTTGGCATCCTCTACAACTCATGTGCTGCATGAGGGCTGTTGGGTATCAGGCTCTGCCCAATATCAGCTTTCGGATTACCGGTGAACTTTGGGGGTTCCTTGTGATGGTTGTTGTTAATTATATAAATCTTTAAGGTCAAGATAGATCCTGGCATTGCAGGGCCTTTCGACGTCCCGTGAAGATCCAGAATTTCGTATAAGCTACCATGATACGGATGTATAGCAAATGATATAGTCTGTCTATGATGGTAACTTAAATATTATATCCTCTTAACATGCAAGAAGCTAAACCTGAACCCTAAACCCTTCTAGAACCCCTAGAGGAACCCGAAATTACGGTAACTTATGTTAAATCCCTTAACAAGAACCCAAACCCGTATCATCCGGCCCAGGTGCTCGCAAGGGACGTTCCAAAACGAGGCGGGGACGCGAGGTTAGACGGGTGATTTTTGGGCAGGAGGCCTGCTGGATGACGTCGACGTAATGGTAGTTACATCTCCAATCATAGCAGTGGCATAGCTAGAAATCGGATTTCAATTCCTCATCATCGTCATCATCATCACCACAACAACGAGACTACCGTTTATCACCGCCAACATCAAGCCCTACCCTGCTGACGATGGATACCGAGCGGCTGTGTTTTCAGTTAGCAGTGACCATTTCCATTTTCTAATCATGCCCACCCCCCTAGGCCACCTGAAGACCCAAAACCATAACAACCTATACTTCAACCTTAACCTCACCAAAGTACCCATACTAAGACCCACAATATAGAACCATTGGAAGACCCGTACACCACCACATAGAAAAACCACTCCGAACACCATACACCCGCACCCTCATAGAAAACCCGATAGTATCAACTCGAAATCCCTAAACCTTGAAAATGGAAATGGTATTCTCTAAGAAAATATCTATAATAGGAACAAGGTTTAGGAACAAGATGGCAACGGGTGTGAAGCCAAAGAGTAATACCCACGAGTCACACTAGTGGTGATTGTTGCTAGTATTCTTGTTATTATGATTAATATTAGAAGTACTGGTACCAGTTTCGTTGCGGTAATTTTCCAGTGGTTTTCGGCTTCACTGCGTTTCTTGGTGCCGGTTGTGACATATTTAGTCTCCAGGGTCTTTGAATTGCCTCGCCTTCCCTCACAGCAAGTAAAGTCATAGTGATACTAGTCATTGTGGTAATAGTAGTACCACTCCTACTACTACTAGTTATGAAAATAATCATAATAATATTAATAATTGTGATAATAATAGTAATAATAATAATAGTAATAATATTAATAATAATAATAACAACAATAATAATAATAATAACAATAATAACAATAATAACAATAATAACAATAATAACAATAATAACAATAATAACAATAATAACAATAATAACAATAATAACAATAATAATAACAATAATAATAACAACCCGAAACAATAATAATAATAACCCGAAACCCGAAACCTTAAACCCTAAATCTCTAAACCCAAGAAGGCGAAAAATAAGAAGAAGAAGAAGCAGAAGAGGAATAATGATAACAAGAATGATCGCAATAACAACGAACATCAACGCATATAATGGTAATATGATTGAAAGTATTAATCATAATAGTATTAAGAATAGCATCAACTGCTTGTTTGCATGGTCGTCTTCCGGCATTAGCTGTCCTGGTACTTACCACACTCTCCTGGACATCCATGACGGCAAGGCGGTTTGTTCTGCCAGTCGGCGCTGTCTACACGCACATTCCCGTACTGTGTCAGTCGCGTTTCGCTCTGCCTCATCGACGTGCTGGATGCTTGTTCAGAAACATGCGTAAATGGACTCAGACCACACCCCCACCACGCCACGTGTCACGAGGAAGGGCACCGGAGATGGGAAGTGGCACTGGCCGATACTGGCCGGCAGGTTTTAGAGACGGTCCGGCAGTCGCAGCTGGCCAACGTCACACTTGTGCAGTGCAGGCAGATGGTCGGCTTGTCTGTTTTGGGTGCAATCAAGATGGGCAGTGTTATGTGCCAGCAGATTTGGGACCAGTTGTGGCAGTTGCAGCTGGCCGTCACACTTGTGCAGTGCGGGCAGATGGTCGGCTCATGTCGGCTCATCTGTTTTGGAGATAATGACTGTGGGCAGTGTAATATGCCAGGAGATTTGGGACCAGTTTTGGCAGTCGCCGCTGGCCCCCGTCACACTTGTGCAGTGCGGGCAGATGGTCGGCTCGTCTGTTTTGGAAGCCATAGTCTTGGGGCATGTGATGTGCCAGCAGATTTGGGACCAGTTTTGGCAGTCTCAGCTGGCGGTGCTCACACTTGTGCAGTGCGGGCAGATGGTCGGCTCATCTGTTTTGGATGGAATGAATATGGGCAGTGTGATGTGCCAGCAGATTTGGAACCAGTTTTGGCGGTCGCAGCTGGCGGTGCTCACACTTGTGCCGTGCGGGCAGATGGTCGGCTCATCTGTTTTGGAATGAACGAAGATGGGCAGTGTGATGTGCCAGCAGATTTGGGGGCAGGTTTGGCAGTCGCAGCTGGCAGTTATCACACTTGTGCAGTGCGGGCGGATGGTCGGCTCGTCTGCTTTGGAAGCAGTTCATATGGGCAGTGTGATGCGCCGGCAGACTTGGGACCCGTTTTGGCAGTCGCTGCTCGCGGTCACACTTGTGCAGTGCGGACAGATGGTCGGCTCATCTGTTTTGGATGGAATGAACATGGGCAGTGTGATGTGTTCAACCGCTGATCATGCAGAAAAAGCGATACTGAGTGCCACGGTGGTCTTAGCCTTTGAGAACTAGTCACCTGCATGGCCAGCCCCCTTTGACCCCAGAACCAGAAGTGCTAACTTTTTCTAGGCTGGTGAGCTGAAGTGTGCAAAGTGCGCGCCCGGCTCGGTGAGCTCGACTACAGGAGACGGCATGCAAGGGTCTCATTCAGTGCTTCCTGGAATATGTGCCTAGCTAATCCCAGCTACACACTTTCTGCGGCGGTGCTGGGATATTGTGGTTTTGAAGACTGAAGCGCACGAAGAGTTGGCTGAACTGGGATGTTCCAGCAGCATGCATTACTCGCAAACTGGCTGACACAGACTCTAGTCATCTACCCGATGGCCGAAGCGGCTACTCTCCGTGATCAAGCTTTGCTTTTTTACAGTGTGAGGCACGACACCGTCATTTAGTCCTGGCAGCGTGAGAAGTAAGCAAAGTTAGTGTGTATCAACAAACCGTTTTCTTCATACCTCCAGACACACAAGTTCTAACTGTAAGCATGAAACTACACCCAATAGCTTGGGCACATAAGTGACTGGCTGCGAAGACTGAGCAGCAACAAACCTTCAGGGAAGCCGTTGAGTTTTGGCCTCCAGGTTTAGGGTTTAGAGGTTTAGGGCCTTTAGGGTTTCAGAGGGCCTTTAGGGTTTCAGAACCTACTGCAGGAGCTGTTGAGTGCGAGCTTTGCACAGTGGGCAGATATGCAACTTGTCGACTGTGTGGTTTTGTCGCGAAGGTGCTGGTTTTGTAGGTTGGGAAAGCGTCGTAGTAGTGGTAGTAGTAGTAGTAGCAGCAGCAGCAGCAGGAGTAGTAGTAGTAGTAGTAGTAGTAGTAGCAGCAGCAGCAGCAGCAGCAGCAGCAGTAGTAGTAGTAGTAGTAGTAGTGCTGCTAGTAGTAGATAGTAGAATTCCAATAGCTATAAGCGTCATAATTTTCGGCGTGGTGGTGGATGCGAGAGTGTACCTTTAATAAAAGCCGTCGCGTGCTTGATGAAATTAGTACTGTAGAGTGGGTCCGAACCTGCCCGTATGGGCCCAGCATGGCCCAGCATAAAGGTGCGGATTGTCCACCACCACAAGTCCAGCTCCAACCCTGAGGCCCAGACCCCATGCCGCTTCAGCGCTTGGAACTGAATCCTGACAAAACGTATGCGATAGCCTGAGGCCAACAGCAGCGGCATGACCGAGTGCACCGCTTGCGACCCGCGCAATCCAGAACTGACCACGATCCATGAAGTTGATCTGGATGGACGAGCCTTGTGTAAAGTTCTGGGTTTGTGGCTTGGGGTGGTGACAGTTTAGGGCGATAGTTGCTGTATCTACAATTCAAGATCTGGGTCATAGAATTTCGGGAATCTTTTGGCCCCCTTCAACCGACAAGTCCGTGTTGGGTAACGCTGAGGTCATCGCCTGCAGAACTTCAGGGAGCTGAGCCTACATAATCTTAGGGGTACTTAGAAATAATTTGTACTTTTTGGTTATTATAATCTTTAAG
This sequence comes from Symbiodinium sp. CCMP2592, assembly GCA_905221615.1. Lineage (NCBI taxonomy): Eukaryota > Dinophyceae > Suessiales > Symbiodiniaceae > Symbiodinium > Symbiodinium sp. CCMP2592. The sequence goes on from CAJNDT010003668.1 coordinate 1,484,111, forward strand.
AAACAGCTAAAATAATGATTTGTGCTAGGGTTCTAAGTTCAGTATCGTAGTAATCAGAGTAGAAGTTAGGTTGAGATTGACCTGGCTAAGCGGGGGCATAGAAATGACAGCTTACTGGTACCTGCAACTTAACTTATTTTACTTAGCCGTAGCCCCGGTTTCCGCATTGTAAGTGCATTACTCTGCACTGACCTTGAAAATGTATCCCTTACCCCGCCGAAGTCTTCCACACGTCCCGGTGTGGCTCTGATCAACAAGCAGTTCATCTTCTTCTAAACTCGAGATCATATACCCGAGCCACCTCTATCAAGAAATCCTAAGCCCCTGAGAATCCGCAAGCCTAAAAATGTGTGATAGACCCTCAACATCCCTAAACCCTATCTGCGTGGTTGTCAAAATTATGGTCCCCTTTTGGGTCCTTAGTGTAATACGGCACCTAATATTTAGGGTACCCCAAAACCGGACCATATCATAATGTTGACAACTACCCATCTATATAAAGTTTTAGAAGGGAGGGGCCTCCCCAGTTGCCCCGGAACTCTGGAGGCTCCAGTAACCTACCTCAAAAAGCCTCCGGGTGCTTTTTCAAAAGACCTCTGCCTATGGACCCTAAGGGACGAGGGGGGTACCTACTTACCTACTTATTGCACTTGTATGTGGCATAAGGGGCAAAGGGAAGCCTACTTACTTGTAGTTGCAGTTGTACTTTGTACTGCTGGCACTTGTAAATACTACTTGTTGTACTTGTCGTTGTTGTTGCTGCTGCTGCAGTAATGAGTTTAACGTCCGAGCACTACATGCTCCAAAAGTTTCTGGGTTTGTCGGGGAGAACCCCCACGAGTCCAAAAGGCGCATGCACCACACTGTGGCGCGAGCACAGCTGGTATCCCAGAACACACACCGCAGTGTGACGCGAAGACGAGGTTCACCCCAAAATCCGAGAGAGAGAGAGAGAGAGAGAGAGAGAGAGTGAGACGAGCGTTCTCATATCAGCCCGATCCTTTTACATTTACATTGGACATAAGAACCCATGGTGTTGTCACGCCGTTTGGGTAAAATCTCTCGCCGACCCATATCTTACCCGTAACTCAGATAATTTCCCATCCCAAATTCTGGAGAGTCCCTTTTTGGGTCCTTATTATAATACGGCACCTCATGAGTTTAGGGTACCCAAAAAGAGACCATAATCTTTGGCGCTTTATGTGTTCATCTGGGGTTGTCGGGCCCTGTAGGGACCCCTCAGACCTCAGTCTTATGGTCCCTCATTGGGTCCCTATTATAAAACGGCACCCAATAATTAGGGTACCCAAAAAAAGGGACCATAATTTTGACAACCGCACCTATATCGTCAGTCATTCGGCGAGCTTCTGAGCTCAAGATCGCATTGAATTCTACCCCAAAGTTGAAGCCCAGAACCCTCGAAGAAAAGCTTTCAGACCTAGTTTAGACGTTGAACAATGGACTGCGGAACTCTTGTAAGCTCCTTCTTGAATACTTCCAAAGCCGTAAGCCTAAGCCTCAACTCCCCAGAGAGCCCAGTACCCCTTAATGAAGAAATATAGCTTAAATCATAATATGAAGCCCCTTATAATTTAAGCCATATTCCTTAATTAAGGGGTATCGGAAACCCTAATCCTTATAGATCCCTTTTAGACCCCTTTTAAAGGAACCATAGGTATAATCCTAATCAAGGGGATGAAGGGCTCTCTGGGTATCCACGCCCAGGAGTGGAGCGGCTACAGTTTAAGGGCGCGTCCTCGGCAGAGTTCTGCACCTGTCCTGCGAGCAGCTTCCTGTACAAGGGCAAATGTGACTGGGCCAATAAGGGACCCTAATTTGGAGAACTGCTCATATACTAACCTTCCATTGGAGCATTTGGGAAAGCCTGCTGCTGCTTTGTTTTGCATGTTCTGGGTGTTAGGGTGGTGATGAGTTAGCGATATTCTTGTGGTCGGCAGCAGCAAGAGCAGTGTTTGTTCTTGCCGGTTGTTTAGATTTGTAGTCATGTTTGGTCGGCCACTGCTGGTTGCGCCAGTTGTACTGAGCTTGATACCTTCACCCCCGCTTGCTCCTGCACAGCTCAGCTCCAGGCTCCAGACCTTTACACCGCCTGCCCTATTCAGTGTTTTAGCTCGGCTGCGGTGGAAGCGATTGAGCTTCGACAGCGCAAGACATGGTTCAAGTCAGAGTTCGGCAGAGTGTCAAACAACCCCATCCACTTATTCAGCACCTTGAAATTTTTTAGCCTCAAACCAAATTCCTGAACCCAAAAGAACCCTGCAATGCGGGCTCGTCCTTGCTACGTAGGATAAAAAATAATGAAAACAACCGAACAATTCTGAGCCCAACAAAAGGGGAAACCCTTTTGTACAGTAGCCCTTATGGTAACCCTTTCAGACCCCTTGAAAGGAACTCTTTCAATGAACCCTGTTTTAATTCTCAAGGCCCCTATACCATAGAACACGAATATAGATCCCTTATGGACCCCTTTAAGGAAACCTTTTAAGGAACCCTATTATTCTTTTAAAGGAAGCCTATTCTAAATACTAATGCCCTATATACCATAGAACCCGAATATAGATCCCTTTTGGACACCTTTAAGGAACCCTAGTATTCCTTTAAAGGAATCCTATTCTAATTACTGACGCCCCGACGTTATCGAGGCGAGAGCTGCCAGAGAGGCGCCAGCTGCCCAGGTACCGGCAAGCATCTCGGCGGCTGACAGAAAGGGTTTAGGGGTTTAGGGTTTAAAATCAATCCTTGGCAACACGTCGGAGGGTCATGTATTCTGGCAGCCAGCAAGCCCAGTGTCAAAAAAGGGGATTGGGGATCAGGGTTTTAGGGTTTAGGGGTTTGGGGGTTTAGGGTTGAGGGGTTTAGGGGTGTAGCCTTTGAAGTCATACCTGATGAGTGGCTCGGCAGACTTGAAGGTTAGCTTTAGGCGCTCATTTACTTCCCAGCAGAGGCTTTGCAGGCTGGATGCCAAAAAGGGGTTTAGGGTGTAGGGGCCTTAGGTATCTCCATCAGATTAGCAGCAGTATCCACTTCTACTTAAGGGGTCATGGGACTTAGTCGTAGTAACTATGCTTATAAGTATCTTAATTGAGGATATAAGTAAGTATAAGTATAGTTACCCAATAATAACCCTAGTTACTAAGTCCCATGATCCTTTAAGTAATGTAGGGGCCTTAGTAATCAGGGTAGGGTTCCTTTAAAGGGTTCCTTTTGAGGGTGTTAAGTTACTATTTCTATAAGGGCTACTTTAAGGGTTTAATACAGGGGCCGTGGGGCCTATTATACTATTGTTACAATAAGGAACACCGAAAAATGCAGGTAACTCTTAAGGTCCCTATAATACATGGTGGGCCGTTTTGCTTTCAACTTGCAAGTTCCACGGCCCCAAACCCCAAAGGGTCCAAAGTACCTATATCGTAGAATGAAGGGCTTGTGTATTACTGTAGGAATTACTCTTATGATTTGGCGAGCCAAAACACAAAACCCGAGACCAGGACCCTGTTGGTCCCTTAGAACGTTTCACATTGTCAGACTCCGAACCATATGTCTCGCCTGGATGTGAAACCAGGACCCTTTCGGAACATCAGTTCACTGCAAGTACAGGAGGCCTCGACGCACAAATAGAACCCAATACCCCTTAATTAAGGAATATAGTTTAAACCATCATATTAAGCCCCCTGTAATTTAAGGTATAATCCTTAATTAAGGGGCATTGGGATCTCTGGGAACACATGTTTTACATAGCATGTGTATAGTGCATGTATATACATATGTGTTTACATGTAGATATGTAACAGATATGCTATGAGCATACGGCTGTACAGTGTATGTGCGGTTACATAGCATATGAATATAGTTTTTCTTCGTAATTGTTGCACTACTTGCAGCAACGGGAGAGATACCGACAGGCTTGCATGTCTAGTTACATTACATGTTGGACATGGGGCAACGCTGACACTTGCGGTGCTTTTTCCCAAAACTCCATAGCATGATTCAAAGAGAAATGCAATTCGCGCTGCCCACGGAACATCCGAGTCATCCTGAAACAGACCGGTAAAGATGGAGTTTCAACCCAGCGAGCGAAGTCCTACACGAATTTCTGTACATGTAGCTGTCTCACTGTGCATGTGCATATGTGCTTTGTGGCCTGTGTTGCAGTAACCACGGCATCGTTGCATGTACGTCGTGGGTGTATGTAGCTATAGACACAATCTGACTTCGTAACAATGGCCACAGATGCACTATATACATAAACACACACACACATATATATATATATATATACACACACACATACACATGTATATACATATGTATGTACGGTACATGCATGCATTCGTCGGGTCATTCGTGGATGCGTCTGTACAAAGATTCGTTGCAGAAACGGCATACCTGCGCCGGCTGCCCAGGATAACTCTCAATCCAGGGTTCTGGTCAGCAGAGGAGGCCCACTGCACCGTGGCTTTGGGCGCTGGCATTGTGCGGTTTAGTCCTAAACCCTAAACCCCTAAATCCTAAACCCCTAAACCTTAAGCCCTAAACCCCTATACCCTAAACCCTGAAACCCTAAACCCCTAAGCCCTTAAACCCCTGACCCCTAATCCCTTCAACCCGCCCACCACCCCTCTCATTGTAGAGGTGAGTGGGCGCCGTCGAGCGCTAGCGAGACCCTGCAGGCCCGAGCTGAGCGGCTCGGGCCTGCGAGACACCCCTGAGGGGGTCGCCCAGCTTAGTCGCGAAGCATAGTCTTTATAGTTATATTATTAACCTAAACCCGACCCCCTTGAGGTAGGGGTTCGCCGGAAAACCCCAAGGGTTCGCCGGACAACCAGCTCCAGGGGTTCGCCGGACAACCCCAAAATTGCTCAAAAAATGGGGTCCGGTAAGCCGCTTGGCTACCCAAACGGATAGTTTTGTTAAGTTCGTATTTTCGTGCACCACGTTTTCGACAAATTTGCCCGTAAACTGTGTTTCTTGGGACGTTTTGGCTGGATAAACTGCTTTTCCGTGAAAATCCGTTGTGGAGCAAGCAACACGCTGCGAGCACGAGCTGTCCTCGGAAAGGTTGACGACGAAAACGCGGGAGTTCGCGGCATGGTTGGCTCCTCATGGGCTCAGGGCTTGGATCCGCAAAGAAAGCTTGTCTTCATCGCTTGGCGCGCCGTTGCAGATTGACGCACGGGGCAAGCCAAACACCCAACGCGCCCTGATCTCAGTTTGGGTAGCTTTGTGAATGTGAATATGTCCCCGAGCATGAAGCAGTTCCACAGGTTTGCCGCTCACACTTCACAGTGTCTCGACGCGGAGAGGAACAGCAAGGCCCATGCCACCAACGGCAACGGACCTTCTGCCACGGGCTTAGATGATTAGGAGGCATGTCTGGTGTGGTGGAAGCCCATTCGTGTGTAGGGTAGTTGAGAGCTCAACTTGTCACCAGATTAGGAAGCGCGTCGCTGCAGAGATTGACGAGGAGGATCTTTGCTTCCGTACGGATGTCCCTCTCTGCGTGCGTTCATACATGGGCGTGCGTGTGTGTGTGTGTGTGTGTGGATGTGTTTGTCTGAATCTCACGATTTCGTCGGTGTCTATGCATATGTGCTTGTATGTGTCCGAATGTATCTGCTTGTAGATGCCTAGCCGCAGCTCTCTTCTTGCCAGGAGGAGTTGTTGTGTGTGTACCTGTTTGCCAGGGTTGTGCGAGCTCGGGCTCGGACTCCTTTGTTGCCAGGGAGAGCGCGCCTGAGGATTCGGAGGCTGGCAGCCGGCTGGGGGAGGGGCCCTGCAAGTGGTAAGTGTGTGTGTGTGTGTGTGTGCCTGCCAAGCGAGGACTCGGGCAGCGAAGCTAACCGTGCTTGGGGCCTGTTTCTTTCAGTGATGTGGGCGTGGAGGAGCGTGAGCTCGAGAAATTTCTCCGCGGTCACTCGCTGCCCGACATCACTTCTCCACAGACCCGGAGACGGCCTTGGGGAAGTTGAGCATTCGCGATGTCTTGAATGAGTTCAACTCCGCGGATGGAAAGAAATTTCTGGAAGCATGCAAAGATATGAACACGTCCAGCGAAGACCTCGAGCGCAATGAGGAGGCGACCTTCACACGGCGGCCGTCAAGCGCTTTCTCCGGTTCTTCACAACTGACGCGGGCAAGAAGGAGGCCTGCTTCAAGAAGCTTGCTAGATTCTCAGCGCGGCTGTACCTCTTCGAGGCCTTCGAGGGACTCGAGGCAACCACCGCACTGAACGATGGCGGCAGGAGTCCATCACATTGGTGCCGACTACAATCTGCACACTTCGGCCCAGAACATGCCCCCAACACAAATCTTACAAACTTTGCGCAACCCTTCACGATTTGAGGCGACTTCCAAATGGAAAAAGTTGGGGGCACTCCTTACGAAGCCAAAACTCGGAAAATCAATGAAAGGGCCCTTCGGCCCAGAACATAATTACCCGCCACGCAAAATCTACATTTTGCCCTGCGTATACTGTTTGGCTTTGGTGCGTTTGGCTCGGCTTGCTGGTTGGTTTGCCTCGCCGTGGGTAGTGTTTGGGTGGTCTTGGGGTGGGCATTTCTGCACACAAAGCGTTCAGCAGACCCATGCTACACCTAAACCCCCAACCCCTAAACCCTAACCTAAAACCCCTAACCCCTAACCACCTTAATCGTGCTGGGTGGCTGGGGGTTGAAGGGTTTGTGACGCCGATGGGTTAGTACGATAGGGACTTTAATATTTACGACCAGAACTATTTTCGGTGGTTTCCTTTTTGCATTTATTCGGGTCCTTATATTAAGGTGGACGATGGTGCGGTTTGCTCCGCAAGGCTGAGGCTTGTGCATGCAAACACTGGATTCAATAATATGATGCTCGCTGGTGTTCCAGCAGAACCAAAGTTTCAAGCCAGCTGCAAAGCCCAAGGTGAAGTACAGGTAGCGAAAATTTCCTTGTCGCAGCTTAGTCCTAAACTCCTAAACCCCGACGTCAAAACTCGCTAAGCGCACCAGCAAACCCACATACGCATTGGTGTTTCTTCATGTTGGTACCTGGTAATTAACTCCAAGACCTAAACCGTGAAGGAACCCGACTAGAAGCATGAGCCCGCCACCGTAGCTGGATGTGGCTTTATTGCCCTCAACCGTACACCTTAAACCGTGCTATCGACAGGGCTGGGGAATAGGCAGACATGGACTCCACTGATGCGGTTTCTCTCCATGACTAACACATCACACCAGGCCAAGTAAAACATCTTTAGACCCCTAGCATACAACATTCACCCCATGGATTCTGAAGTTCATGCGTTCTTAAACACACACGGAAATAAAAGTCACCATGCAACCAAATAACTAAACAGATGATTAAGCAAACACAGAGAGAGAGAGAGATACATATATTATTTACAGATAACTCAGATAACTATGTATTCTCGTTTTATTCGTATATGAGTTTCGGAGACCAGGAGGTGCTGCTGAAGGTTTCCATGAGCAGGGACCCATGTTGAATATGTACGTCCTCGAGTTTGCTGAGTGCTTCACATGTGTTCCAATTTTCAATCCCAAAACCTTTTCTCCCTAGATCCTAGATGCTAAAACATAAATTTGATATTAGATAAGGAGCTATCGAGGCAAGGGAAGTCCCAAAACCACTGGTTAGCCAAGCCTCACTGCCGGCGGCGCACCCGAATCACGAGAGGATCCCGGGTCGGTCTTCCAGTGCTTTGACACACCCGCCCCTTGGCAAAGGTCCTGCCACGGTTCAGGGTTTAAGGTTTAGGGCATGTATGGATTCATATATTCTGGCAGCCAGCAAGCCCAGTGTCAAAAAAGGGCATGTATGGATCGGGGAGTTTGGGAGTTGTGGGTTTCAGGTGTATGCGACACAGTATGGGGCGCAGGATTTCAGGGGTTGCAGATCTTTCTGGGTTGGGTAGCCGTGGTTCGGGATTTCTGGTTAGGCTGAGGTTGTGGTAGTTGAGGATTTTGAGGGCCGCATTTTTTGCACAACGGCCTAACTTTATGAACCATTTGGTACATCGGGTTGAATGCTCAGCAATAATAAGTAATATTCCTTAGAGCTTATATATCTTACTCAGTTTTCTTGCCCATGTTCTGAATTGCTGAAGGCTTGATCTGTCGAACGAAGCCGACGCTGAGCCCCCTCAGAGAAATTCCCCAACACCTCTGGAAAAGCTTGCAGTCCTTAAATCAAACAGCTAAGGTCACAGGAAGCGCAGGAAGAAATCGAGACTAGTCGCTGAACATCTTGGACCATGGTGCAAATGACTCGGGAGCACTTGTAGCTTCGACTTACATTACACTGCATGTTTGCAGTACAAAGCATTTGTATCTGTAGGTATGTAGAATGACGCACACCCACACAGCAGTCACCAGCCCAACATAGCAAATGAAGTCCTATGGTAACCCTCATAGTTACATTTATCTTATAGCCATGAACAAGCCGCGTACCGCTGAGGGCCGGTGTCCCGGTGGAGAACCTGGGATGTGTGCCTTGGGCAGGGTCCCTTGGATCATAGTAACATTTTCGGGCAAAAACGGGTCTAGGGCTCATAAGGGCTTTCAAAATGCATAAACGCTTATGGGGTTTAGGGCTTATGGCGTCGGGTTTAGAAACTAGATGAACCCCGCATAAATGACCTTAAACCTTGTGAATCATTGCTTTGCTTTTACAGCAAGGACACAGACAGCTTGGCCTGCAGTGCCTTGGCAATGCTGGCGTATGGAGGGACACATACAAACGAATGCACGCGCACACACGCAAGCGCACTTACACTGAGGACTTGTGGGTGTTCGGTTTTTTGTCACGCGTAAGTTAGGACTCTGACGAGGTTGGGTTTAGCTACACTTTATGTTCTTGGCGGAGATAGTCTGTTGCGTTTCTACGCGGTATTTTACTTGCCTGAGGGTCCAAGTACACGTGGAGTTATAAGTCTCTTAACATAGCTTAATATGGCTTAGCAATATCTTACCCTAGGGATCTAAGGACTCATATATTGAGGCTTTTGGGCCCACAGACCATACTACAGAAGGCTTTTGGGCTATTTTGATCCCCAGGGTTAAGGAACCATGAACCTCCAAGCGGGCTTTAGATTAGATTTCATGCTGCATTGGCTCAGTCTGGGAGTTCGACCGCTCGCAGGTACCTATGAGGCCCTGCTCAGAACCGCCTGAACCACCTGAACCATTTGGGAGTTTCCGAAAAAAAGGGGTACCTTATTTCGGGGTCCTTATAATAATCCTACTATTTAGGGTACTATATTAGGGGCCCCGATTTTCGGAAACTCTTGTTTAGCTTGGGTCTTACAGCTCGCAGTGCTGGCTTTCAAGAGCCAAGAGGCTGGGGTTATCTGGGGTTCGTGGTCCCCGGGTTCTTGAGGCATTGCCCATTAATCGAAAGCGAGCCATCAAAGAACATTCAGAAAACCCGATGAACGCGAATGAACCGGAAGACAGGTCTCTGCCTACCTGGTTGGTATGAGCAGATGGGTGTCTGCACCGAGTGTCGGAGCAGCGACTTGCCTGATGGCGGAATCTGCGGATTTAGGGTTTGGGGGCTCGAGGTGCAGGGTTTAGTGGTTTGGGGTTTAGGGTTCGACCTCGTTCAACAAAGGATAACCACAGAGATAGCTCTTTCAAAAAGGGTTCAGGGTAAGTCTTTGCGACTCGCGGTACTGCCATGTCAAGTGGAACTACGAAGTTAGAGTTCAGTCGCTGAATCTTGTGCGGAGCACGGGTGTAGCCGGTTTCCCAGCTGAACAGGATCCGAGCCTGGGCTCAATTCAAAGGTACTAGGGGTCGAAGGTTTCCAATGCCGAGGCTAGGGAAGCAACGAAGCTTCAGGCATGGGGGGGCAGAGTAAAGGACGAAGCCAGCGGTTCATTCGGACATGAAGCCTGCTGTGTTCAGCCACTCTGTCCTCGATGGTTGGCGGTTCACTTCCACTTACTCCAAAGTTTTGCGCCTTGACATGCCCTGACTGTTACCCCCAGAGAACCCAATATCCCTTAATTAGGGAATATACCTTAAATCATATTAGGGATCCTACTATAATTGAAGGTATATTCCTTAATTAAGGGGCCCCTTGGGATCTCTGGCCCCTCTCAGGCGATTACGTGTTCATTGCAGGGACGATGCTCGTGGTGACGACGGCCTTGGGCGTGCTGCATTTCACGGCAAATTGGCTGAAGTTTGAGAGGCACGGGAACGGGCCTTCTCGTGGCAAGCTTTGTCGTCCCCGAATGTCAGAACCGCACGGAAATGTAACAGGCAGGGAGATACAGGTAGAAGAAAGAAAACAAGGAAACTCCAAACGTCAAGTATAGTTTCGCCGCATGGGCGGGCGCAATTTGCCTCCATGAGGCCATTCGGGTTCTTGAAGGGGACCTGCCTTTCATCAAGGAGGCAACAGCGAAAGATACCCCTGCACATTGCTGGATTTCAATCCCTTCATAAATTCGGTAGCCTTCACAAGAGTCTTGCAAAACACACCCCCGAGACACTCATCCCGCCACACGACCCCTTTTCACGAGAAAGCGCCGATTTACTTCTGATTTTTGTATACCTATGACTTCGTGGGACCCGCCGAGTAGGCCCTTATTCCTTTTTTATGGTTTAGGTTCCCATATAACCCCCTTTACCCCAAAAAGGGCATTCTTTTTATTCCTAGGTTACTCTTAGGTCTAGCTTCTGAACATCCCGAAGTCGCAACGACCTGTAGCTTCGCACGATAGAGGGATGGACCGTGGACTGCGTGCAGCCCTTTCTTGTCGGACTCCTGTGCATCTTCATACTTCAGACCCTACGCCCGCTCCATACACAACCATCACCAAGGTCCTGGGAACAGGAGGAAAAAACCGGCGATCGTCGCAAAGTGACACAGCTTCACAGAGTCGAGAAGCTTTGAAGTAAATTAAAGTATATTTGTTCAAGGCTTTATGAGGCTTGTAGACTTGTTCTCTTAGGGCTTGGTGTTACCGAGTAGCTTTGTGCACGTCAACAAAGTACTGCCATTATTGGTGGCTTGAAGACACTATTCAGCAGCTGCAGGAGCAGCAGGCGTATTAGAAGGAGTAGGAGTACGATTAGGACCATGACTAGGACGAGGAGGAGTGGTAAGTAGTACTGGTACTTGTATGTCGTAGTCGTCGTCGTCGTAGTCGTAGTAGCAGTGGGAGCCGTAGACGTAGACATGGATGACATTGGCTTCAAAATCCCTCGAGTGAGACTATGGAATCTTCGGCTGAAGTTGAAAAAAGTGCATGTGTGGAATGAGAACGATAGGAAAAGGAGGGGACAGGGGAAAGATCTAAAGGAACCTTTACAGCACTTTAACCTGGTAGTAGAGTAGGCAACCTTTAACCTTTTTGGGGTACCTTTAGTTCCCCATGGTACCCGACAAGTAGATTAAAAGAACTGCTGGAGCCTTGACCGAAACCCAAAACCCTCTTAGTCATCATAGACGGCATACCTATACTAGAGTATCAAGCCAGGGGCCTAAATGATTACCAATACTATGGTGGGGTTCCTTACTAATGATTGTGGTATAGTAATTATACCTCAAAAACCCTGTTCTAATTATAAACGCCTCTCTGTTAATGTCTGGCCAAACCCCAATTCAACAAGCTGGCCGAACACCCGCAGTCCTGAGCGCCGCCCGCTGCAGGTCTTACACGCTGTTGCGGTCCCCTATTTCGGAGGATTACGGTACTTCTCAGCCTAATTGCTTAACATCTTACCCACTGGTCAAAATGTATATAGGACCACTGACAAGACCGACCAATCCGAAAAGAGCACAGGGGTCGCAACTCTTGCTGATGCTGGTACCACGCACACCCAAAACCTATTGAAGGTGAATCCTTTTTCTTAAGGCTCCATAGTAGTTCCTTTTTGAGTTTACTTTATAGGATTCTAAACATGAACCCGGAAAGGAACTACTTTGGAGCCTCTGGGTAGTTCTTAAGGCTCCTGTAGTACCCCCTTCGCTCTCCAAGGCTTGATTATGACGGGCCTGGCCTTGTCTCAGATGACATTTTTCCTACAGGCCGGCGTCGTGATGACTGCCAGGGATCGAAATTAAGCTACCATAAAGGGATCCTTTAAGGGATCTATAAGGGTTTCTTCAAGGGCGCAGGGTTCAAGGTTGAATGACCAGCGCTTGGAGGATCGTTTTGAGGCTCCATCTCTTGACATCTTATACACCTTAACCCCTTAAAAACACCCTAGGCCCAGTTTCCAATCTCTCAGGAAGTATCCTTGAGCCGCTTTTCAGATACCGTTAAGACCAGAAGCTCGGTACCCCAAGGCAGTTGCCTGGCTTAGAGCCCCAAAGTGCTAAAGTTGCTTAGGCTTACCGCTAGGCATCGATTTGGGATAATTTGTTCAGTTCCCTTATTGTTTAAATAATATAGAGCTCTAGTTATACATGATGTTGGGGATTGTTGAAATCGACACCTGGACCCTAAACCCTAAACCCTGGGAGCAGTCCGAGTGTGAGTGTCAAAACCCTGGGAGCAGTACACCCCAGTGTGACTTCGTTTGGCAGAGTCTCAGCAGCGAGAGACTAAGATCGAGCCGAGACTCTACTCATGGGGCTTAGTAGGGTTTCTTGACGGGCTCCTTAGGGGGATCCCTAAAGGGATCTAATGGGTTCTATAAGGGAGGATCGTGGGACTTAGCAAGTAGGGGTATAACTCTTTCACAAGGGCTAGAATAAGATAGTTATCTTGCTAATACCCGTACCCTAGTTGCTAAGTCCCTTGATCCTCTAAGTCAAAAAAGGGCGGTCCTTATCAGAATTACAGCAGAACTGTACATCAAAAACCTTATCGTAATTATGAAGGCCCCTCTACTAAACCCTTGTAATAGCCCGTATAGTAACCCTTACAGACTGTAAGGAACCGGGATTGGAAGAGAGGAGGCTGAAAGAAGACTTTTGGAATTCGGTCGGCTGCTGTCCCAAACTGTCTGGTGGCCGTGAAACCCCCACGTACTTGAATAGCACCAAGAACGAAATGGGAGTTTCCGAAAATTAGGGGTACCTTATTTGGGGTCCTTATAATAAGGATCCTACTATTTCGGGTACTATATTAGGGCCCCCTATTTTCGGAAACTCCCAAATAGCCCCGGACGCCAAACTAGCAGCCCCGATTTGGCATGGGCTTTGACCTGCCTGGTGTGAGCCGAAACGATGCTCCACCAGGCTCCGTCCTTGCTAGGTAGGAGGGGGAAAATGGTTGCTGGCTGGTGCTTGGAGGTTCATGTGTGGTTAGAATCTTAGAAGTGGGGTGATGAGTCTCCGAATATGGGTTATTTTTATAGCTACCTTACATATAATAACCCCACGGACCGATGAACCTCCAAGTAGGTGTCCCTCATGCGCTGACCTCGTGACTATGAAAAATCGATTCCCTCCCGAGCACTGTAACCCACAAACGCCTGTCTCAGAAAGCTTATGCTCGCTCACAAGCAAAAGCCTAACTAACCAGTGGTTTTGGGGTTCTCTTGGCTCTTTAGCTCTTTATTTGATAGGGATTATCATCATCCCTGGCTCCTTAGCTCCCCCAATATCGATGGTTAGATAAGGCTTACACCCCAGCTGTCTCCTGTGTGCAAGGTGATGTCAACCATCAGGCCTTCTCGTTTTCGGATCTTCACAGTTTTGGTCATCCACAGAAGTGTGATGAATTTCTGAAGGTTCTTGGCTTTTGGGTTTCGGCTTGGGGATATGTAATAGGGTAACAGGTCGTGTCGGAACTACGACTGATTGCCTGCGACACGGCTTGAATGTTAATTGGTCGTTGTTGGCGACACGAATCTCAATTAGGTCAGCAACAGTGTCCACCTTTAGTCCCGATGCTTTCATATTACAAGATGCCCAAGTCTTCGCAGGAGAACGGACCAAAGCTTGGGCACCCCCACTCTTAAAGCAGATGTCGCTTAGGGCTTACAGTTGGAGGTATGTAGCAAGCTTGCGCTTGAAAAACCACAATCTCGGCCGATGTGTTCTAGGAAAGACTCAGACTTGCTGCTGGTTTATGGTTCATGGGAATTGAGTGGCAAGAACCCGTCCAGGTCCAAATGAAGGCTTTTAAAGGGCCTGTAAAGTAACGGACCCTCCGAGGACACAAGAGAACGCGACAGTCATAGGGCTTCAGGTTGTGCAGACCCTGATACCTGAACCCGAAATGTTCGGGGGCGTGGTCAGAACCACGAAGGATGCTGAAACCATGACCCGGTCCTAGTACACCGTGAAGACACTCCAAAACTTTGCGGGTCATGGCACGGATCATGTAGTCCGACTTGCAACATTAGGCGATAGTGTAAAGTATTTGTTCGAAAACAAAGCATACTATTACTACACACAGCCAGCAGGCTGTTCAACATCAGCTGGGGCGAGCCTTTCGCGTCAGTGCTGCTGCTTTTGCACCTTTGTCCGTCAAAGTGCAGGTGCAGTGGAACTCAGGCCGTAATCCAATGCCGACTGCCTACTTCAGGATCTTGAATTTCAGATTGCGGCTGCAAGAACGGGAACTCCAAACCCCGAAATCGCACAACTATGAACTAAAGCGTGGTGTGATCTAGTTGCAATTGGACTGCTCGTGTGGGGATGTTCCGTTGGGACTGATCAAGCCGTCGTCGTAGGAGCTCCTAGAGATATGGGAGTTTCCGAAAATAGGGGTACCTTAGTTTGGGGTCCTTATGATCAGCATCCAACTATTTAGGGTATAATCTTGGGGTCCCCTATTTTCGGAAACTGCCATATCGCCATATCTTCCCAAATTCAGAAGCACTGCCCCGACGAGGATCCTTCCATAGATGGCATGCAATTAGGGTTTTAGGCTCCTTTCAGAGCTCCCCAGCTGCCCTAACGTTCCATAGATATGGATTAGATTGGCTCCTTTAACAATTATGGGGCTTATAACCCTAAGCCTATATAGCTGCTGAATGTAATGCCATTATAGTTAAGGGTTCCGACATTAGGGTTTCGAGTTCAGGGCTTGACAATATGCATAGTCCAAATGTGTAAAACGGTTTGACAGGCGAAGCGCAAAAAAAAGTTTTGTTGCAAGCACAAAGGAGTGCCAATCGCCGGTCCTAGGGTAACTGTACTTATCCGTATTAGGGGACATAGCTACCCCTACAAATGTGCGCGGCCCGGCTAAGGGAATCCATCGCCACGGACACCTTCCTCCGAAGCTTGGCCCTGGGATTTTCGGGCTTCAGGGTTTAGCTTAGTTAGTAGCTGAGTGGATACACTTTACACTTTTTGGGATAATATCACTATAAAACTGAAAGTGTACACTTTTTGGTGCTTATGAACTCAGCAACTAAGTTAGGGTTTCCGGGTTATTTAGGGTTTTATAGTTTTGGGTTCAGGGTTGAGGGTTTCGGGGTTGGGGTTTAAGGGTTGTGGGTTTGGGTATAGGGATGGTGGAAGTAGTGTCCAGCTACTTTGCAGTGGGTTGTTGCATATGTGCATATATATATATATATATGTACGTATGTATTTCCATACTCTCGAAATTTGCAGAGAGTACTACAATGGTTATGTAGTCATAGTCACACTTGGAAGCACCTAATATGAAGAAGCAACTGCAGACGAGCATCCGAACTTCACAACGCATGCAAGCAGTCGATCGCTGTACATAGTTTACAACTTAGACTTGGCAAAGGTAGCATTATACTGCCAGGGCGCAACAAAGCAAGAGTGCAGACAACGTGCTGTCATGCAGTGCTTGGAACGATGCCTTCAGAACAAAGGCGGGCCATGAACTTAAGCGTAATTACGAGGACTCCACAGGCCCATGAACTCTGCAACAAAGGGGGGTCTACACGTAAGAGTCCTTGTGTTAGAGATCCGCGTTGGCCCGAGCTCCCAATCGCAGCCTTCTAGCCACCAGCGCCCTGCCCTGCTACCCTGATGTGTACGCAGTCCTTCCCCCAAGTACGATCCTGCCCCTTCAAACTGCAGAGGGAGCAAACCCCTGGCTTAAATTTGGTCGCTACTTTCATTCTGGTTGTTCTTCCGCAACTAATGTAGGAACCTGGTTAAGAAACCCTGGGAATATAACCCCAAATTAGTGGGATCCATAATGAGGAACCTTGTAACAAGGACCCAAGGTTTCTTAATCAGGTACCTACATTATACTTATAGTAGAATTTGGATCTAATTGGTCAGGCTCCTGCAGTTCGTGCATTATGCTGCGTGCCTGAGGTTCTCTGACCGTCTTCTCCTGCATCTCACGCGTGGATTCACTCACAGCAGCTGCGATAGAACTATGTAGGGTTTGGGGGTTTAGGCTTAGGGGTTTAGCCCTGAATCCGGCCCCAGCCCGTGACTCAAAAAGCGGTAAGGGCTTAGGGTATGATTATGTGGCGTAGTGTGAGTTCCGGTGTTGTTGATCTTATTAGAGCAAGGGTCTGACGACCATCACCTATGGGGTCGATTAAAGCTTATATATTGTAGAGAACGCACAGCAGCAAATTGTCGATGGGTGTGCGGCCCTTTGGAGTTACGTCTGCGTCGCACGACCTGCCCCTCAGAGTTCTGGCTCAAGGTTAAGCTCAAGCTGAACGGCCCCCCCGTGTGTTTCCGCCTCTCGGCGCCTTACGGATGGAACCGGAAGACGTTCCGCCTGGATTGGCGATGAGTCTGGATCTGGATGTCGTTCGTGGTTTGCTGGAGGAGCAGAGCAATACACTTATGGCATCAAGCAATCAGATGCTGGATGTCATGATGCGGGAATTGCAGGGGAAGTGGATGTCGCAACTTGTGGAGCTCCGTGAGAGGGCTGCTGCACAGAATGATCTTGTGTGCGAGCTTACGAAGCGGTGCCGAAGCTTAGAACAAAATCTGCGGAATATGGAAGACGAACGGAGTGTTGTGCTCATGCACCCGCAAGATGGCGGAGTGGCGGAACTGGAGCCAAGAGGGAGGCTGTGTGACCATGCTCGGGCCGAGGCTCAGGGCCATGATGATGAGGATGACAGCACTGCTAGTTTGGAAGACACGGGCAACAGTTGGGGTCGAGATTGGGGTCGGAAGCGCTGGTATAGGCGTTCATGGAACCGTCATGGATGGAAACCCGGATGGGGGCGCAACTGGTATGCAAGCCACAATGGTTTTGGCAACTGGTCTACCAGGTACAAGCACAGGCAAGTGCATCACTCCGAAGAGAGGTGGTGGCATCAATGGCGGTCGAGAGAGCACCCAAGTTCAATGGTGCATGTTTGGATTCAGGGTTTGGAGCCCTGGTGCCGCCATTGGCGTTCCTCTGTCAAGGATGTCTGTGTGTATCAAGATGGACCATCTGAGCAAGCTGCGACTCTGCATATCACGGTCTAACATGAGCATGGCTGAGCTGTGAGTCCAATGCAATGCTACAGTTTTCTGAAGTGGTTATCTAAAACGGGTGACTTGAGGGATGTTTCACGAGCCCTTCAAAGGTTCATGTTTGAGTTACGTTCGATTTCTGGTTATGTGTTTGATGTGCGGCGTTGAGAATCTTCCGCCGTGTGCATGGCCTGGTCTGCGATGGCCGGGGGTCGACTTTTTTCGTGTTTTTCCTCCCTGTAAGAGGAGGTACATGAGGGAGCCGATTTCGCTCGCCTCAAGGAGGCTTCCGTAGGTCGTATCACACGTGCAGGCGGAAAAGAGCGCACAAAAAAAAAAAAAAAACCCTAAGAAAGCAAACCGATTCAGATGCGCCATCAGTGTAGTCAGCGTGCAGCAAGAACCTCGTCTGGCTGTGTCCTAGTTGTGAGAGCGTAAACCCCAAAGCCCGAAAAGCCTCTGAAGCCCGAAAGCAACATCAAGATAATACCCCGCGATCGCCGCGTTTCCTGGTTGTTCCCTGAGACCTTAGGAATCATGTTTTCATCCTCTCATAGTGTAAACCCCGATGTTGATAAATACTGTCTAACTATTTGCTTAAGAGGCTTATAGTATAACCTGCACGGGAGCCTTCAACCCTAAACCCCTTGCCCTAAAGAGGCCTATGTCAATGCCACCTTGTTGCTGCCAACCTTCCTGACACTCGGCTGCTTCCGTGCGTTGAGGGTTTGGGGGTTCAGGATGTTGGGGTCTAGGATCTTAGGATCTCGAGATGTCAGGGTCTACAGTTTTGGGGGTTTACCGTGGTTTACATGGCCTTCCGGGTTTTAGGGTTTCGGGTTTGCCGAGTTTCGTACCTTCAGTTCAGGTTTCTGTAGCATGCACATCTTGATCGATGTGAACCCCGGCTCCGGATATGTTGCTACGGAGACCTTATAGTCAGGCCCTTGTGAAATATGTCCAAAATGGCCTGCTGGCAAGAGCACAGGAGATTTGGTGGTTTACTTATCTTTATAAAACGGATGAATGCCACTTGAGACAATCTACATGCCATTCCATGTGTTTCTTGCCAGTTTATATTTGCCGGGCACACGCACAGAGTTTGTTGCAGGCTCTTGGTGCCGCTTTTGGCTCACTTGCTCTACCTTGCATCTCGTCTTGAGATGAAAGAGTCAAAGGAAGTATGGTGGGTGGATAGAAGGTCTGCTTCGGCGGTACGTATTCCTCGCAGAACGTCCGGCGGGGATGCTCGCATACTTCCTTGTCTAGGGCACAAAGAGAGCAGCTCACGGATGCGAAGTACTTTTCAAAGCCGGGCTCGAGCTTCGTTGGGTTTGGGTTTAAGGTTAAGGTTGTCTTTTAGGGGTGTAGCGCTTTGGGTCTGCGGGTCTAGTTCGGAGTCCCTTCTTCCAACTCGTGCTATAGGGGCCATAATAATGACCTATACTATTTTGGGGGGTTCCTTATTATACTGACAGTATCATATACCCCCAAAACGCGATTCTAATTACTAAAGCCCCTATAGTAGCCCAAAGAGGAATACCCCTGCCGCGCTGCCCAGACCCCGAGTTTTGCCAAAGCACCGCCCGTGTCCAGGGCTGCTCCGCGGACTTGTAGTACTGCTGTAGCAGTCGTAGTCGCCGTCGTAGTCGTAGTAGTAGTAGTAGTAGTAGTAGTAGTAGTAGTAGTAGCCTGTCCAGAACCGACGAGTTGTAGATTATTGAGATATGTTGTCTCAACCTCGAGTTCTTTTGTTCCCTAGAACATCGCAGACCCTAAGCGGTGCGATGAATCCTCGCCTGCATTGTGCGAGTTGCGGGCAGCAAAACTATAGGATTTTAACCATGCCTCGGCTGGATTGTCCGAGTTGTGAGCGC
The DNA here is from genome assembly GCA_905221615.1 of Symbiodinium sp. CCMP2592. NCBI lineage: Eukaryota > Dinophyceae > Suessiales > Symbiodiniaceae > Symbiodinium > Symbiodinium sp. CCMP2592. The sequence continues at coordinate 1,503,340 of CAJNDT010003668.1, forward strand.
ATATACAGGACGACTCCCACAGAAGAACGGCATCCCTCATGGAGCCGTTACAACACCCGTACAAAACTTGACAACTTGAGTGAGACCCTGTAAAACTTGAAAACTGCAACCCACGAACAACCTGGTAACAGGATGACAAAATGCCTGTGAACACCATGCAAACCCTGACACAAGCCGTATGAAGCCCCAGGATCATCTTTGCCGCAGTTGTGATGAAACTTAAGCTACACCGAAGAACCCACCCTCATAGAACTCCTCAAGAATCCTACAAGGGGAGTTTCCGAAAATCAAGGTACCTTATATTATTTGGGGGGTCCTTATAATATCTAGGGTGCTATATTCGGGTCTGCTTCTTTGGGGAAACCACCCCCTCAAAAAAATGCTCCAAGAAGAGCCCCCAAAGGTCTGCCGACGACCCGGCAGCTGGAAGCTGCATCGTCTTGGAAAGACCTGTGGGATGCTTTACGTGACCCTGGCGGCACACTTTTGTGTTTGGTTTTAGTACCCTAAACGCTGTGAACTCCGGTTTGGCCAGTTTGGAAGCGCGTGTCACCCTAAACCCTAAACCGTTGGACTATTATCAACACTTAATTCCATACAGGGATTGACATCATAGTTACAATGGCTTAAAGGTTGCCATCTCAAGACTTTGACTAGGAGGCAGCCTAGGCTTCATGCCATGTAGGGGTTGAAGATTTTAGAGAGTAGGTTCTAGGGTAGGTCTAGGGTGTTTAGGGTTGAGGTTATTATTTCGAGTTCACGGATTTGGGCAATCCTTCTTCCGGGTATTCTGGGATCCTTGAATTTGCAGCAGGACTAACCTAGTGGTGAGCGCTTGAGAGAACGTTATAGCTGTGTCGGCTTGGCAAGGTTGTTGAAGGTTCGTGGGTGAGGAGTTCCCGGCTTCACTTACATGGATGGTTGCCAAAATTAGGGTCCCTTTTTGTGTCCCTATTAAAGTACGGCACCTATTATTTGGGGTACCCAAAAAGGGACCATAATTTTGACAACTACCCACATGACACCCAAAAGTTGCAAGCCTAAAACCCCGAAGCCCGACATGGACTCGATCCCATGGCCGGAATGCGCCCTCAAGATGATCCAAATTCCATGCGCAATGTTGTCCTGGAGTTGTCTCAATCTTGGTAGTCTACCTGCACTTACCAAAAGCAAAGGTGTTTGCGTTTCAACCCGGTGTTTCGGGATTTTCGCGAAGAGTCGGGGGGTTTTTGCATTCGACCCACTTGCGTTTCGTGAGGTGCTGCTCTACATCTCTTTGTGCACCAATCTGCTGCAGCCCTTCCGATGCCACACACACCCGAATGACAAAGCAACGCTGAAGTCATTCGACGCTGTCCTCTGCGATCTGGAGGGCGTGCATTGGAAGATGAGCTTCGCGGCCGAACGGGGCTTTTCACCACACATGTGCTCACGCCCAAACTGGACCACTAAACCGAAAAGCATCTAAGCTAACACCCCGTGCCCGTCCATGAACACACATGCAGTCACAGGCACACACACACACACACACACGCGCGCACACACCTCCTATATACAGCTGCATCATCGAAACAGTCACTCTAAGACCTCCCCCCTTCCAGTCCATGTCAACATCTAGACGTTTCTCCAGAGCTGAAGCAAGTCCGGGGTGAGCATGTGACATGGCTTTGCTTTTTATTGGGTTCAGGGTTTAGGGTTTACCGTAGGTCACGATGATTGTGGGTCGTAGACTGGCTAGACTTGAGTCCAGTGGCAAAAAGAGTTTACCGTAGGCCGCAGGTGTGGAGTTTTGGAGTGTTTTTGCAATATGCATGAGCAAAGGCACCCTTGCATGAAGCCCCACTTCTCTTTGCTGACTTGATCATAATCACAAAGGGAGCCCGAAACCTGAAACCCTAAACCCTAATCTGATGCCCAGAGTGCGAAGCTCGAAACCTTCACCAGTTCGTCACATGGGTGTTTCAGAAAATTGGGGGGTACCTTATTTGGGGTCCTTATTATAAGGGTCCTACTATTCAGGGTACTATATTAGGGTCCCCTATTTTCGGAAACTCCCACATGGGTAGTTTTCTCAGGAAACCTCCAGGAAGCATACTTAGGCGGTCGAGGGCCCCGTAATTCCTAGACCCTGAAAGCTGGAACCAGACCTTGCCTGAATCCGTGCCTGCTTTGCCCGTGCGCATGTCGAAACCCTCACATAATATGGGGGGTCGTAATGATTAGAATAGGGTTTTGGGGCATGTTGTATATACTATAACTAGAATAAGGAACCCTAGGAATATATATATATATATATAGATATATAGATATATATATATATATATATATAGGTAGTTATTTAGGCCCCGATATCACACCTTTCGAGGAAAGCCTTCCTGATCCGAGGCCTCGTAGCCGCTGGTGGGTTCCTTTTCCCGATCGGGTTCCTTGCGCTGTGTTTCTGGGTCATTCTCTGCGAATATCCCAAGAGAGTGGCGCGTTTGGATGCTCCCCGGCCCAAGCATCTGTGTCGGTTTAGGGTGCCAAATTCAGGGATTCGGGAAGTTTAGGGCCAGGGTTTGGGTCCCTTTGCCGGTTTATTAATGTCGCGTATAGCAATATATGGGCTCGTATGTATCTATGTTTGAATGTATGTATGTACTGCACGGACGGAGGAGTGTAAAGACTGGAGAGTGTTTCCAGCTAGGCTGGGCAGAGGATGGGATGAAAAGTCTCAACTGCCGATGTGCCAGTGTTGGCAGTTGAGCATTGAGGGGTTACTGTTCAATAGGGTTTTGGGCGTTCGTTTAGTACTCATATTGTACGTAATGTACCCCGGAACCCTATTCTAATTATTAGTCCCTTACACCATAGAACCCTACTATCGAACCCTTGGCTCCTTTAAAGGAACCCGGGAATCCTATTCTAATCATTATAATTAAGGCCCCTACATTGATTAAACCTCGCCGAACTTCGAGCCTTTTGAGCCCGAGCCTACAGCCGCTTGTCTTCGTATCAACATGGAAATTTCAATAAATTTGGGGGGGGGGTGTTTTGGGGGTCCTTCAAAATAAGTAATAAGGTTCCTACTATTTAGGGTACTATATTGGGGTCCCCTGTTCTCGGAAACTCCCAAAGCACAGCAGCAGCCAGTTCCCAACTACACAGTCCCACACTGAGTGATCGAAATACCGACTCTTGCTGCGCTAGGTCAAGTTCATGCGTTTGACGGCCTTCTTAACCTTCCGCTTTCGACCGGGCAAGGACCTTGCTAGCAGTTCTTTCGATTCTGGGTAATATGTCACTGCAGGGAGGGTGCTTATGGTGGGGAGTGTAGTGGCGAGAAGTATATGTTTGTGGCTTGTTGCTTTTAGAAAACAGCCGGCTAGAACAAACTAGGGCGGTGACTTGAGACACGGCGAGCTGGTAAGCCTGCCCCCAAGTACTGTACCCACTTATAGCGGTTTCGGCTTGTAGCAACCAGTTTCGATACGAACCATGGATCCAACTACGTGTATTTCAAGTCTTGGGTGGTTACGAAAGGTTGCATCGGGTGCAGGAATGCAACACTATAATGAGAGGACTGGGATTGACCCCATGAAATTCCGGGGTGCGTGACTGTGCATGGGCGAGGGAACCTCGTGTCGTTTGTGTTTGGTTTTGCTTTGCTTGTTTTGGCGTGCTGCGCTGCCGTCTCTGCTGTTCCTGGAGCTCCTTAATTAAGGGGTTTAGGGTTTAGGGTGCACTTGTGCGGAGGACTTTGAGGTCAGTCCCTGTTCCACAAGTTTTCTATCCGTTTAGGGGATGACCTCATAGCCCGGCTTTAAAATGGGACTTTCCGAAAATGAGGGGTACCATATTTGGAGGTCCTTATAATAAGGATCCTAGTCGTTTGGGTACTATATTAGAGTCCCCTATTTTCGGAAACTCCCAAATGGGGGTTGAGGGTCTCAATCGCTCCTGCGATGCCGCCACAAACTCCGAGAGCTCAAGTGGGTATTTGTTAGAATTAGGTTCCCTTTTGGGTACCGTAAATATTAGATTATTAGGTGCCGTGTTATAATAAGGACCCAAAAAGCGACCCTAATTCTTACAACCACAAGTATCTGTAACATTACCACATCCGTGTGGCTTCCGTGCATGAGCCCAGTGGCTAGGGCCTTGCATCCACGCTTTGTGTGCTTTAGCCTCTTTGACAGATATGGGAGTTTCCGAAAATTAGGGTACCTTATTGGGGGTCCTTATAATAAGGATCCTACTATTTATGGTACCGCATTAGGGTCCCTTTGTTCGGAAACTCCAATATACTGCCAGTGTCTAGCAGCTTCTTGGTCTTGACGATGTTTAGAGCACCCAATGAGTGCTTCACCACTGCCAGGAATGGTATGCGGTGCTGTTCAGCTTGCGCGACACATTCATCGTGCTTTCCGCCTCCTTTTCGGCAGCGTCGGTGTCCATAGTTTGCTTGACATTGCTACTGCCGCTCGATGGATTTCAGCTTGTGTGCTTGTGACGATGTGACAAGATCTGCATCCGCACTGGTCGCAGTCAGCAGCGAACCCCGGCACCCGAAATCGTCCAGTGATTGTGCGTGAAGGTCGGTGGATCTTCGCACAAGATACTGTAGGAATGCGGAGTTTCTAGCATCTAGCATGTGGTTTTATTGGTTGATTTAGTCTCAAATGGCCGCTCAACGCTAATTGCGACCTGCCAACTTAGCTCAGGGATCCTCATTTAGACTTCGGGTTTGCCAGGAACTGCGCATGTCTTTTTGCAAAACAAAAAGTGCAAGGGCTTAGTAAAAGTGTGCTTTTCCACGTTGGGTCCAAGGGTAAAAGGAGGGACCCTTAATGGGGACCCCTACCCTATAATGGGCTATATAATGGGTATATAATGGCTATATTATGGGTATATACCTAGGGATCCTTATTAGGGGTCCCTCCTTTTACCCTTTGATGGGGTCCGAGGAGCCTCCAGTGCAAACCCTCCTTTGCAAGGTACACGAATTTGATTTTGGTCGCACACGACAAACCCTGGCGCACGCCGCAGGCAAGGTACTGCCCGAAATAGGCCCGAAAGGGTCCAAGTAACGGTATAGTATATATCCTGTGGAGGCCCAAATACCTACTATTTACCTACTAGAGTAGTACTTGGACCCTTTGGGAGCTAAAATTTCCGATAAAGAAGGACTTTTGTAAACCCTTGGATTCTAGTTGTGCGTTTCAGAGAAGTGGCGTTTCTATTCAGGTCCTATTGTTCCTTAGCGGTACTTAGAACTGATTGTTTATTTTTGTCATTGTAATCCTTAAGAAACAGCCAAAATCAAATTATGCTGGGGCTCTAAGTTCAGTATAGGTTCAGGGTCTCCACTAAGGGGTGCCTCGTTTTCTGAAACTCTAAATTCTGTGACCTGTCGAAGGGATACTTCTGCTATGTTCTACCGTTTGGCGGGTTTGAAACCAAAGAACGCGTCGACATACGGTCCAGAATATACCAGGGTTTAGATATTCAGGCTTCATAGGGCTGGGCGTTCTAATATGACATGGGGGGCCTAAATAATTACCAATCCTGTTTTGGAGGTTCCTGATTATCAGCCTCGTGCGCGTACGTACAAGGCCCTACGCTCTGGGTAACATTCTCATAGGCCTTGCATGGCAACTGTACGGGAATTGAGCTACATCCAGAGATCCCAGTACCCCTTAATCAAGCAATGTACATTAAATTATAACAGGATCCTAATATGATCTAAGGTATATACCTTAATTAAGGGATATTGGGTGCTCTGGGCATCTCGAAGGAAACGGTTCCGTCTCTAAAGCTAACTTGCGAGCGCGCCAACGATTCTCAGCACCCAAGAAGCCCAAGCATAAAATTCAGCATAGCATAGAATTATATACACATACACAAATACATCCGACCGTTCTTGTTTATGCCCTGATTGGGCTTAAGAGGATCCTATTTGTGGATATTTCCCAGAGGGATTAAAGGTCTTGTTGTTTGTCCAGGCCGCTGGGTGAGAGGAAGGTTTTCGCGTTTCTTTTCTCGATTCGGTGGGTCGCCAGGGATCTGTGGGGTCAATGATGTCTGGCAGGTCTACCCACCCTACACTTGCAGAATGCGTGTAAATCTTAAACTTACCCCTCAATGCTACACCTTCTAAACGTATAGCTATCAACCCTCAATGTAAGCCTGAAGTGCTAGGCCCTGCGAAAGGAGTACCTGTATTGTGCCAGAGGAAGCTTTCAGAGCTTGCTTGAGAGAAGATGGAAAATTAGAAAGCAAACCCCAAACGAGGGTTGGGGATCAGGCCTTGCAGAGAGAAGGGTTTGGGAATTAGGGTGCCGCGAGTGCGGCGGCTCTAAGATCCAAGCAGGCATATACAAGTCTGTGCAAAAAAGGGTTTAGGGAATAGGGCCGGTCTTTAGGGATCAAATTGAAGGGTTTTGTCAACGCCCTGCCCATAAACGGGGGCCGTGTGAAATTAAAGCATCCTTTTTGGCTTCCTACGCTTCTTGGGGGTACCAACAGTAAAGTACAGACAGGTGTGTACCAGAATGTCACTACAGTGAAGGGCAGGGGTACAGTCTAAAGAATTCCGAAACTATCAGTCGGCAACAGTGGAAGGACAGCATCCTTGTCTCTAGTCCTTTAAAACTCATAAAACACCCGAACCCCCAACACCCCAACAACCCGAAGCCCCAAAACGCGAAGGCCAGCATCCTGAGCGTCGTCGTTTGTGTCGCCATCCTTTCTCTTTTGGACCTTGGCTCCTTCTTCGTGGACAAAACGGAGCGCCGTTTGGGTGCCGAATTCCTACACAAAGATCCCAATACCCCTTAATTAAGTAAGGATTATACCTTAAAGGGACCTTAACGTTATGATTTAATGTATACTCCTCAATTAAGGGGCATTGGGTTCTCCGGGTATGCATAGGCTGTAGTCACAAGGTGAGAGAGTTTAGGGCCACATCTTCAAGTACAGTTAGTGCTCCGCATGGTTCTCTTGAGCCTTCTGTTGTCTGCGGGAATCTTTCCTGTTTCAGTTCTGTAAGCCGAACGGCTGTGGCCACTATCGCAAGCCTTGGCCCTGCACCTCTGCGAGGCATTGATCTGTACGTAACTACTGCAAGTTTACAACCCTGCAACGGTCATTAAAATTGAGAGTTTAGGGGTTTAGGGTTTAAGGCTTAATTGTTGTCTCCAGATTGCCATGATCATATCGTGGGTGCAGTGGAAGCAAGCTCGTTCGTATGTGTCGTGCGGCGGTTCATGTCCTGCACCGCCTCGACTTCAGAGAGGACAGCCCAGCGTTGATGATAGCAAGCACGGTGATGACAATCTGCATAGCCGCTCGACTGCCACTGATCGCATCGGGGACGACTGCAGTGATACGGATGATCGAGGCCCCCTCACATTCGGAAACCCCTGGACCACTGGAAGGTGGTCCTCCAAGGAGTTGAAGGGTGTGAATATCTAAATTTAAACTTCGACTCTTTGAGGGTTCGGAAACTTAGGAGACTCCCAATCTGATGTAAGCCTCCCAGAAACGAGACTCTAATAGCACACATCAGACCTTGGCAGCAAAAACGCCATAAGCCCGAAACCTCAGCCCTAAACCTCATAATTTCGTTGCGAGTAGCAAGTTTGACTTGTTTACATCAGTGCAGCGCCTGCCGTATGTAGTGGAGCTACTGGGGACTATGTGGAGCCTTGCCTGTGTGAGCGGTGGAAAACCCACTGAAGGTCTTGAGGCCCCTCCCTTCTGTTGATGATCTAAATCCTGCAATACCCTAAGGACCCTAAACTATGGGAATTATGGTATATTCCTTATTATGGGTCATGCAGGATTTATATCATCAACCGTTTCACCCCTATGTCCACGTTTGCATCATGGGCAGTCAGGTTGTCGTCATCCTTTGCCTGGCCGCGGCAGGCGTGGTTAAGCACTCCGGCTGAGAAAGGGTTGTAGGGTTTAGGGTAAGGTTTGCGGCACGTGGTTTAGGTGTGTGCTTTGGGGTTTCGGTATTGGGTTGATCAGGGTTCAAGAATTTAGCGAATTTAGTGGAGACAGGACACATGTCACCTTTTGCTTCTGCAGAATGCCACCTTCTATATAAATCAACCCATCTCATCCCTCGCCTGCCAAGCCTCTCGAAACCCCGACACTTGTGCCCTTGCCTTGCATGGGCTCTCACGCGAAGCCCGATGTGAAGCTTGAGGCCTCGTGAGTTTCCCATCCGACCCAACTAACCTCGCCTGCAGTGTCCCAGGTGAGAGTCAAAAACCCAAATATCTGCTCTCTCTCGCAAACGCCGTGTTGCCTCGCTTGGCCCGCCTAGAAAGACCGAACCCGCAGCGTCATGCTCTAGACCTCTAGGTCTCCGACTCTTCCTTGCTGGGGTCTGGCTAAGGCACTTAGCGTCGGCTCACCGCAAGGCATACCGTGCCCCGGCTGCTTCGTGGTTCGGGTTTGGGATTCCGCTATGGGCTTCCGGCGTTCTGGGGTGTGTGGGGGTACAGTGCCTGAGATCTGCCCTGAACTCTAGATAGGCCCTAGCACCCTTACTGATGACGCTGCTCAAAATTATCATTCTGATGGCGATGGTGATGAGAATCATGATTGATATCGTCATTGTCTCACTATAGTTATCCTATCATCCTCACTTTCAGTGTCATTATCGGTATTCTGCTCGCCTGGTTGCCGTAGTATTAAGGGTATAGTTGTTCGCACATGCGGACAGCATTTACAAGCTATGTTTTAAATTGAGCATGGTTATTTTATGTGATGAGGTTGGCTTTATGTTTGGGTTGTTGAGTGTATACAGAGCTCCTTGGGAAGATTATGGTAGTGAGTGCCAGTGGACTGTTGGATGCTATTCACGTGGCAGGACTGCTTCGCATCGGTTTAACGACTCTCATTGCTAGGGATTCGGCAATCGCCGAGGACTGTCGTTCAGTTAATGGCCTCGCGTGGCAACCCAGATCTCACATTCGTAAGGTATATAGCGAGCCATATATCGTGTTATCATCGCAGACTGCCTGGCGACAGGCAAAAAACCAAAATCCTGGCGGCAGTTGTCTGGCATCTAGACACGGAGGCTTCGCGTTTCGAACCAAAGATCCCAAGCATGTTGTTCGCTTGAAATCCGGACTCGCCAACAGCCCACAGCACAGATAGCCAAACTAATAGCCTACAGCCCGTCAAGCGGGCTCAAACATGCCAACAGCGGCTCTCGTCCGAGGATTTTTCCTCTGCCATCACAAGTTGGCAGCCGGAAGTTTAGCTCGCTTGCTGAAGCGCCCTGGTTTGAGCTCCAAGGGTTTTAAGCCCAACGGGTTTAAGGTCACAGGCTGGTCTTGGGACTGGGCTTCAGGGGTTTAGGGCTTTAGGATTTCGAGTGTAGGGTTTTGCAGGATTTGTAATCAGTGTGAGCGTCGAAACCCTAAACCCATAACCCATGCGACAAGATCCTTATCCTGAACCCCAGGATACCTTTCCAGACTCCCCAGACCTTCCAAAACCCTCTTAATTAAGGAATATGCCTGAAATTATAATAGGATCCCAAATATGAATTACGGTATATTCCTTAATTAAGGGAGCCTTTCCCTAAAATCCCAGGATACACATCCAGAAGCGGGGGCCGAACCTCTCCACTTTCGTCGATACCGATGACCTGACGGATCTTGCAGACCTGTTCGGCTTGGAACTCCGGTGAGAATTGGAGGTGACCCTAAACCTGAAACCTTAAACCCTAAACCCTGAGAATTCGAGGTACAGTAAACCCCATAAAGTTGGAAACCGGATTAAGGCCAAATAGTGTTACTCTTGAGGATTGAGGCTATGGGGTTTCCAACTTTGGGCTTCGACTGAGGTCTTGGCGCTGGCTAAACATTGAAACCACCCCAAACCCCTGAACCCTAGACCCCTGAACACCTTTTTTGACATCAGCCGACACAGCAGCAAGAACCCCCCACCTTGTCCGAGCGTGAGCGGCGAAATCCATGAACCCCAAATTGATAGCGGTGATCAAGAGCTGGCTGACGGAACCGGCCACTCTCACCTTCATAGTCTATGGGTATCACCGCCAGCAGCTGCGACAGCATCAGCAATATTAGCTTCTGACCTTGTCAAAAGCAAGTTCAACCACAGTCGGCTATCAGCATCACCACCATGACCGTTGGAACTTGCGATTTCGACCTATGTTCTCTGCATTCAGACGTGACGATCAGTACTTAGATCGTTGTTGCCAAAGAGTGCGAACATTAGGACGAGTCAAATGTTGCAAGTTTCATCAGCAGCGGCTGTGTCCAGTCTTGACAAATGCATCACGTGCCACGGATGAATTCCAGACCGTGAATGGCATGTTTCGTGCGACCTTCGTGTTTTATATGCTAAGGTCGCCCAGCAGGTTGAAACCCTGGTCGTGGCTTGGCTGTAATTAGTACAGGTATCGACAGTATCCCTCGTAGGTGCTGTTGCTTTTCTTGCTGCTGCCGAGCTGCTGCTTTGGTCCGTCGTGTTGGCCGTCCTCACGGTTTTGCGTTCAACTCTGCCGTGCTGTTGCTGCTGCTGCTGCTGCTGTTGTTGTTGCCGCTGCTGTTGCTGCAGCTGGTAGTTTTTTTGTGCTACCACTGTAGTGTTTGTTTTTGTTGTTTCAGTTGTCGCTCCTGTTGTGCTCTTGATGTTATCGGTTTGTTGACTTATTGCTTGTTGCTACAGGCTACCGTTCTTGTTATCTTGCAGTTCTTTGTACATATGCTTGTGTCCATCAGCCGGGGTCTGTACTTTTGTTGCGATCCCGTTGCTTGTTCGACATGTTCTTCTATCGGCCACGGGCTACCGACCGGTATCGACAGGACGTGGGCTGCAAACTAAATTAGAATCCTCTAAAAACCCGGCTTAGTATCGAAGCATTCAGGTTACAAGCATGTTTTCGACCTTGAAGTGTCAAGCGGAGCTCAATCTCTGTGCCGATACCCGCAGATAGGTCTGAGAAGTTTGAAGACTCTCAATGCATGCCTTAGTAGCTGAGTGGGTAGCCTTTAACCTTTTGGGATTCACATAATCCTACCATAATTGAAAAGGTTAACCTTTTTGGGGGCTAAGGTATTTAGCCACTAAGATGATGTTTCGGGACACTTCTTCGCATCTTGCATCCGGAGCTTTCTCTACGGGAGGGTGATGCGGCAGGTGCAAAATTTGCCAGATCAGGCTTCAGAGTGCTTCGAAACACAGTTTCGGCTTTGAGCACTGATATAACGCCCCCCCCCCCCCCCCCCCACCGACGTGTTTCAGGTTCTAGCCAGCTCTGAGATCCTCCACAGGAAGTGGTGCGTGGGTGACTCGGACCGAAGCCTAAGCACTTAATTGGCTGGTTCCAAGTTTACTGGGTTGTCCTTTGGGATTTCCCGTACTAAGTACTGGAGAACCATAATGGTACTTAATTTCAAAGGGCTTCAAGGACAACTCAGATAGGGTTAAGGGCTAGGTCTAGGTGAGTCCAGTAGCAAGAAGGCTGGGAGCAAAATATGGTCTGGCGCGTTGCCTGCCTTGTGATGCACAGCCATCGATAAGGCCGGTAACTTGGAGGCACTTTACAGAGACCTCGTTCCAAAAATGGCTGGGAGAAGGGATGGCTTGCTGCGAGCAGTCTGTGGTCAGTTCATTGCTGGGGTTTCTGTGAAGTCAACATCTGTAATGATGCAGCTGATCAGCGAGTCTGAATTCGAAAAACGATGCGGAAATGGAGCAGCAAAAATCGCACATGTCTGACAACACGACTACGGTTGTGTTGTGTCACTGATGCCAATCGACCTGGGGCAGTGGGGGCCACTCTCTCTTGTCTCGCAACCCGCAGCCCTGAACCGCAGACGCTCAAAGTAGGGGCCGAAGAAAGTTTCCATTATTTATCTAAGGGTGCCCTAATGTAACTTTCTAGTATACTGCACCCGAAAACCCTATTCTAATTTTTAAGGCTCCTATTTTAGTGAGCTGAGCAGGTGAGATGGTCACGGCTTATGTGCAGAAGCGTCAGACGGTCCTCGTGCTCCTGCCAGACTTCGAGAAGAGCCTCGGACTTTTTTTTTTTTTTGTGAGGGGGGGGGCGGGTTCTTGTTCAGAAGTTCAGTTTAAGTTGCCATAATAAAAAGCCATGTTAGTTGCTGTAGATCTCCATTATGGTAACTTAAAGTAAGCTCCGCAACAAGAACCCAGTTTTCAGTGGAGAACGGCTGAGGGTTTAGATTCACGAGGCGCGCAGTGACTTTGCAAAGTGCTGCCCGCACATAGTGGTGCTATGTTCACGTGCCTCTGTGCTCTGGCCTAGACGTAAGTTACACCGAACTACGCCGTTTGTTCTTAAACCCTAAAGCCTAGTTGTTCTGAATAAGTGGTTCCGGATTTCGAGTCTAGAGCTGATCCATCCTAAGGCTCAATAAAGTCTCAACAGGATCATATTCCGAGGCCGTCGCAGCCGTTCATCGACAACTATCTCTTCATCGTCCCTGAGATCAAGGATGTTCCAGATTTTTGCGTAAAAACACATCAACTTTTCGGTATATCCCTCTGTCTCTCTCGCTCTCTCGCTCGACCTTGTGGTACTTTGACACATACATGCATGCATACCATGTATACACACGCACACACACAGAGATGCACTTCAACGTGCTGCTAGCATGTTTCGCGTCACCACTTGAAATCTCAGTAACGAGCAGTTGTGACTTTCACCTTGGGAGGTTCTCCTAAAACTACATCACAAACCGACTGCCTAAACCCCAACCCCGACAACAACCCTCAGTCCTAACACACTTGATCCCAACCCCTACAACAACCCTCAGTCCTAACACAGTTGATTGTCCTAGTAGTAGAGTAGGTAACCTTTAACCTTTTTTGGGTAGTATAGTCCCTATATACTCCGTATATAACCAAAAAGGTTAACCTTTAGTTCCCCATGATACCCGACAAGTAGGTTGTCGACCCTGAGTTTGCCAGCTTGGCCAGCCAATAGTTGTCGCAACGTGGTTAGTGTGGCCTCTCTTGTGGTAAAACTTATGTGGGAGTTTCCGAAACTTAGGGGTACCTTATTTAGGGGTCCTTATAATAAGGATCCTATTACTTAGGGTACTGTATATTAGGGTCTTGGCCTCTATAGCAGGTTTGGCGCCAACTCGTAGAGGGCAGTTGGCGAAGCATGTTGGTCAATGTTGGTTGCCCCCGCATTAGTGCGCCACTCCCAGAGACCTGCAGATGTGCAGGAAGATAGCCTCGTCAGGAAGATAGCCTCGTCAGGATTGTCCGAGGGCAGTGAGTGCCAAAGCAGAACACATGCCGAAGGAATTTTCAAAGGATGAAACTCTACAGTAGAGCGCAACGGAGAGGACCTGGCCGGGTATAACATCAGCATCGAGGATGTGTCCCTTGCCATGCATAGGGCATAGGGGTGGAAGATGTAAAAGGCAGGCTACCCTGAGCCCCTATCAGGGCCCCTATCGACACCATAAGCCCTGAACCGGCTCAACTCGGCACGCTCTGGAAATGGTCCTTAAAAAACCTTGTACAAGTTCAACTAGATCCACTTTTCATGGTAGGATTGCTGCCCACGCTGGCACATCTCTTTTCGTAGGTTTTTCTGTGCCCATCTTTGCAATTTCTGATTTTTCTGGCCAGCGGACCTAAACCGTAAACCCTCAGTTTGCATACGAAAACCTAACGCCCGGCCCTACAACAACCATAGGTCTCCATAAGTTCGAGAAGGCACGCGACCCTTTAAACCCAAGGGGTATGAACCTTAAAAGTCCTGCAACATTCAGGGTTTAGGGTTTAGGGTTTAGGGTTTAAATTCAGAAGTCCCAGAGGCAGTCGACAGTCGTGGGCTTTGTTTATCAGCAATCAGATCCTTTGCAGAGCCCTCATAGGCAGGCTTCCCCAAACTGTTTTATGTATATAGCCCTGGTAGAACCCTTACCCAGCCCTAAAAGACCCAATGGCAGGCGACGTACACCTTATACAGGTCCTTCAACAGGTAGGCTTTTTACAGAAACTCTGTGCTTCAGGTATATCATCTCCTCTCTGCCCTTCAACCCTAGATCTCCTATAAACCCTATGCTTTATGGAACCCTCAACCCCGAAGCCTAAATCCGGAAGCCTGAGCCCTAGACCGTGAAAGACAAGCATCCAACCCTAACTAGGATGCCCAGTAGTGCCCTTATTCCCTTTTTTGTAGTCCTAGGTTCCTTATAAAGCTACCCAATACCAAAACGAGAGGCCTTTTTATTCTTAGGTTACCGGGTATCCTAGAATTAGAATAGGGTTCCTTTAAAGGGTTCCTGTTAAAGGGCCTATAAGGGTTATTATAAGGCCCGAACCCCAGAACTTCCCAAAAAAGGCAGGCGACCCTGGAATGGCTGCGGACGCTCGAGGCTTTGGAGTTGAACAGCTTGGCCCATCCGAAGGCCGGCGTTTCACAGGAGTTTTTTCAAATAGCTATCCTACCGTAATCGAAAAGGTTAACCGTTTTTGGGCTAAGGTATTCAGCCCCTCAGGGCTTGATGGGTCTAGGGTTTGATGGGTTTCTAGTGGCTCTATTCGTGCTTCGCTGGGGTGATAAGGCGCTCTGGAGCCTTTCCAATTTAGCATGTCCTTAGTAGGTGAGTGGATACACTTTACACTTTTGGGGATAATATTACCCACTATAAAACTGAAAGAACTCAGCAACTAGGTTTAGCATTAAAAGGAGCAAAGAGTTTAGCTCTTTACTGGCAGGCTACTTACTAAGCCGCCTGATCCTGTAGGCACTCCTCAGACGCTGCGCTGGCAAAGCGTTTGTCAGGGTTCAGAGGTTTCAGCATGAAGACTTTAGCCCTTGGGAGTTTTTGCGAGAATTAGGGACCCGGGACATTTCGCGCATGGCACATCACAACGCCCTGGAGCAAGACACATTGAGTCTCCAGATCTCAAGCGCCAGACAAAACTGCGTTTGGGAGAGGGGTGTGTGTGCGCGTGTGTGTCGTCGGTAACCTTCGGATTTTGTTCGACAAGGTTTGTTGCTTTGCCGTCGTTTCTGCGGTACTTTCAGCAGTGCGTCTGCAAAGGTTCGGAGTTCGCTTTTTTGCTTCTTGCTGCGTGTTTGGGTCCTCTGAGGGCGTTTATCAACGTATGGGTTGCGGAGGCTCCCAAACATTCGCCCAACTCTTCGAAACCCCAAGTCACCAAACAGGTAAACTTATCCCCAGAATTCCGCAAAGTTTCACAGACCGGAAGACCCTGAACCCTCCACGAAACCTCTTCCCGCGCCGCCTGCGGCCGCAACTTTTCCTGCATTTCTTTAGCCGTCCTTAGTGTCAATGTCAGGCTTTGACGCGTTTGCCCCTGATCCGAGTTCGAATGTGTGAGGGCGAACAGATTAGTCATTACATCTCATCACTGTCCCTATCGAGGTTTAGCTGTAGTACTAGGATGGCGTCTATGGGTAGTATTACCTTCATGATCACCGCCACTATTATGTGCCGCTTTTCTCTGGTGGACTGAAAGGAGTCTGAAGCTTTGTGGTTAGAGTGTTGTTTTCCGTCCACCAGTCATGTTTGTCAATCCTTCCTTCCTTCCTTCCTCCCTTCCTTGCAATATCTCCTGCATGGACGCACCCGCGCAAGCATGCATGCATACATACATACATACATACCTATCACAGATATGCCTACCCACACCGGTAGTAACATCTCACCTCGCCAAACAAACCATCTTGCGATGAAGACCCCACCCTTTGAAGAGGCCGTTGACGATGTGGTCGGCAAGCTGACAGCAACTGCAGGCGAGGTTTTCCCGTTTCGAATACCTGGTCTCACTGGCATCGACAACCTCGGCGACCTGTAAGCTCTCTCTCTCTATCTCTCTCTCTCTCTCTCGATCTCTCTCTATCTCTCTCTCTCTCTCTCTCTCTCTCTCTGGTGCATCGCTGGGCGATGTGTTTTGTCGCTCAGAGACCCTGAGAGAGCTGGAACGTTTATCCCCAAATCACCAACCCTGAAACCCTAACGAGCTCGAGGTTGTAGGGCGGGTGCCGGGGGGGGGGGTTGCGAGATATCATCTTCGGGAAAATGTCAAACCGTGGAATGTCCGGGTCCGGTCGAGGCCAAAGGTTCATCTTCAAAGTCCAACACACTAAACGAACAAATAGTGACCCCTAAGCCCGGCCCCAACCCTCAAAACCGCCCTTTAAACGCTAAGTAGACCCCAATCCATGAACCCAAAACTCTAAACCCCTCAAGAAAAGCGAAGTCACCGCGAGGCGACGGCACCGTAGCGGCAGCGACCGATGTGACGGAGTGCGTCATCGTCGCCGATCCGGACTCGCATGGGGATCTTGGGGCTCGAGTTTCGCTTTGAGTTTAGACCCTAAGTGACCCTAAGGCTCCAAAGTCGTTCTTTTTTGGGGTTCATATATAGAATCCTATAAGGTAATCCCAAAAAGGAACTACCATGGAGCCTCTGGGTAGACCCTAAACCCTAAACCTGCCCTATGTGGAGCCTTGCCTGCTTTGTGCGAGAGTGAGCGTCGAAACCTGCCAGCTTAGCTCAGGGATCCTCGTTTAGACCTGTTCGGGTTTCGCCAGGAACTGCGCATGTCCATAGTAGCTGAGTGGCTGAGTGGATACACCTTACACTTTTTGGGATAATATTACCCACTATACAACTGAAAGTGTACACTTTTCGGGGGCTTGTGAACTCAGCAACTAAGGTTAGGGTTAGGAGCAAGTGGCCGTGGTCTGGCTAGACCTGAGTCCAGTAACGATAAAGGGTGAAGAGCTGAGGGTTTGCAGGGTTTAGGGTTAAAGCAACCCTTGAAGGAACCCCCTTAAAGGAGCCCTAAACCCTAAACCCTTAAAGGAACCCTCAACCCTTGCGGGATCCAGGAGTCCCGTCTGTAATGGGGTGCATAAGCGCTCTTGGTGTTTGGACACAAACTTCTTCGGTCCTCTTGATGAAAGAGCTCTGAACTCGCCTGAAGCCGGAAGCTACAGCAGAGGCGCCTAAACAAACGAACCAGCGAGCTGATGCCCCCTAAACCGTACGCTAAACCCTCTAAGCCTACTGGGAGGGTCGGGGGACTTAGTAACTGGTTATTTTCGGGACTTATAAGTACCATAACCCCAATTAGGGTCCCTTTTCGGGTACTTATAAGTCTACTTACTACCTACTTACTAAGTCCCCCGACCCTCCAAGTAGACCCTAAACCCTTGAACCCCAAACCCTTAAACCCTATAAGCCTCCTACACTTTAAACCCGTATACGCCCCGGCTGGCTGGAGCGAGTGCTGGGAGCGAAAATCTGCAACCCAGAAGTCCGGACAATTCTAAGAGAAGCTCCACCTTGACCCTGAAGAACCTACCTTTTTAGGGTTCCTTAACATGATATGAAACCTTAGAAAGGTAGGTATTTGGGGTCCAGGCAGAGCATAAACTTATAAGTTATAAGAACAGTTACAGAACCCCCGCCCCCAATCCCTCATCACAGCGCAAGTAAATCCCAAAAGCAGGACAACATGGAAGCCATGGCAACGGCCTATGTCCTTTTCGAAATGCTCAGCCCGCTCATGATCAAGGACCTTGGAGTTCGGGGTAATGTAGGGACGTCGAAACATGGGAGTTTCCCGAAAATTTGGGGTACCTTATTATTTTGAGGCCCTTATAATAAGGGTCCTACTATTTTGGGTACTATATTAGGGTCCCCCTATTTTCGGAAACTCAGTCGTATTTACCACCCTCATGTGCGGCATGTGGCTAGCAATCATCGTGCTTCGATGTTGACCTGCCGCAGATCCGAAGTTGCGCAACGAACCCTAAGCCATAGCGGGGCCCTAGCACCCTAGGGCTGATAGGGTATAATCCAGTGAGCCGGTGCTCCTCCGTGTACTGCTCGGGCCGGAGTCGTGCAGAAGAGGTCGGGGGGCTTCAATAATTACCAATACTAGTTATTTTGGGGGTTCCTTAATACAATTATAGTATAATGGGACCCAAAACCCTATTCTTATTACTCGTATCAAGACTCCTATACTGATTAAGCCGAGGGCAATTGGCTTTGTCAGGGCTCGTGGGTCACGGACGTGCTCGGCGACGGGTGTATGCCAGCTCCGGCAGCCTCTCTCATTCCCTGATCCCAAAACCACATTGGTCTCTAAGATAGTTGTTCGTACTTGGGGTGAAGGGGGTCCAGTGGGGGTCGGGGTGGGGGTGGGAGGCATGAGGACGCACATGTAACATGAGACCCATGATTGCTCGAACCATAGAATCGTCACCTGTTGAATACATTGCATGCATCTGCAAAACCGAAACCCTTCAGATCGTCACCCTGATTCTGCAAATCCTCCAAAACCCTCAAAATCTAATCTCGTGCATGCTCGACCTTGAAGCCCGAAAACGCAGTGCCACGAAAACGTGGCGTCAGATACGCCTTCCGAGCGTACTACTACCGCGGCTACTACTACTACTACTACTACTACTACTACTACTACTACTACGGCTACCACTACTACTACTACGGCTACCACTACTACTACTACTACTACTACCACTACTACCACTACTACCACTACTACCACTACTACCACTACTACCACTACTACTACCACTACTACCACTACTACTACTACTACTACTACTACTACTACTACTACTACTACTACTACTACTACTACTACTACTACTACTACTTACTACTACTCTTCTTCCGGTCGCTGCGAAAAGAGTCTCTCGCTCGGCGGTCCAGTATTGAGGCGAGGGCTGCCCCCCGGCGCATTGCGCGATCCGTCCCTTGGGATCCCATCTGCATGCCCCGACCCGAAGGTCCTTGTAAGCAGGCATGCAGGCACTCACAAGCGAAACTGAAAGTTGGGCCGACTATGTATCGAGTGGATCTAGGACTGTACAAATACGCACGTTACACAGTGGCAGGGCATTAACAACAGTGGGCCAACTTACGAGGCTAGGTACGTCAGGCTGTGCACCGAAGGTACAAGAACACATATGTGTTACTGTATGTTGCAGCAAGCGCGGCACTCTCACATCGCTGCGCAGAGCGGTTATCATCCGTTATGAGTATGCCTGTGTCATGCGGCTGGTACAGCAGGCTGCGGTAGTGACCTTCAGTGCATCGGCTGCCGTAGTGCAACAGCGCCGCGATGCGGCGGTAGGTGACAAAACGCTGTTCCAGTGCTTGCCCAGTGCCCAGACTACCGGTGAAAGCAGGCAGGACGATAAGCGGTTCAGGTGCTACTCTGTGAGGTGCTTTCGTGGGGGAGGCATGGCTGGGGCTATCACTACAGAAGCGGTTAATCTGTAGACACAGCACTGTCGGAGCGGTCACAAGGCCCAGCAGTCCAGCCTGATGATGCCATTTGTCAATTAGAACCTGCAACCCGAAAACCGGATTATGGGGATTACTGGTGTGAGGCAGGGCAGGATCATGAGGCTGGACGCGGAGCAGGTGCAGAGGCTCAGCCAGGAACAGTGGCCACGTGTGGCCTGCGTCCACACACGTCACTGGCGCAATGTCATCGGGCCTTCTGTTCTCCCAATCCCCTTGAGCTAGTGTGCCTAGTCTGGACCTAAGAAACCCAAGGTATTCCGCTATGTCATGCTGCCTATGAGGTTGCGGCCAGCGGCTGTGCAGCGAAACCCAGTTGATGCGCTTCCACAGAAGCACAGGCATGGTCTGCTTGCGAAGCCATGCCCAGATCCCTGCAAGCACGGATCCCAACAGCTCACTGCAGCTCGGACCTGGGAGAAAAGTGGAGACCCAGAGCAGTGCAAGCAAGGCAGCATGACTGTAGCAGTGATTGCTGGTGTTGATTAGGCGTAGGGCCCGGACTGCTCGGCGATCAGCTTCTGGATCAGCACGGCCAGAGGGCTCCGACCCATTTTCTCTCCACGCATGCTCATGATGACTGTGCGGCAAAGGCCGCTGTGGCAGATGCGATGAACATGCCCAGTTGGAGCATCATGGGCAAGATCTGGCCGCCATGGTCCCGGACCATTTTCCGGGTTGAGTGGAAGCGGAGCACCGTGTGGGGCAGCAGGATCAGTGCCTGGAGCTCTTGCAGAAGCTTGGCCGCCTGGTCGAGGGTCATGGGCTCCTTGTCCGTTCGGACCTTCAGGCACTGATCTTTCTTGTCCCAGCCGAGGTAGGGCACATTGTTCTGGGAATCCAGGATCATCATGTCCCTGGCCTCCTGGAGCGTCTGCTCCGTCTTGGTGCACTCTGCCAGGCGCTGGGTCATGACTGTGAGGAGGTGCTGCAGCAGCACCGCCCTCAAAGGAAGCGTGATCTCCTCCGGCTTGTCGGTCTTGGTCTGCTTCCAGACTTCCGAAACCTTCACCAACTCCGGCACCATGCTGAGAACTCCCTGGGTCTGGAGAAAGAGGATGAATCCGCTCTCCGTGCGATCGATGGAGAACTGGTCCTCGTGGCGCAACGCCAGCCGAGCCAGCGCCACACACAGTTCCCGAAGCTCGCGGTCTGAGAACTTCGGAGTCGGTGGCTTCCAGGCTCCCGTGTCCTGCCGGCCGCTGCGTTCGTCCCGGCTCCAGGTCTTCCACTGGCTGCCGCGACTGCCCCAGCTCTGCGTGGTCTCCTTGTGGTGACGGCCGTGGCTCCGATCTCCTCGCCCATCGCCAGAGGGTGGCGGGCGTCCGAGCCGCGACCCTTGCTTTGGCCTCGGGGGTACTTGTTTTCCCCGCCCTTGCCCCGGTGCTCCTCGTCCCGTCGGTCCCCGCGCTTGCCTTCCCGAGAGGAAGTGTCCATGTGCTCCGGCTTGTTCTGGGGAGGTGGCTCGTCGCGAAGGGAGTCGAGCTGTGGCTCCTCGTCCTCCGTCTCCAGGAGATTCTCTCCGTCCGGTAGCGGGATGGCAGAGGGAGTCGGAGCACGTGTTGTCGTGCCGCTGCTGCCCTGTCCCGCTTGGCTCGCGGTCGCCATCATTGCAAGCATGCCCGGCTGCGTGTCGAGCATGCTCCTCATCAGCCAGATCTGGCTGTCCGCTGCCACCAGCTCCTTGTTCTGCTGGTCCGTCAGGGTGAGCTCCTCGGCCATGGTGCGGAGCCTGGCAGTGGACAAGCTGAGTAAGCAGGCCCGTGCGATACAGCGTAATGCAGGATTTGGCATGCTTGATGCGACTGACGTGTTGCACCTTGAAGTCAACAGCACAGTGGGCGCAGGGACTGCTTAGGGCCGTGTGCCTGTCCTCGAGCCAGCTGTTCAGAGCTTGCTGGACTGTCAAGAGACAACTGTGCTGCGCCTGAATATGCCGGCTAAGGTAGGTGGGCCGTGCAAGCCACTGTCCACAAAACAAGCAGTAATTCTGATCTGTCTGCCGGATTTTGCGAGAGAGAAGTCGCCAGTCTCCTTCACGGGCAGCGGCTAGGAGCTCTCCAGGCACATTACTGAGGAGGCGCTGCAATTCCGAGGCATCCGTGGCAGGTGTTTCTAAGGGTACATGTTGAGCAGCTGGCTGTGGCTCCAAAAATGCCTCAGAGTAACCCCCCTCTCCCGGGCCGGGAGAGGGGGGTTGTATGGGCCCGAAACAGACACCTGGGCATTGCTAGGGCACGTTTCAGGGAGATCTTCGGCTTGTGGCTGTTTCTCGGGTAGCCTAGGGGGCAGGGTCGAACTGTCAGGTTGCAGGGTAGGGTCGGTGATGCAGCTCTCGGTCGTAAGGTACTGTACAGAAGGAGAACCGTCGAGTTCTCTGCCTGCTGTGCTCGAAGAAAGGCTCGCAGGTGCAGTGGGCAGCACACGCAAAGGCTCGGAAAGTTCTGGAGCTGGGCCATTGGCCGGCTTGTGTAGTACACTACAGCGCTGCTTTTCAGCGCTGCTTTTCAAAGTGTTGCAAGAACCACGGCCATGCGCTGAACTCCCAGTGACAGAAACGACACGTTGGCATGCCATGCAATGCGTACTGCATGTAATCCTGT
Source organism: Symbiodinium sp. CCMP2592 (assembly GCA_905221615.1). NCBI lineage: Eukaryota > Dinophyceae > Suessiales > Symbiodiniaceae > Symbiodinium > Symbiodinium sp. CCMP2592. The sequence goes on from CAJNDT010003668.1 coordinate 1,525,278, forward strand.
CTGAGGCTCTGTTGGCTACGTCGGGGTACAGTAACGGTAGGGCCAGGCTGCAGAGGCAGGGTTAGGTCAGTAGCAGGCTGGGGTGGCTCAGGTTTATGTTTCTGGGTGCGATGCTTACGCATACTGGTGACTGTGTCAAAATACAGGCCGCAGTCAGGGCATGCCACCGGTTGCACATCTTCCGTGACAGGTCGAAGTGTGGCACCTTCGGCGCCAATGCGCGGGCGCGGCCGCTGACAATCCGTAACAAAGCTCTGCAGGTTTGACAGTCGGCGTTGGGTGGAGGCTGTGAGTAGACCTAGCTTGGGCTCCTGCAGGCACTGCGTTAGCCTATGCTGCGTACGCTCAAACAGAATTTGCAAAGGTTCAGGGAGCTCCAGCCTGTGCAGCAGGGCTTCGGGCGCTTCTCTAGTGATGAAGGAGGGTGCTTTATCTAATGTACGTAGTTGACGTAGGACATGCTTACGCAAGCGGGCTTGGTCAGTGGGGTCTAGCTGCACACAGTCCAGGCCGTGCAACAAACTGGCGAAAGGACAAGCCTTCCAGATGCGCAGTTTTTGCGCGCGCGTGAGCCCGCCAGAGCGGAGAGAAGGAAGGAGGCGATTGAAGGCAGTCCAGCTTTGCCGTATTCTACCCAGGAGGGTCTGGTGCTCGAAACGATCGTAGGACAGCTGAACTCCAAGATAAGTGTGTTGCGTCACAATTGGCAAGCGGACCTCCCCCGTCTCCATGGGCACTCGAAACACACGCCCCTTGTGCGGGTCATGCACGACAAACTGTCGCAGCAAGTTGCGTACCTGCTTGCCCCGCAATCCTAAGAGTACTACGGTTTTCTCCACACTGATTTTCATCCCGAATTCCTGCAGAACCTGAAACACGTAACTGATGGCACGCCTAGCTGCAAGTAGTTGATCTTGTGTGTTAATGATCCATTGGATGAGCAGGTCATCTGCATATGCGGTGATACAGCTCAAGGGAATATGAACCGATAGTTTGCGTAGGATCAAGCAAGTGAACAGCGTCCACAGTGACGGTGCCAGGCCACATCCTTGACGCACCCCATTAGAGGTGCCAATGCTTTCAACATGCTCGCCGTGGCGAAACTGCATGCGTGCTCGGTCATGTATGTTCATGATGGTCCAAGCTGTGGCACTGTCAATGTTGGCCTGTTCAAGCGCATCTTGCAACTTAGCACGCGGCATCAGATCAAATGCCTTCTGTAAATCAAGGGATAAGGTCAGGCCACCTCGGCACCCCTCGGGCTGGTGGCCCTGTCTGCGCAAATGTATGGTTTGCTGTTGCGTACGCATGATAGCTCTAACAGCACTACAGTGTGTGAAGGCGCGGTCAACTGCGTCTGCGACGCCTCGGTTAGCCGAGTAGGCAAACTGCGGCAGCGAGCCGAGAGCGAGCTGAAGTTGTGGCTGTATTCTGTGATTGAGAATAGCTGCCAGTGCTTTGGCAAGAGGTGGAAGGAGCGATATGGGCCTGAGGGACTCTGGTCCAATAAGCGGCTTGGAGGGTTTGGGGATAAGACAGATTTCAGCCACATTCAGATTCTCAGGCGGGTCGCTTCGCATATCGCAAAGCCAGGAGTTGAGTAGGGGCAGGCACTTGCCAGCCAGAACTTCAGCCGCCTCTCGCCACAACAAGGCCGGAGCTTCGGCCTTCGGAAGTGCCTTGTTGGCCGGTAGTCTCGCGATGGCATTCTTCAGTTCACAGTGTGTGATTTGAAGCGGAATGGGCGGGGGCAAACCTAGAGTCGGGGAATGGCACTGATTGAAGAGCTCCAGGTAATATGTTTTGACTGTGGTTATGGTTCCAAGAGAGCTAAGGGGCATGCCATCCTGGGCCCGAAGCTGCAACTTGCGTCGTGGCGCCTTCGGTGCAAGGCCGCGCAGGAGCTGAAAAACTCCCGTCAGCCCGTCACGGGCAGCCGCAGCGTCTGCAAGGAGTCTGGCAAGGCGTTCTTGCTTGAGTCTACGGCAATGTCGGTGCAGCTCTCGTTGCTTACGATTCAGGAGCATCACGTTGCGCCAGTGCCGCCAGACTCCAGCAGCAGTGGTCAAGCTGGATAGTGTTGTGCCACGTACTCGCCGACGCAGCGTCCAGAGGCTTTCTAGCGGAATGGCAAGTGCGTCCGAGCCAGGATCGCGGGGGGCTAGGGCATGCGGGGACTTCTGGGCTACTGCATAGTGCCAGGCTTTGGTTAGCAATTCAGCTGTGCGCAGCTGCGGTTGCGCAGCGTGTACCAACGTGACCTGTGCAGAAAACTCAGGCAGAAGCGCCGGCTCGCGCAGGCATGTATCCCGAACTCGACGCAACGTCAGCACCGGCTTTGTGACGCTACCTCTGGGGGCTCTGGGGTAGGGAAGACTGCCTAGAAGGGGTCTATGTCTTAAACCTTGGGTTGGGACAAAGGGAAGATCTACAGGCTGAGCGTGCCGGGCTTGCGTGTCCGAGTGGGCATGCCGGGCAATAGCAAAGTCTATCTGACTATTTCCCTGGGTGCCGGATCCAGCGGAAAGGAATGTGCAAGCGCCAGGCCCACGCTTGCGCCATGTGTTGAGTGCAATCAGTTGGTGCTGCTTAAGCAGCTCCTGCAGAAAATCAGCGTCCGAGGCGTGTTGTGCCTGCCTAGGATATACCCCTCTGCCTACATGGATGCCATCTGTGTGCAGATCACTGTTCATGTCAGCCAGGATTAAGACTTGATTGCGCCTAGGGATTGAGTGAAGCACTTTAGCTAGCTGCGTCCAGAACTCGGCACGTCGCTCTAAGAGGTGTTCTCGCTGTTGGTGCCTGGCTTGTCGATTCCCTAGGGACCACGCGAATTGGTAGCCTACCACGACCTCAATGCAAGGGTCAGCCTCCAACCTGATATGCAGGAGTCGGCCCGGGATAAGTTCTCTGTGCTGGATTTTGGCTTCAGGGAAGGAATGCTTGTTTAGCAGCACCAGGAGCCCGGCTTCAGACTTAGAGCCTCCACTATGTATAGCATGATGCTGTGCAGTAGTGTACTCTAGAGGACCTTTCCAGTGTGTTTCCTGGACAGCTATCAGGTCTAGCTGGGGCTGGCCCGGCGACTGGAGCCAGTGCTTCAGCTCTTGGTGCCGGGAGGCATGCAATCCGCCGGCATTCCACGACAAGTAGTGAAATCTGGCAGTAGGGCACTTAGGGACCTGAGGGGTTCGGGGCGGTCTGGGGGTGTGTTGCACTCCTAGTTCAGCTGCCGACAGCCAGCGGCCTCTGTATCGTGTGGCTCCGTGAATTCGTGCTCGTTGCTGCGCTCGAGCAAAGGCGCGCTTGCGCACCGGGCATGCATTATTAACTGGACTTACACCGATGGGGTTCGTTCTTAAAATGGGCACGGAATTGCTGGGTATGCTAACTCCAGAGGGTTCCAGGTGTGGATGGCCCTCAACCCTCGTGTCTGCAGGAGACGGCATAGCTCTGATGACTTGCGGGAATAAAGCACAAAGGAAAAGACCCCAAATAACCTTATGCTTATGAACGGTGGTAGCCATACTCCTGCCCTCGGACTTGGGACCGAGGCGGCCTCGAGATTTAGGGGCCTGGGGTCGGGGTGCTTGCGTTGCCAGCGCGAGAAAAAGCAATCTACAAAGCCAGCTGTACAGCAAGTTAAGAAGTCTCAGCAGCAAGTTCAGTACAGGTCGCTGTCTGAGAAGTCCTGGCGAACCTCGGCGTCGGCGGTGTCGGCGTCGTCGTGGGGCCAGCATGCTGAGCTTGAGCTTGCTCCGGCGTAGGTGCCGGCCATAGTCACGAGCCAGCGGCAGGCTGAGAGCTCGAGCTGCTGGCCGCAGGGTGCGGCGCAGCATTGTCATCGTCGTCCTTGGGTGTCTCCAAGCCTGGCCGACCTGGAAGCTTCGAGGGCGGCAGCGGCACCAATCGGCCAGGGTTGCCATGATACCATTGCTGGAAGTCGTGCTGCTGGTCAGCGTTGAGCAAAGGCCAGAGAAGGGCCACACTGCGTTGGTACAGGCTGTACCCCGCCACAGTCTGCAGCTCCGCCACCAGGTGTTGGGCGCAAGCAGGCTCCATGTGCTCGCTGAGGTTCCGGAAGGCGAAGCGAACCAGGATCTGGAAGACCTGTGCCCGGGGAGGGCAACCTTGTTGTCCTGTCTGGTAGAGCCATTCCACATCATTGCGTGGCAAAGCCTGGGACAGCACGTTCTCCATGAGGTAGAAGGCGGCGTGTAGGCGTTGGTGCCGGTCCTCGCAGAGCTGGGGTTGCACAAAAGCCAGGGCCTGGTAGGGGTCCATTGCAAACAGCTTGCGTCGCTGAGCAGCGAGGGAAGAGCTGGCGCTGCGTCGATTGCAGTTGTTCTCTCGCGTACTTTGCTCCAGGTACAACCAGCAAGCCTCTTGCATGGCTCTGGCACGAAACTGTTCGGCAAAGGAGCTGTGTTCCGCCGTGATTCTGGCCAGTCGGGAGTCAGGGGACTCAGGTCGGACCGGTCGAGCGTCAGTATAAGAACTGCTTGTAGCAGATGATACATCATCGCCGGTGGAGCCTGCGTCCGAGCTCTCCTGGGCAATTGATCGTGGCATCCTCCGGCCCGCAGGCCCAATAAGCAAGGATGCTCCCTGAGAGGCAGTCAGCAGCGCCGAGGTCGAACAGCCGGAGTGCAGTAATGGCAAAGCAGCAGGTCGTGGGGCCCACAAAAGGGGAAAACTTCAGTTCGGGCCGAGACACTTACTATTACTACTACTACTACTACTACTACTACTACTACTACTACTACTACTACTACTACTACTACTACTACTGCTACTGCTACCGCTACTTTTTGAGGCCACATGGCCTTGCCCTTGTTTGGCAGCCAACCGCCAATTCCTAAGTTTGGCTCGCAGCCCCCATAAGGTAGGAGCAAAGAAGTGGAAACATCATTATGATCCTGCTCTTGGGGTAAAGCAAACGAGATCTCAGCACAAACCATCTTCAATGCAAGTTTTCAAACTTTGTTTCACAATTTCACAGTCCAGGGCTTTACGGTTTTGTGGTTCATGGTTAAGTTTAGGGTTTATCATTCGAGTCCCTTCCGTTCTGCGCACATGCTGCGCATTCAGACAGTGTCAGGTGAAGGACTCGTTATTCTTGACTTGGCGAGCTTTCACGAGACGCTTCCTGCAGACGCGTGTCCAGTTCGGGCATTGAAGCAGCACCTGAACAGCACATGCGGGCTGTCAAGGTTCAGGCAAAGGCTGGTGTCTTTGGGTGATGGTGCGGTTCTAGATGACGATCACTCACTGAGAACCGGGGAAGTTCAGGTCGTACGTTTAAACTTCTGCCCAGCATCAAACGAGCAAGTGACAGCGCTTCGGGATGCTGCCAGAAGCGGCCTGACCTCAGAAGTGGAGAATCTTCTCCAAAGGCCGCAGGATCCAGACTCAGAGCATATTGGCCATCCAACCCCACTGTTTGTGGCAGCCCAGCACGGCCACCTCGAGGTGACACGCCTGTTGCTAGAAGCCAATGCGGACAAGGACAAGGCCTCGGAAGATGGCACCACCCCTTTGTACATCGCAGCTACCAATGGACAGTTGGAGGTTGTGCGGCTTCTGCTGGAGGACAATGCGGACAAAGACAAGACAAAACATACTGGCGCCACCCCTTTGTTGGTCGCAGCTGAGAATGGACAATTGGAGGTTGTACGGCTTCTGCTGGAGGCCAATGCGGAGAAGGACAAGGCCATGGTAGATGGCACCACCCCTTTGTACATCGCAGCTCAGCATGGACAGTTCGAGGTTGTACGGCTTCTGCTGGAGGCCAATGCGGACAAGGACAGGGCCGTGGAAGACGGCGCCACCCCTTTGTTGATCGCAGCTGAGAAGGGACAGTTGGAGGTTGTACGGCTTCTGCTGGAGGACAATGCGGACAAGGACAAGGCCTTGGAAGATGGCGCCACCCCTTTGTTCGTCGCAGCTGAGCATGAACAGTTGGAGGCTGTACGTCTTCTGCTGGAGGCCAGTGCGGACAAGGACAAGGCCTTGGTAGATGGCACCACCCCTTTGTACATCGCAGCTCAGGGTGGACAGTTGGAGGTTGTGCGGCTTCTGCTGGAGGCCAATGCGGACAAAGACAAGGCCTCGGAAGATGGCGCCTTCCCTTTGTACATCGCATCTCAGAATGGACAGTTGGAGGTTGTACGGCTTCTGCTAGAGGCGAATGCGGACAAGGACAAGGCCTTGGTAGATGGCGCCACCCCTTTGTACATCGCAGCTCAGAAAGGACTGTTGGAGGTTGTGCGGCTTCTGCTGGAGGACAATGCGGACAAGGACAAGGCCTCGGAAGATGGCACCACCCCTTTGTACATCGCAGCTACCAATGGACAGTTGGAGGTTGTGCGGCTTCTGCTGGAGGACAATGCGGACAAAGACAAGACAAAACATACTGGCGCCACCCCTTTGTTGGTCGCAGCTGAGAATGGACAATTGGAGGTTGTACGGCTTCTGCTGGAGGCCAATGCGGAGAAGGACAAGGCCATGGTAGATGGCACCACCCCTTTGTACATCGCAGCTCAGCATGGACAGTTCGAGGTTGTACGGCTTCTGCTGGAGGCCAATGCGGACAAGGACAGGGCCGTGGAAGACGGCGCCACCCCTTTGTTGATCGCAGCTGAGAAGGGACAGTTGGAGGTTGTACGGCTTCTGCTGGAGGACAATGCGGACAAGGACAAGGCCTTGGAAGATGGCGCCACCCCTTTGTTCGTCGCAGCTGAGCATGGACAGTTGGAGGCTGTACGTCTTCTGATGGAGGCCAAGGCGGACAAGGACAAGGCCTTGGTAGATGGCACCACCCCTTTGTACATCGCAGCTCAGGGTGGACAGTTGGAGGTTGTGCGGCTTCTGCTGGAGGCCAATGCGGACAAAGACAAGGCCTCGGAAGATGGCGCCTTCCCTTTGTACATCGCATCTCAGAATGGACAGTTGGAGGTTGTACGGCTTCTGCTAGAGGCGAATGCGGACAAGGACAAGGCCTTGGTAGATGGCGCCACCCCTTTGTACATCGCAGCTCAGAAAGGACTGTTGGAGGTTGTGCGGCTTCTGCTGGAGGCCAGTGCGGACAAGGACAAGGCCTTGGTAGATGGCACCACCCCCTTGTACATCGCAGCTCAGGATGGACAGTTGGAGGTTGTGCGGCTTCTGCTGCAGGCCAATGCGGACAAGGACAAGGCCGATGAGGATGGCACGACCCCCTTGTACATCGCATCTCAGGATGGACAGTTGGAGGTTGTGCGGCTTCTGCTGGAGGCCAGTGCGGACAAGGACAAGGCCTTGGTAGATGGCACCACCCCCTTGTACATCGCAGCTCAGGATGGACAGTTGGAGGTTGTGCGGCTTCTGCTGGAGGCCAATGCGGACAAGGACAAGGCCGATGAGGATGGCACGACCCCCTTGTACATCGCAGCTCAGGATGGACAGTTGGAGGTTGTACGGCTTCTGCTAGAGGCGAATGCGGACAAGGACAAGGCCTTGGTAGATTGCGCCACCCCTTTGTACATCGCAGCTCAGAAAGGACAGTTGGAGGTTGTACGGCTTCTGCTGGAGGCGAATGCGGACAAGGACAAGGCCTTGGTAGATGGCGCCACCCCTTTGTACATCGCAGCTCAGAAAGGACAGTTGGAGGTTGTGCGGCTTCTGCTGGAGGCCAGTGCGGACAAGGACAAGGCCTTGGTAGATGGCACCACCCCCTTGTACATCGCAGCTCAGGATGGACAGTTGGAGGTTGTGCGGCTTCTGCTGGAGGCCAATGCGGACAAGGACAAGGCCTCGGAAGATGGCGCCTTCCCTTTGTACATCGCAGCTCAGGATGGACACTTGGAGGTTGTACGGGCCTTGGATGACGGTGCCGTTTGTTCGTTGCAGCTCAAAACGGACAGTCGCAGACTGTCGGTACCGTGCTGGAGGCCAATGCAGAAGGGACACCTCCCATTAGAGTTAATTACTAAGGCCCCTATACTATAGAACCCTACTATAGATCCCTTATAGACCACGGTGAAGAACCCGTTAAAGCGAACCCTGTAACCCTATTCTAATAGCAGTTCATAGCAGCTCCTTAGTGACTAGAACAGGGTTTGGGGGGTTCCTTGTTATCATAACTGTATAGTATATATAGTACATCCCCAAACCCTAGTTTAGTTAAAAATGCCCTTATGTTAGAAGGATTGGGCTTCAGGGCTTGGGGGTTAGTTCGGGCTAAGGCGTTTCGGGACTAGGCTTTAGGGAGTGGTGTTTTGGAAAGGGCGTGGTGTTTGAGGGTTTAGGATTTAGGGTTTAGGGTTTAGGGTTTAGGGATTTTTGAGGAGGTATTTAGGCAGAGCATCGCAAGCGAGAGACACAGAACGTGACCGCGTGCCTGCCCCTCCCACTCTCCCCGTGTAATATACCTATACCTGTATCTATGTCTATATATCTATATCTAACTCTCACATACATACTGGACATGTTCATCTACTTGGCGGATGTGTGTATTCATGCGGTTGTTTTTTAGTTCGCTCCATTGTTCAAACGACTGTGTTTGTTTGTGCTGCCGTACGATCGTTCTGCCACATATGTTACCAGCAACTCAAAAAGGTTCCTGATGAAGTTTGTAGAAGCAGAGGGACGTCGCGCAATGAGAGTCCTGTCAGGACCGATCTGCAACAGCGCCGGGTGTTCTCACCAAGCACTGCGATGTACCGCGCAACATCACTTCTGTGCTGCTTGACTTACCAACGGCATGCCCTAAACCCTAGACCCCTAAACCCTAAACCCCTAAACCCTAGACCCATGCTGTCTTCTCAGGTTTTCTGCACTTGAGTAGGGCAGCTTCAAGTCCACCTAGCCTCGGAGCACGTATCACAGCCATGCGGGAGTTTCCGAAAATTAGGGGTACCTTAGGGTTCCTTGAAAGTGTTAGTATGTGTTACTATAAGGGTTCCTTTGGGCTCTATAAGGGTTTAGAGTTTCCGAAAACTAGCGGTACCTTTTTAGTTGTCGCAACGTGGTTAGTGTGGCCTCTCTTGTGGTAAAACTTATGCGGGAGTTTCCGACAATTAGGGTACCTTATTTAGGGGTCCTTATAATAAGAATCCGACTTTTCAGGGTGCTATATTTGGGTCCCCTATTTTCGGGAACCCCCATGTTGGTTGTGAATCTGGCGATTCCGCATAGCAATCCACAGAAAGGCATGCGCACACTAAACTTTAAGACAGAATGTGGAGCTGTAGACAACTTGCAAGAGTTGCAAGAGCGCCGGATAGAAAGCCTTTCGTGGAGCCTCCTGACCTGCCCCCTGAGGCTCTTGATATGCAGCCAGGACTGTTTGGAATCAGCGCATGTGGCGAAATGGATTCTACAGACCAGCAGTGTGACGCCAGCTGCAAATTTGCTTGGGCGCTTCTGCAAAACATGTTTCCTACTGAAGCGTTAAAACTTTGTTCCGTCATGTGAGAGTGGCAGTGCATATGTCCGGCGGGCAGCAACTGTATTCGACGTGGCGCGACGTTAAGCGAAGGTGAGGGTTTCATGTTAGAGGGGAGACGAAATCCACGCCGTCCAAGCTTTTCTCTGCACCATTATAACACAAATCCAGGGATAGATTCCGTTGGAAGCCTGATTGAGTCCTTTGCAGATTCGAGGCCCGGACATGGCTTTCTGTAGTTCCCGGGTTGTCGTTAAGCAGCAGACGCAGCAAAAGGAAGCAGTCCCCGGCCTGGTCGTCCTGTGTTGCTAGCCGCATCTAGTGCATTCGTCTTGGCCGTCGCTGTGCCGCAGGACTGGATTGCAGTTGCATTTGTCGTCTCGTAGTTCCTAGTCGTAGTGGTCAGCAGGAGGAGTAGTCGTCGCGGCTGTGAGTAGGAGCAGCAACACGATTCAAGATGTCGTCGTCCTGGGTAATGGTGGCGGTGGTGGTGGCCGTGGTGGCTTGTACCGGTAGTGGTAGTCAACGGTTGGGTATTTATTGTTCAGATTGGTGTTAGGCGTATGATAGCTTGTCTGTTTGTGATATGGGAGTTCCCGACACTTATTGGTGCCTTATTTTTGGGTCCTTATAATAAGGACCCTAATATTTAGGGTACTTAGGGGACTCTATTAGGGCCCCCCTCTGTTCGGAAAAACTAGCATGACAACAGCGCTGGGCATGTCCTTCAGGCAAAGTTTTGCACGGTTCTTCCCATCATCGCGGAGGACTGGCCCCTGTCACGACGAAATCCGTTCCTTATTCTGTGCGTTGTGTTAGTGTTCGATGTCGGGGATGTTTGTTGCATCGCTTGGCAATCAGGGAAGCTGACTTGAAGAACGGTGCTTTGCCGGGCAACACTTCTCCCATAGCTTGGGCGGGAGGAGCTGCTCAGTTTAAGCATCTAGCCGAATCTAGCCGGGACAGGCCAGATGTGCACTGCCGGCACCAAGCAACAACTCCAGATGTGCTTGGCGTCTGTGGGCTTCGGAGCAACTGCGCATGCTTCGAACAAGTCAAAATAGATCTACAATAGAAGTCGGGAGTGCGACGGTTGAGTCCTGGACCATCTGTAACAACACGTGTCCGGTCAACACCGCCCATTAGCTCCCATCTGGCTTCTATCGGCGCTTCCCGGGTTCCAGGTCCAAGGTGTAATTGCCAGATAACCAAGGGAATCGGGCCTCCAGCCGTGTGCAACACCCATAGGCCCGCGAGTCTTACTTACCGCCCTCACATATTCATTCTGTATCATCTCCCAAAAGCTGTTTCAACGATAAGGGCCCCTACATTGAATCCAAGATGAGCAGGACTCTTTCCAATTTCCTGCGAACGAGAGCACTGCACGGCTGCTCGCGCTTGTCAAGGGTCTGAGCATCAGTTGCGCTTGGGTCTCCTGGAGATGGGAGCTTCACCTGATCAATATGGAAGTTTCCGAAAATGGGGGACCCTACTATAGTACCCTAAACAGTAGGATCCTTATTATAAGGAGCCCAAAATACGGTAGCCCTAATTTCGGAAACTCCCATATCGATTTCTTGGCGCCTCTTGACCGAGTGCTGCATCTTTCTTCAACTGCCTCAGCGAATCTGCCGGAACCTGCTGCTTTCGGGGGTGGTCCTGATGTGTCGCATATCATCTGCCCAGAGAGCCAAATACCCTTTAATTAAGGTACGGTATATAGCTTAAATCATAAGGGGCTTCATATTATGATTATTACGATTCAAGTTATATTCCTGAATTAAGGGGTATTGGGCTCTCTGGGTGAGTACCATAGTAGGCTAAAAGCTTCTGTTTGTTCTCTAAGTTCAGGGTACCTTTGAAGTAAAGCATGCCGAATGCTGGACTTTGAACGGCAATCCTTCCCCTCTGAAGGAGCCAGGCAGTTGACGGCCGTGGGGTTTGCACCCCTGTGTTCATGTCAGCAGGTACTGCGAAGGTTCCTGGCTTGTCCTGTAATCTGACACCCTTGAAACAACAACTGTGACCTGTGCTTCCATGCTGTGCAAGCCTTCCGATGCTTGAAGCTTTCGCTGCGATAAATTGCCGATCTATGCGGAGGCAGCAGCACAAGACATGAACACAAGAGATGCTCAGAACGAACATGGCCACAAGCGTGCAAGCTCTCACCCACGAGTAACCTATCTTGAGCGTTTAGGGGCTTCGCTCTGCAGCTACTGATTGGAAGGGTAAGATGAAAGTGTTCCTGCCGTTTGCTTGCAGGGAATCAGGCAGAGCTCAGGCAACTAGTAAAGAGGCCTGAAAGATCAGCCATCGCAGTATAGAATCCCCCTTAGCCCCAGAAGAAGGTTAAGGTTCCTATACTGTAGTCTTTTCGGATTAGGACTCATCGATGCCTGCTGCTTCTCAGAAGTCCAACTGAGGTTGCTTCACAATCCGTCGTTGAAGCACCTGGACGTGCATGTGTACGTGCCGTGGCCTGTGCACCATCTTGTACGTGGCATGAGAGGTAGCAACAGTTGTTCGCTATAATATAGAAACGGCAGAGATCTTGCTTAGCGCAAGCCTTGATGTCAAGTCGTTCAAGTTCAGAAGCTCCGCTTCCTCGTGCAGGCCAGTGGTACTTGTAGCAGCACTAGAAGGTACTTGAAGGTACCTGCACGTGCACGTGTCCCGGCATGCCTCCATGTCTGTCCGCACGCATGTGAGTGAGTGTATATGCATATGTATCCATGTACCCAGTTTCTGTGTGCGTTGTACACATGTAGAAGGTAAGGGGGAGGGAGAGAGAGAGAGAGGGAGCTAGAGGCAGAGGGACACGGGGAAGGGGAAAGGGAGAGGGGGAGAGAGATCGAGAGAGGCGGAGATCGATGCCGAGAGGAACGGGGCGAGGAGAGAGAGGGTTCGGTAACCATATGTTTTTGCTTTCGCAATGTGGCGTCTTTCGAAGACATGAAGTGTGCGTTTGGAGTGCGTTTGGGGTTGAGTGTATCATCCAGAACGGCTGGTACATGTTTCGGAAAATCCTCAGCCCATGCTCAAAACTCTTGCTGGTCCCATTGCCATGCTGGTTGGCGTATCTTGTCCTACAGCCTATACTCCCCAAACATGGTCTTGTGGTGCCGCCACACTATGGGGTTCTTACACTCGGAGTAAAGAGACTAGGTCCGCCAGGAAACTTAGGTTATTCAGTTCGTGAAGCCGGTCCCAAGATGTGGCCCTTGTGTGGTCTTCTAGTTGGTTCTGTTTCGTCTTTCAATGTTAGCCTTACCATTCTACCCCGCCAGAATGACCGTGCACATAGATCCGTCATCTATGTATTCATCCCTTTGTATCTGTACAAATATGTGTTCGCATATGTAGATTAAATCTATGCCGGTCTTGCTGTGTATCTAGCCCAGTGACTCGCTTAATGGACTTCAAAACGCAGCCTTCTAATCGTGGTGCCTCATCAATCTCCAGGCGCGAGTGGTCCTCAAGATTTTCGAAGAGGTCGCGATTTATTTCTCAGCCCGAGTTGCTTGCCGAATTAAGTGGTCAGCTTCCCCGGATTGTGAATCGTGATTAAGGGCGTGAGTATTTGGATAAATACGTCAGGGGCAGCAGTGGCAAAGAGGGGCGACTGCCCTGCCCTGTGCGCGTGCAAACGAGACCTTCAACCCAAAACCCCGAAACCCTAAACCCCTAAACCCTGAAAAAGGGTCGTGCAAAAAAGAATCCTAAACCCTTACCCTAGAAGTGTAGGGTGCCCTGAACCCTCCAAGACAAGGCCTCTTCGGCTGCGGAGCTCAACCTGCGTTTGGACCAACTGGCCCAGAGACTGAGGCCAGCTAGGGTTAGGGTTTTAGGGTTGCCGGCATACACTCCAAGTCCGTGCTTAAGAAAGGGTTTATAGGGTTTTAGGGTTGAGGGTTTTAGGGTTTATAGGGTTTTAGGGTTTAGGGTTTCAGGGTTTAGGGTTTTAGGGCAGAGCTTTTGAAACTTCGGCAAATCGTAGTCACATGTGAGATCGTTCCGGATGCTTGGCCTGTGCGCACGAGTCGCTTACTCACTAAGTGATTGTGGTCAAGTGTTCGTCCTGGCGGAGTCGCAGCAGGCCAGTTGCAAAAGGGTTAGGCAAAAAACTCTACTGAGGAAGGCTCTGCCCTAGAGCTTCGCTGCCGGCATACACTCCAAGTCCGTGCTCAAAAACGGGTTTAGAGTTTTAGGGTTTAGGTTGGTTGGTTGGTTGGTTGAAAGACACAAGTGTGACATCTCAGGGCAAAGAGATGAGGGGGGGGGAAAGAGCCTTGGGTGCTTGCACCGACAGGTGCCCCGACCCCCAGAAAGCCGAAGCAACTACCGCAGCAGCGCTTAATGCCTCTGAGGGCCTCCTGTCTCAAGCACTCAGGTTTTCATGCCTCTGCAGGATGCCCGTGCCGTCGCCAGAATTGGCGCGCACCTTCGCATACGGCCCTTGCGAAAGCCACGATGTCCGCGAACCGCGGGTCACTGGGCAGTACAGCAAGATCTTCAAGGTTGCTGCAAGGCCTTCGTGCCGGAACTTGCTCACATCTGCCGATCACATGTGCATAGATGCTGGTGTACCTCTTGTTGCAGAAGATGCAGTGGCGAACGGACGCTCTGGATGGCTTGAAATCAAGGTGTCCTAGCATGATGAAGCCGCAACGCAAGAGCAGCAGGTCTCGGTGCCCCACCAGGGTCCCCCAAGGGAGCTGCAGGCGGAAAGCATCCTGTACCTGAGAAGATGGCTCTTGAGCGACAGAAAAAGGTACCTGAGAGGCACCACGTGTTTCGCCACCTGCATCTTCCACCTGGCCAGAGATACCTGGAAAACCACATCTTTCACATACGCCGAGTACGTGCCATGGCTGCGTCTGCAAGTGGACCACACCGGCCAGTCTAAGACTGTCCATTCCTCCAAAAGTATGAGGGAGGTCTTTGCCCAATTAATGGACTCAAGCAAATGAGCAGCTGAGAAACACGCCCCTGCAAGAGTGTCTTGATTCTGCAACCACAACGAGTGCCTAACGGAAGCGACCTCGATGACAACTTTACCATGTGTGCACAGCTTCCAGCCCAATTCTGCCCTGCAGACTTCTGCGGACCTCCAGCGGCTTGTGCCCAGCAGTAGCCGTGCCCAAGACGCGTATGCATCAGAGAGCACAGCGACTGCTTCGCTTTGGGTGCCCCAGAGCCAGCGGCCAAACCTGAGGGCAGCTTCTACCTTCGTGTCGAAAATGATGCACGCAACGGCAAGAGGGATGTGCCCGGAACGTAACAGGCCACACAGAGCTTGCACAGTGCCGCTGCACATGCCACACGCCCTGCGAGCGTGGAAGGCAAAATCAGCATTGTCATTCCAAGAGATGCCAAGCCATTTGTGTGAATTTGTCCACGAAATAGGGCAAGGCATGCTCTGGCCCACAGGCAGGTAGCGCAGGGGCAGCACCTGAACTCTAGCACTGTCTGTGCTCGCAGGAAGGACCATGGCAGACGTCTTGTGCTTATCAAGATGTAGGGTGGCTTTGTACTTTGAAGCCCATGTCCTTACAATGGAAAGCGTGCGGTTGGCCTCCCCGCGGCTAGATGCCAAAAACACAGGGTCATCTGCATGAAAGAGAACAGGGATACGAACGTCAGAAGTGATATCCAGGGCCCTGGCGCAAGCTGCCTCTAAGTCGCAGTCTGTTGCAAGCAAGTCCCGGCTAGGTAAGGGCCTGCCGAGAGTCAGTCGTGTGACCACATCATCAACAACCGTCTTTTGCGGGGTGCCGCGACCCGTCCAGCAGTGCCCTCGCCAGGCAGCAGGTGTTTTGGCAGACAACGATACC